>WOXC01005062.1:0-241790 GCA_011680675.1 Gymnobelideus leadbeateri
TAATATAAGTATAGTATTAATAGTAGTAGTATAGTAATAGCAGCAGAAATGGGATTTGAATCGAGGTGCCTGACTCCAAATCAAGTGCTTCTTCAATTGAACCTAACCAGAGACTGGGCGATTGTAGGATAGTTCTCGGCCAAAAGGAATAGATAGCCTAACGGTCACACTTTAAATGCTCCAAAACACTTTGAAGACATTTTCTCATTTGATCCTCATAAAATCCCAGTGTAGGTGGATGCCATAGGTGCCGTTATTTGAATTTTGAAGATGTGGAAAATGAGAGGTTCGTTGACTTGCCATGATCATACAACTGGTGAGAGGCAGCATATATACCAGTCTCCTTAATCCCAGGACAATTATTCATGCCTCTACTTCATATTATATGGATATTATCTATTATTAGAAGGTGGCTCTGCTGCTGTTCTTTGTTCTGGTCAGACCACATCTGGACTATAGTACTCAGTTCTAGAAAACCTACTCTAGGAAGAACATCAATGATTTGGAGAGAATCCCAGAGGAGATCAGAATGATGAACTAGGAGTGATGAAAGGTGTCAAAAAATATTGTATAGGAGGATTGGTTGAAAGGACTGGAAATTAGAGAAGAGAAGACTTGGACAGTTTAGAGGGAATGAAGAGCTAGGATTGTGTTCAAGTATTTCAAAGTCTGTCCCCTAGAAGAAGGATCACACTTGTTTTGCTTGGCCCCAGAGGGAAAAGTTAGGAGGATCGGGTAGACATTTCAAGGAATCAAATCTAGGCTTGATATCAGGAAGAGGTTCCTACTAAGCAGAGCTAACTCAGAGAAGTGGACTGCCTTGGGAGGTAATGGATTTCCCCCAACTGGAAGTCTTTTAGTAAAAATTAGCAATGACCATTTTCTGAGGATAGGGTAGATTGTATACCAATCACCACTGAGGTCCCTTCTACCTATGAAATTCACTGATGTTATTGAACATGGTAGCACACATCTATAATCCCTGCTACTGGGGAACCTTGGGTTGGTGAACTGATTATGCTCAAAAGTTTTGAGTTGCAGGGTACTAGGTAATCATGTGTCTGCAATAAGTCTTATATCAATATGGGGAGTCTTCAAGAATGGGGGGCTAATAGGCTGCCTAATGAGAGGCAAATGGTTGGAAATGGAGCCTGTCAAAGCTTCTGTGCTAATGAGTAGTAGGAAATGGTGACGCCCAGTGCCCAGAAAAAAACAAAACAAAGAAAATGGAAGGAAGATTGAAAGGAAGAAGAAAGGAGAAGAGAGAAAGAGTGGAAGAAAGGTAGAAGAAAAGAAGAAAGGGAAAGAAGAAAGGAGAGGAAAGAATGGAAGGATGAAAGAAATGTATAAGAAAGGAAGAAAGGAGAAGAAAGAAAGGGATAAAAGACATGGAAAAAATGATGAAAAGTAGAAAGGAGGGAAGGTAGGGAGAGAGAAAGGAAGAAAGAAAGGATGGAAGAAAAAAAGGAAGGAAAGAGGGAAAGGAATAAGGGAAGAAGGAAAGAAACAAAAAAGTTCTGTGTTATACTGCCCTTGACTTTGGTACTTTAAAAAAAAAATCCTGTCTTTTTTTTCCACTGGAAACTCAGGTAACCTGAATGACTCCCTGCTCTTTCTTGTAGCTAACTTGACTTCAAGTAGAGTTTTCTTGAAGTCTTCATTTCAAATCACAGTTTCAAGTTGTTAAGTTGGGGGTAGGGCATCATGCCAAGGAAGGCAAATCAAAGAATCAAGATGAATAAGGAAAATCTGATTCAGTTTTTTTCAAGATTACCCCCAAATCCTCATTCTAGAAAAATACTATAGTATAGTGGGAAGAAGATTGGATCTGGAGTCAAGGGACCTGGATTTGAACACCAGTTTTGCTGGCCAGTTTTCCTTGTGTGATCAAGAGCAAATCATTCTCATGCTCTGAACCTTTTTTTAATCAAATGAAGGATTTGTACTTAACCCTCTAAATATATCATCCTATGATACTCCATAAAGAGTGATTTTTGAAAATTGTTATAGTTCAGCTGTTTCAGATTCTTTGTTACTCCATTTGGGTTTTTTGGGCAGAGATACTGAAGTATAGATTTGTCGTTTCTTTCTCCAACCCACTTTATAGATGGGGAAACTGAAGCAAACAAGGTTAAGGGACTTGCCCAGGGTCACACAGTTAGTAATTGTCTTGGGACAGATTTGAATTCAAGTCTTTCTGATTCCAGAACCTGCACTTTATCCACTGCACCACCCAGCTGCCCCTTGAAAACTGTAGATACTTCTTCATGATTTTTTCTGTGTGGCAAGAGATACACATTAGAGGAAGCAACTGATGCAGAAAGTGCACTTCCAGGAAGGTTTTACAAGAGCTTGCTAATTGACCCTTTCACAGACTTTCAAGGAGAGACCCATTTTGGTCTTCAGGCATCTTGGGCTTGCTTAAAGGACCAGTGTGCTAAAAACTCATACATATTTATAATAAGTAACATATTAGAGAAAATGTCAGATCTTTCCCCCCCTTGTTAGCTTAACTTGCAGTAAAATAAATGACCCATAAAGAATAAAGGAAAGATTTCAAGAGAAAGAGTTTAAATATGCAAATATTTTAACACCTAATAGTGTGTGCAATAAGAGAGTCTGGTGCATTTACCCGATAGATAGTTTTCATGGCCTTTGCAAGCATTTTGGTTAATGCACTGGTGTTTAACATTTTATGCTATTACATTCTGTAACTGTGATCCTGATTGTATGCACTCCTTTCCAGCTGACATCTTCATGAAGAGATTGCTAAGCCTGATCTAAAGAGAATTGGGAAAGAGATGGACCATCAGTGAATTGAGCATCAAGCATTTATTAAGTCCCTACTCTTTGCTATGCACTATGCTAGGTCCTAGATATGAAAGACAAAAAGAAATTGTCCTGTCTCCAAGGAGTCTGGATTCCACAGGGGAAGACAATGTGCCATTTTTTTATTTAAAAATACAAAACACTGATGAAATGGTTTCTCTACTGGGAGGGCACTAGCAGCTGGAAGTAATGAAAAAAAAGACAGCATAGGAAATGGTACTTGAGGTGAGCTTTGAAGGATCAAAAGTTTATAGATTTAGAGCTGGTTAGTGCCTTGGAGATGACCTCATCTGGCCCCCACATTTTATAGATGTGGAAACTGGGGCCCAGAGGGATTAGGTGTTTCATCCGTGATCACTCAAAATTCCCTGTCTTAGATCCCATTTTCTAGCAGTTAAGGACAGTCTGAAAAACTAATACTGAAAGAAAGAGAGAGAAAGAAAGAGACGGAGAGAGAGAGACAGATAGACAGAGAGACAGACAAAGACAGACAGAGAGGCAGAGAGAGACAGGGAGACAGAGACAAAGACAGAGAGAGACAGAGACATAGAGAGAGAGAGACAAACACAAAGAGAGAGAGAGAGAGAGAGAGAGAGAGAGAGAGAGAGAGACAGAGAGAGAGACAGAGAGAGACAAAGACAGAGAGAGACAGAGAGAGACAGAGAGACAGAGAGAGAGACAGAGAAAGAGACAGAGAGAGAATCATAAAGAGAGCAAGAGTGAGAGCAAGAAAGAGAAACCACTATTTCCAGAAACTACCCATTTTGTTAAGACCATTCCTCGCAGATGTGTCTCTTAGTTCTCTGTCCCTTTGTTTCTCTCTCTATGACTTTCTGTCTCTCTCTGTATCTATCTCTCTGTCTCTCGCCGTGACTCTCTGTCTCTGACTGTGTGTGTGTGTGTGTGTGTGTGTGTGTGTGTGTGTGTGTGTGTGTGTATCTGTCTGTCTTTGTCTCTCTATCTACAGAGAGACTGGATGGCCGCCTCTTGGGGATGTTGAGGTAGGGATCATTATTCCACTCATGTTGGTTGGACATGAAAGTTTGCAAGGTCTTTTCTCATTTGAGTTCCTATGACTCTATGACTGAAACAGAAGCTTAATGGCTTACCCAGGCAGGGGGATTTCTATTTTAATCAATCATATTTTTGAGCACCGTTAATATGCAAAACACTGCCTATTTGTGAGCAAATGTAGAGATAATTAAGACTAGTTGTAACTCATCATAGAACTTTTATAACATTCACTTTTCTTTATATACTGGAATGTTTCTACGTTTTAATGGTTGCTAGTTTCTCTATAGTAAGAAATTAAATAAAAATTATACTAGCATTCTTGAGAGCAGGGATGTCATTTGTTTTTCTTGAGGCATTGTTTTGTGTCAAAGGCAAGCATCACAAACCACTGAGGTCAAAGAGCATGAAGTACTGAGACACAGTTACAGGGAAGAATAGTGAATGAGATCTGCACCATGAAATGTGAACAGCAGCCCTGAACATGGCCCTGAGGAATAGAAAGGGAGAGAATATTATTGGGCAGGAGAAGAGCTCTTTCCAGCCTACCATCTGGTGACTTCTTACTGTAATTAATTTTTCTTGTAACTAGGTATTAAGTTCTGTTCTTTCTGTGCTGTTGAGCAATGCAAGGGTTATCAGCCCTCTCTAAGTCTGGTGCTCTAGGTCAAAGCCTAGATATTGTTATAACTCTCAGGAAGACGAAGTCCTGGTCTTCAGCACCAAAAGGGGACAGCAGCCTTGCACTCAGTGTGGTAGAGTGGAAAAAAGTTATGGGAGACAATAGTTGTTGTCCTTTGTTCTGAAAGAGGACTAAAATGACATCACTATGCTAAAGACAAGTTTCAATGTGTCCGACTGTGGCTGATCAGACCAATATGAGCTCAAAAGGCTCCACCACAGGTCAGGCACAAATAGTCCATGTTAACCTTGGGGAGTGGATTCCCTCAATTTGCGCATCCTGTGTTTCCTTTGAGCTATTTCAATTCTGCTTTGCTCACAGAGCATAGCACCTTCTCTGATGTGGGCACGCCATGCTGAGTGGGCCTGTGCCAGTGTCTCCCACGTCACACAATCAATTCCAAAGTTCTTGAGAGAGACCTGAGTGTCCTTGTATCACTTTTTCTGACCAGAGTGTGAATGCTTGCCTTGTGTGAGTTTTCCATAAAAGTCTTTTTGGCAAGTGTACCTAGAAGAGGCAATAGAGTCTATCTTTAAAGACCTTTAGGATTTACAAAGCACCTTCCTCATATCCACGTGGTAGTTAGTCTTAGAGTCAGAGAAGCTGAGTCCAAATCCTATTTCTGCCTCTTCCATCCTTTTTAATCATGAGAGAGTCACTATCCTCTCTCTTTCCTTCCCTCTCCCTTCCTTTCTTTCTATCCCTCTCTCTCTCTCTCTCTCTCTCTCTCTCTCTCTCTCTCTCTCTCTCTCTCTGTCTCTCTCTGTCTCTGTCTCTCTCTCTCCCTCTCCTCTTTCTCTCTCTCTCTCTGCTTCTCTCTCCCTCTTTTCCCCTCTCTCTTTGTCTCTGTCTCTTTCTGTCTCTCTGTCTGTCTTTCTCATTCTTGGTAATCGAAGTTAAGTGACTTGAATAGGGTTATGCAGCTAGCTATTCATCCTCATGTCCAAGGATGAATTTGAGCTCAGTTTCTCCTGATTCTAATCCAGTACTCTATCCACTGTGCTACCTAACTGCTCCCATCTACCATCTCATGATCTCAGCTGGAGACATGGGACTTGAGTTCTAATCTTGCTCTCCTACTTACTACTCATGTGACCTTGGGTAGGTCATGTCACCTCTGTTTTCCTATCTCTAAAATGAGGGAGCTGAATTAGATGGTTTCTAATATCCATTCCAGGTCTAGATCTAACATCTCACTGTGATAAAAATGATAACAGATAACATTTATTTGGTGCTTTAAGGTTTAAAAAGTGCTTACATGTTTAATTTGATTCACTCATAATAACCTCCATGAAGGTAGATGCTATATTTTTAATCTTCATTTTAAAAATGACGAAACTGAGGCTCAGGCACATTAAGTGACATTCTCTGGAATGAGTTTCAAGTTTCATTCCTTTTCAAAATCAAGAATATTATTTGGAGAGTTAAGATACCAAATTTAGCAATAGCAACAACAACAATAGACTTCTAAAAATATTGTCAAAAGAATGAATCTCTAATGGTGAAATTTCAGAAACTGCGGTAGGAGAGTAGGAATACTTGACTGGGCAATTGATTCCAGGGATTCCTTAAAACATATCACCTAGGGGCAGTTATGTGCCAAAGTGGATAGAGGATCTGCCCCTGACTTAGGAGGACCTGAGTTTAAATTCAGCCTCAGACAATTTATTAGCTGTGTGACCCTGGCCAGGTCACTTAACTTTGCTCAAAAAATATTCTTTTTGTTTTCTTTTTCAATTTTTAATTCTTTTTTTATTTAAACAAATGCTTTATTAACTTCTGTTTTGCATCATTCATTTCCACCAGATTTTGAGTTACAATCATTTCCCCCCCCACTTTTCCCCTACCCACCCTCCCAGAAGAGCAGTCCCACAAGATATCGCTTCCTCCAATCTGCTCTTTCCCATATCTTCTCCCATACCCCCTTCGACTTTTCCATTAGAGGAAGGTTAATCTTAGTGTCCCAATGCCTGCACATCTCGTCTCCCAGTTACAAGCAAAAGATATATATATATTTGAAACATTTAATTTTAAGACCTTGAATTTCAGATCCATTCCCTTCCTCCCTTGTTACCCATTCCCTCTTGGGAGATAAGTAATTCAGTACATGTACATGTCTGGCTATGCAAAACATTATCATAATAGATATATTGTACAAGGCTGCTTATAATTCCCTCCGAACTCATCCCACCCCCCACCTGGTCCATTCCCTACATGATCCTGTCCCTCTTCTATAGTGGGTACTTCCAACCTCCCCTCCCCCAAAGAATGCCCTCCCATCCATCATCCCTCCTCTCCTCCCCCTTACCCCTATTCTGCTGTAGGTTGAGATATCCCATTTAGTATGTATGTCATTCTCTCCCTGAACCAAATTTGATGAGAATGTGGTTTTGCTTTTTTGCCTTCCTATTGTCCCCCTCCCTTGCAACCACTTCCCCTTGCTTCTTTTACATGAGATAGTTTACCCTACCTTGTCTCTCCCCATCTCCTCTTGCCACTTTCCTCTCTCACCTCATAGTTTCATCCCTTGAGTATCCTCCCTTCCCAACAAATTCAACCTATGCCCTCTATCCATATATACCTGTAACCATATACACACACATTCACATATGTATTCATATGACCATACACCCTTCTTCCATTATTTTCATAGTGAGAAAGGTTTCATCAGTCACAGTTATTGTTTTTCCATGTAGGAATGTAAATAGTTCAACTTTGATAAATTCCTTTTGATTTCTTTTCCTTGATTACCTTCTCAGGCATCTCTTGCTTCTTGTGTCTGGATGCAAACTTTCTATTCAATTCGGTTTTTTTCCTCAAGAATGCTTGAAAGTTCTCTATTCCACTGAATGACCATATTTTCCCCTGAAACAAAATACTCAGTTTTGCTGGGTAGGTGACCCTTGGGTTCATTCCCAGCTCTTTTGCCCTCTGGAATATCATATTCCATGACCTTCAATCCCTCAGTGTAGAAGCTGCCAGGTCCTGTGTTATTCTGATTGTGTTTCTACAATATTGAAATTGTTTCTTCCTGGCTGCTTGTAGTATTTTCTCCTTGATCTGGGGATTCTGGAACCTGGCTATAATATTCCTGGGAGTTTTCATTTTGGGATCTTTTTCAGGAGGTGATCAGTGGATTCTTTCAACCTCTATTTTGCCCTCTGGATCTAAAACATCAGGGCAATTTTTCTTGAGAATTTCTCGAAGGGTGATTTCTAGGTTCTTTCTTTGATCATGGCTTTCAGGTAGTCCAATAATTTTTAAATTGTCTCTCCTGGATCTATTTTCCAGGTCAGTGGTTTTTCCCATGAGATATTTCACATTGCCTTCTAATCTTTCACTTGTTTGGATCTGCTTAACAGCATCTTGATTTCTCATAAAGTCATTAGCTTCCATTTGCTCCAGTCTAACTCTGAAGGAATGAATCTCCTCAGTGAACTTTTGAGATTCTTTTTCCATCTGGCAAATTCTATTTTTTTTTGTTGTTGTTGTTCCAGAGCACATAATTATTCTTTTTTATTAATCAAAGAGAATTGTTTGCCAGATGAAAGCTAACCTTATCAGACAGACACATGGACAGTCATTCAGGGCTGCCACCTGGTGGCCTTCACCAGGGCCTCAGGGTTTGGGGGCAGCAGGCCAGGAGACGCGCCACTGTCAGATGGGCGGTGGGAAGGCTGCCACCATCAGGAGACATCAGTCCTGCTGTGTGTCCCCAAATGGATAATACTGTGGGAACTCGTGGATGATTTTGAGAGCGTCGCTGTAGAGCCGGAGATCAAAGCTGCTGTTGTGGTCTCTGAACAGCATGTAGGACGTGCACGAGATGGTGGCCTTGGCAGTCACTCTGCCCACCACCTCCAGGATCCCGGAAATCTCCTCCTCCAGCGGCTCTGCCAGCTCCACCGTGACCTGCTGGCCTTCTCCATCGGACAGGACAAAGGACTTGCCGCTGGGGTGGATCTTCTCCAGCCGCCCTACGAAGCACACGGGCCGGTCGATGAAGTGCGCCAAATGCGCGGCTCCAATACGCGTCTGCGGCAGCTCCAGCACCTCCACCATGGCGGGAAAGGGCCTGTGGCCGGCCCCTGGCAAATTCGTTTTTTAAGGCATTCTTCTCCTCATTGCCCTTTTGGGCCTCCTTTGCCATTTGAGTTAGTCTATTTTTTAAGGTGTTGTTTTCCTCAGTCAGGCTGTTGACCCTCATTTCATACTTTTCCTGCATCCTTTTCATTTCTCTTTCCAATTTTTCCTCCACTTCTCTTATTTGATTTTTAAGGTCCTCTATGGCCTGCAACCTGCTCATGTTTTCCCCTGGGGTTTTTGGAGCAGGACTTCTGACCTCACAGTCCTTTTCCTGCTGTATGCCCCCAAATTAGGAGTCTAGGGTTTCATTTTTCTGTTTAATTTGTCTCCTTTGCCTTGGCATGTTGCCACTGAATTACTTGACTTTTGGGCTTGTTGCCACACTATGACTCTGCTGCCAGACAGGAATTTTTGTCCTGAAAGTGTGGGGAACAACTTTTGTTTCTGGCAAGATGGAAACCCACCCATGACCTCCACTCCAGATCACAATGCAGATCCAGGGAGGTTAAAGCAAGAGAGATTACCCCCCAAGACTGATTGCTGGATCTCCCTACAGTTCACAGGCCAGGAGCTGGAGCTGCCTCTGAAAACTACAAAATGGAGTGTCTCCACAGTGGCTTCTAGCCCCCAGGGGAGGAAGCCAACACATTCACCAAATACTGGTTCCAAAGTCCATAGGGCACTAACCTCTCACTTTGTCCTAAGCATGTCTATGTTGATAATTCTGGAATTGCCACAGCTGCTGGTATTCTGGGGTCTTTCCAGCCAGCTGCTGGCCCTGCCACCCTGGGGCTAATACCGAGGCTCATGGACCTGGGCTCTGCTCGCTTTGTGCTGCTGGCTCCCAGCGTGCTGTGCTGGTCCTTTCTGCAGGGCTGCTGGGCTGTCCTCAGCTGGAGGTTAGCTTCTCTTTGTCGTTCTGTGGGTGCTGGGGCTCCAGAAGTTGTTCATTGTCCCCTTTTACATAGTTTGGAGGTAATCTGGGGGCAGAGTGGCTTGGATGCACTGTTTCTACTCCGCCATCTTGCCTTTTTCTATGTCAAAAAATATTCTAAAAGAAAACACATCACCTGAATCTATCTGGCCTATGAATAATCTGGCTTTGTTATGAGGGAATTAAGTTTTTCCCTCAGACTTAAACATCATACTAAATATAATCAAGACAGATGAAGGGCAGAAGGTAGTAAGGGATTTTTAAAATATTGCTTTTAAAAATAAATAATATTTGTTCATCCTACAGAATTTTGCTCTCCATGGGCTTGGACACCTACAGTAATGGAGAACTCACCACCTCCCATGGTGCCTCATTCCACACTGCATATCTTTATTAGCATTCTTTTATTCTCAGGTAAAATCTAAATGTGACTTTCTGTGATTTATGCAAATTTCCCTTCCTTCTTCCCCCTGGGATCAAGAAGAAAGAACCTAATCCCCTTTTCCTTTGATTACCTTTAAAGTATTTGAAAATGTGTTCTTACAATCTTGCCTGGGCTAAGCATCCCCCCTTCTTTCAACCAACCCCTCACCTTCTTTTCACCCCTGCTTTCATTTCTCAGTGACCCTCTCAAAAGAGACTGAAACAATACTCCCAAATGTGGTCTGAGCAGAGCAAAGGGCAAAAGTGATTCTCACTTCCGTAGTCTGTTAGTCAACAAGCGATTATTATGTGCCTACTGTGTGCCAGACATGCTAAACACTGGGATCACGGCATTCTCAGGGAATTCACAGTCCAGTGGAGGAGATGATGTGCCAACAACTATGCACAAACAAGATATAGCAAGGATAACTAGGGCTTAATTTACAATGGGAGAACCTTACCATTAAGTGGAGTTGGGAAAGGCTTTTTATTGAAGGTGGGGTTTAGCAAAAATGTGAAGGAAGCCAGGAGGTGGAGATGAGGAGGGAGAGTATTTTAGGCATTGGGGACATGATCCCCATGAAAATGTCCAGGGCCTAGAGATGAGTCACTGTTTAGAAGCCTGGAGTATGTGGTGGGTTCAGGTAGAAAATAGGGTGTAAGGAGGCAGCTAGCTATATCTCTCTTAATGCAGTCTAAGATCACACTGGTCTTCTCTGCTGGCATGTTCTACTGTTGACTCTTGTTGAGTTTACAGTCTTTTCCCAAACCAAAGCTTCTTGGTTTCATCATGAGTCAAGCACCCATGTTACCTTGAAGCCTGAACATCATGAGTCAAGAACCCATGTTACCTTGAAGCCTGAACATCATGAGTCAAGCACCCATGTTACCTTGAAGCCTGAACATCATGAGTCAAGCACCCATGTTACCTTGAAGCCTGAACATCATGAGTCAAGCACCCATGTTACCTTGAAGCCTGAACATCATGAGTCAAGCACCCATGTCACCTTGAAGACTGAACATCATGAGTCAGGCACTCATGTTACCTTGAAGTCTTAAAACTTTCCTCAGGCAGTCAAAGACAATAGTAATTAAATTCAATGGGACAGATTTCGTATGCCTATAGCATATGAATGCTTAGTCATGTTTCTTCCTGTGTTCTCTGCTGACCCAGAGCAGCTTACCAGAGGGAACAACAAAACTTGCCCCCAAAACATAACCAGCAATGACTATAGAGAAAAGAAATTGCTTTTCCTATGTGACTGGTAAGTTGGCTATTAAGGTATTTTCAATGTCTATTATGTTGAAAATTATCAATACCATTAGAATAAGTGAGGCTACTTCCTCAGAGGATAGCAAGGCTAATCTCACTTTCCAGATGGTGAAACTGAGGCACAGAGAAGGAAAGACACTTGCTCACTTCCATGTCACTACATGGGTGACATTGTCCCTAGAAGGTTGGCAAAGAAAGGGAAGGTAGTAAGGGATTAAAGAATGGCTTCATTTAATGTATCCAGAGCCATACCTGAGTAGGGGGACCTGAACCTATTCCCAAGTTGCTGAAATTTAGAAGATGCTGATAAGAGGTGGGGAAAAAAAAAGCTGAGGTAAACATACAGTAAACAAGAGTAATCAGTTAAAACCCAAAGCTATCTTTTCATTCCCTTCCTTTATTGCTCAGGTGAGATACTCCCCAGCCAGCCAACTCTGCTCTGTGCCTAATTTTCCCCATCTATAAAAAAGGTGGTTGGATCTCACAGTCTGTTAAGGTCCCTTCCAGCTCTGCATCTGTGAGCCTGTGAATTTGAATCCTTTCCACAATCACCCCAACAAGGCTGATACCCTATCCTTTAGGTCAGGACTTTGCATTTCAAGGCAGCTGTAATTATAAAGATGAATTTATTTACTTCAAACTCAATCTGTTTATCATAAGCCTATATTCTCTAATTTGATTTCTGGGGTTAAAAACACCAAGTCCCATTCCTCTTCCATAGGAGAGCCCCTTAAATCCTTGAAGACCATTTCCAACTCCCAACAATTCATGAAAATCTCAAAATTTCAGAATTGGAAGAGACATACAGGACCACTCAGTCTAATCTATACTTAGGAAAAAAAGGCTCCCATTGATAATCTACCCTACAAGAGACCATCTAACATCTGCTTGATGACTCCCTCTGAGGAGTAACCATCCATCAGTCCATTCCACTTTTAGTTAGCCCTTATTATTAAAAAAGTTTTCCCTGGGTTTCTACCCCTTGCTGATAACTCTACTTTCTTGTATCAAGTAGAGCAAGTTTACCCTCTGTTCTACATCAAGATACTTTGAATAAATGAACACAGCTGTCATAGAATAATAATAACTTGAATATATATGGCACTTGGAGGTTTGGAAGGACTTTACAAATATTCTCAAAATGTCCCTGGGAGCTAAGTGCTATAATGATCCTCATTTTACAAAGAAGGAAAGTGAGGTTGACTGAAGTTAAATGACTTGTCCAGGGTCTCATAGTCAGATTCGAACATAGGTCTTTCTGATTCTAAGCCTAGTACGCCATTTAGATGCCCCCATTCCTCCTAAATCTTTTCTTCTCCAGTATAACATCTCCCTCTTTTTTTTCTTTTCCTATTCCCAGGAATCAGTGTCAAGGATGTTTCTGTCCTTTATCTTGTCCCTCTCTCCAGTACCACTGTCCAATCTGTAATTTAGGGAAGAAAATTGACAGCTATGCAGAGGATATAACTTGGTCGTTTCTCCCTCCAACTCATCTCTTGCATAAGTCCCCTTCTGTCTATGCACATGGTCATTACCCCAATTCACAGCAAGTACATTTTAGAGATAACTTGTACAGAACTCAGGCTTCTAAAAATAATGCCTATATTTTCTTTAATGGGGGTGGAATGGGCTACTTCAAGAGGTGGTGAGTTACCCTGCCTTGGAGATTTTCAAGCCCAGTCTGCATGATGACTTGTTGGGTATGTCATAATGGGGATCACTTTGGTATGTGGATTGGGCTAGGTGACTGATGAAGCCCCTTCCAACCCTCATATCATGTAATTTTGTGCTTAGAGTATATTTCAGAAATGAGAAATGAACTCGTACTAGGCAGAGAGGGACAGGGACAGAGGACAGGGATATCCTAGATGCTGATTCCTGGGGGTAGGATTTTGCTATTGGGTGCAGATGTGAGTTTAAATGCTTCTTCTATATTATAATCCATAATGCCTTATAAGAGTGTGTTTCTATTTTCATTCATGGGAATGGATCTCAATTACTCAGTTCCTGATGTTTATAGTTCTGGCATATTTCCAAATGAGTGGTTGTGGTTTGGATGTATCTGACTCATATTTACATAATCATAAGAAATATAATCCTTCCTGAGGTGGCTTGATAAGCAACATTCAGTGTCAAGCATTTCATTTGGTGTCATTCTCAGTGGACGTCTGCCTCCCAGTCCTCTTTCCCTTAAAGATGATGTCTCTTGTTTGCTCCAAAATGGTGACCTTGTGGATGAATTAAGCTGGAAAGCTTTGGGAAGGAGAAATTGACTTCTAAAGATCATGGCCAGTCTGGGTACAGGCCAGCTAGGGAGGATCCCATTCTCTCCCAAGGTTATGCAGTCCTTGTGTTGTTTCATCTTGCTCTTTAACCTGCCCTTGCTCTCTTTGGGGGCACAAAGGATCTTGGAGCAATAATGTAAAGAGCTCTGGAATGAGGCAGAAACCCTGGACTGCCAGAAACCCTTATTCTGTCACTTACAATCTGAGTGGCTTTGGTTCTCTCTCCTCAAATATCCATCCATATGTGTATATGTATGTGTATGTGTATGTGTTTGTGTATGTGTATATGTATATGCATATGTATTTATATGTATAGGCACATGTATATGTATGCATATTATATGCATATGCATGTGTGTTTATACATGTAGGCATATGTATATGTATGCATATGTATATTATGTATATGCATATATATTATGCACATGTATATGTATACATATATACATACATGGATACATATAACATTATTCTTTCTCTCTCCTTCCTGGTAGGTAATGATTGATTGTTCCATTCACTCTACTTGTATCATAGAGTCTAGCATAGTTCCTGACTTATGACAGATGTTTAATCAATGATATTCATTGATTGACTATCCAGAGTATTGCACAGTGCCTGGCACATAGTAGGCACTTAATACATGTTTGTTGATTGACTACTCAGCACCTGTGGAGCCATGCTGGTTAGGGATAAGAACCTACTCTTGGAGAGATGGGCCAAACACTTCCATAGTGCTCTCAAAAAACCAGCATCAACTAATGCTGAAGTCATTGAGCATATATCTCAGGTTGAAGTCAATCCCTCTCTAACTGAACTTCCAACTGAAGAAGAGGTAGTGAATGCCATTAGGCTCCTCTCATGTGGCAAAGTGCCTGAGGCTGATTCTATTCCAGCAGATATTTATAAGGCAGGGAGTCCACTGCTTATACAAAAGCTGACTGAGATCTTCTATGTCATATGACAAGAAGAAATTATCCCCCTGGAGTTCAAGAATGCTTCCATTGTCCATCTATATAAAGAGAAAGGAAATAGATTTTCCTGTGAAAATAAGAGAGAGTTCTCTTTCTTAGTCATTGCCAGCAAGATTCTTTCCAGAGTCATCCTTAAATAGACTCATCCTTCACCTGGAAGATGATTATCATCTGAGAACCAGCATGGCTTCAGAAAGGGACAAGGAACAATTGGAATGATGTTTGCTGACCAACAACTTCAAGAGAAATGGCAGGAGCAGAACAGAGACATGTATACAACATTCATCTATATGACCAAGGTCTTTGATACTGTCAGTCATGAGGACTTGTGGAAGATCATGGAAAAGTCTGGTTGCCTAGAGAAGTTCATCAGTATTGTATGTCAGTTTCATGATGGCATAATTACATGGATTCTGAATAATGGACAATACTCTTGTTCTTTCCCAGTCACCAATGGAGTGAAGCAGAGCTATGTGCTTGCACTCATACTGCAAAAAAAAAAAAAAATATATATATATATATATATATATATATATACACATATATATGTATATACACATAAACACACATATATACACATGTATAGACATGCATATATATGTATATATATGCAGATATAAACATCTATGTAATCTACATCCATATTCATATCCACATGCACCTGCACATGCAATCCATATCTATATATCTACATCTACACCTACATCTGTATCTATATCTTTTGAATTGGAGATAACCCACAAAGGAAGGATTAGAATTAAGGTGGGATAGAAAATCTTCTTGAAAAAGGTAGGGTTTTATCTGGGACTTGCCCAGGGTCATACTAGTAGTAAGAAATAGATGTGGGATTTGACCATAGGTCTTCTGCTACCAAATCTGCTTATCTTTCCATTATACCACATTACCTCCTGACTCTGAGTAACTCCCTGGGCACCAGTTTCCTCATCTTTCAATTAAAGGACTTGTACTAAATGATCTTTAAGGTCCCTGCTAGTCCTAAATCTATGATCTGTTGATTTTGCTGTCTTCCAAAGTTACTGTGCAGCTCATGAGATAAATGAAGCCCATGAGATAAATGCAGGTGACAAACACTGGGAAACCTAAACAGTCTCTAAATGTCAGGGATGATGACAACAAAGAGTAAATCAAAGTTAACTCATAAAGGGTAGGGGCTGTCTCTCCTGAACTTTGGGTGTGATGCTGTAATCTGCAAATATGATTTGATAAGGAAAGTGGCTAGTATTATGGCCTTATACTCAGCCCCATGCCCAATTAGCTATATGACTAATGTCTGGAGAAATGGCTTTTATTGTACCATGATGTCTGATAAGAGTTTATTTTATTTTTAATCATTTTTAGAATATCGAAGCATTTTATCTCCCTCCCATTACCCTCCCTCCTGATGGAAAAAAGAGAAAAATAAAATCCTTGTAAGAATGATACATAATCAAAACAAAAAAATTCCCAAATCAGCCATGATAAAAATATATGTCTCCTTTTGCATATTCAATTCATCATCTCTTTGTCAGGAGGTACTAATTATATTACATGAATGTTGAATACTATTGTGTCATAAGGAATGCAAAGGGGATGGTGTCAGAGAGACAGCCAGGTGGTGCACTGAATAGAGTGCTGTGTATGGAGTCAGGAAGACTCTTCTTTCTGAGATGAAATCTAGCCTCAGACACTTACTAGCTGTGTGACTCTGGGTAAGTCACTTAACCCCGTTTGTCTCAGTTTTCCCATCTGTAAAATGAGCTGCAGGGGCGGCTAGGTGGCGCAGCGAATAGAGCGCCGGCCCTGGAATCAGAAGGACCTGAGTTCGGAGCCGGCCTCCGACACTTAATCCGCACAAACAAAAACCTAGCCGTGTAACCTTGGGCAAGTTACTTAACCCCAATTGCCCTAAAGGGGCGGCTAGGTGGCGCAGTGAGTAAGAGCGTCGGCCTCGGAGTTTGGATGACCCAAGATCAGATCCGGCCTCTGAAAATGAGCACTCACGCATAAATCAAATGACTAGCCGTGTAACCTTGAGCAAGTTACTTAACCCCAATTGCTTTAAAAAAAAAAAAATGAGCTGCAAAAGGAAGTGACAAATGGATCTTTTGCCAAGAAAACACCAAATGGGGTCACAGAGAGTTGGATATGACTAAAAAAAACCAAGGTCTCAGAGAAAATTGAAAAGAGGCAGAGGAAAGTGATCAGATCTAAGAAATAATCGATATTGTAAAAATGAAACACTTTGAAAGACTTAAGAACTCTGATCAACACAAAGACCAACTATGATTGCAGAGTACCTGGTAAGAATATATAAATCCTGGCTCATTCTCTAGCAGATACTACATTGGGTCATTCAAACAGGCACCATTATTAGGGAATACTTCCAGTTCTTTATATATGCATCATCCTTGATAGATCCCAAAGTTCTTACACACACACACACACACACACACACACACACACACACACACACACACACACACATACACATCCCCATAGTTTATGGGAGCTAGAAGTCACTTCTAGCTGACCAGTCACTAGATGACACCTAGTTTTGTACACATATAACAATACCCTCTTCTATAGACCCTTAACCAATGGCCATCCAATCTCTGATAAAAATACTCTAGTGGTGTGATACTATGTCCCAAGGCAGCCCAATCCACTTTTTGATAGCTATAATTGATAACTAATTTACTTTTTTTTATTTGAACTTTTTTAAAAATATTTTTTCATTTACATGTAAAATTTTTTAACATTTTATTCCTTTTAGATCTGAGTTCCAAATTATCTCCCTTCCTCCTCTCCTCCCTCACTGAGAAGGCAAACAATTTGATATTAGTTATAAATGTGCAGTCATGTGAAACATATTTCCATACTAGTTATGTTGTGAAAGAAAACACAGACCAGCCAAAAAAACATGAAGAAAATAAAGTAAAAATAGCATGTTTCAATCTGCATCCAGATTCCATCAGTTCTTCTCTGGAGGTGGATACCATTATTCATCATAAGTCTTTGGAATTGTCTTGGATCTTCACATTGCTGAGAATAGCCAAGTTATTCACAGTCTTAGCTGAATTTATAAGCTTCATTTCAAGCAACTTCTCATTATTTTCCTCAGTTCTGTCCTTTTGGGTCCAGCAGAACAAGTAAGACATGTCCAGAGGAGAGTTAAAGGACTTGAGTTGGGGTTGTATGATGACTGGTTGAAGGAACAGGGAATGTTTAAATTGTACAGGAGAAAATTCAGAAGATATGTGCTAAAATTTTTGAAGGACAATTGTGGGGAAGGGGTTAGATGTTTTCTGTTTGATTCTGATGGACAGAACTATGAGGAATTGGTCCTAATTCCCTAATATTGCCCAATTCTTCTTCCCAATAATTACATGTATCTAAAAGCAGAACTGCCTGGGAATGTGGGGGTTTCCCTTCCTTGGAGGTCTTTAAGTAGAGGAAAAATGAGTTGGAGAAGTAAATGGCAAACCATTGCAGTATCATTGCCAAGAAAGCCCTAAACAGGGTCATGCCCTGTTGGCCATGACTTAGAATGAATGACAACAGAGGCTGGGTGACCTCTTGTCAGATATGTAAGAAAGGAGATTCCTTTGGCTGCATTCTTTGGCTACTGAAATTTGTTCCACCACTCAAACTCTGTGGTTTTGTGAACTTTCTTCTTCATTCCATCCTGGAACCTTACACAAAATAATAATGATAATAATAACTACATTTATAGATGGCCTAAAGGTAAAAAAAATCACCTTTATACACATGTGTTTCACTATATCCTTATCAGGTAGGTTCTGGAATTATCCTCATTTTATAGATGAAGTAATAGGCTGAGAGAGATTAAGTCACAAGACCAGGCTCAAATAGATAATGTTTGAGGTCAGATTCAAACTCAAGTCCAACACTAAAGTTTGCCAATAACATCTTCATGTATTAGATTGGATAATATATTATCCCACCAATTTCTCTGTATGACGGATATTACAGTAGAATGACCAGGAGGGCTTAAGTAGTGGGCTAATCAACATTCAGTCAATAAACCCTTAATAAGTATGCCAGGCACTTTGCAAAGTCCTGAGGATACAAAAAAGAGGCAAAAGATAGTCCTTGCCCTTAAGGAGCTTACACTCTAATATGGGAGACAATAAAAAAAAAACACATATGTACAAATAAGCTATTTATAGGATAAATGGGGGAAAATTAAGGGGAAAATAATAGAATTAAGAGGGGTTTGGGAACGGCTTTCTATAGAAGATTAGATTATACTTAGGACCAAAAGAAGCCAGGAAAGCCAAGAGGGGGAGGTGTGTGTGGGCAAACATACAGAGGAAATGCCAAGAGCTGACAGTGTGTCTTTCCTTTCTATCTTTCTTTCCTTCTTTTCACTGTTTAGAAATTGCTTTCAGTGATGTTGGATGTTGCTATTTTGAAAGTCTCTCTAGTCCTGCTCACTGTCTGAGCTGACACAGGAGATCAGGAATGGTTTTTCTTTGTGCCCCGTGAATGTCTCCCTGCACCTGGGTTGCTTTCACACTGAAGCACCTAGCTTGTTAGCCTCTCTGTATTACCATTTCCAGCACCATGGTCTTTCTTGATCTCAAACACACTTTGTAAAAGAACCCTGTGAATGGGAGGAACGATGCTGGGAGCTTTATAGCTGTTAACTCTAGATTTTATTTAATATCTCTGACAAAGACATATTTAGGCCAGGTCACAATTTCTCCCTTCTCCCTGCCTTAGGACAGAATGAAATGAGAATTCAGGGTCTATGGAATGGAAAGGTATTGATTTTTACCTGCTATTTTGGAGAGGTGGTGAAAAGTAGCTTCCTTTTCTCATTCCTGTCAATTATTTTCACCCAAATCTTAGACTCTAATAGCTGTATTTTGCCTGCATGCTCTCATCCTGTTTCCCCTAATCTAGAGGTGGAAGTTTCCATAAGATTATGAAATTAAACCAACCCTTTAATTTAATAGATGAGAATCATGAAGCCAGAGAGAGCTTAAATGATTTGGCCAAGGTCACAAAGGTGATAAATAGCAAGGTAAAATTTGAACACAGGTCCTGTAATTTCAAGTCCAGCACTTGTTCTCCTGTACTAAAGTCATAGAGGTCACCCTGTCCAACTTCATTATTTCACAGATGAGGAATATAGGTTCAAATCCAGGTCATTTTATTTCAAATCTACTTTATCCAAGAATCTTTATATTACAAAGACATGACCTCTTTATGTCCATCAGCAAAAAGAGGTCAAAATCTTATACTGATGCAGGATTACAATTGAGAGAAGTGAGGAGAAAGCTATGTGGCTCAATGAATACAACACTGGGTATGAAGTCAGGAAGACCTGAGTTCAAATCTGGCCTCAGACACTTATTAGTGTTCTTATCTTGGTCAAGTCGCTTAACCTCTGTTTGCCTTAATCCATCAGAGAAAGAAACTACAAACCACTCTAGTATCTCTGCCAAGAAAATCCTATATGAGGTCATGAAGACTAAGATACAACTAAACAAGTCAACAACAACAAAGTGAAGTGGAAAGGATACTGAGTTTGGAGTCAGAGAACCCTGGTGCATCTCCTCGCCCTGATGTAAATTCTAGTTCTACTATTTACTGCCTGTGCGACCTGGGACAAATCACTCACTAGATAGGAGTTAGGTGGGGAGGGGAATAGATAGAACACAGGTCTTGGAGTCAGGAATGCCTGAATTTAAATCTTGCCTCAGATACTTGCTGGGTGACCCTGGGAAGGTTACTAAAAAAAAAAAAATTTTCTATTTGCTTCAGTTTCCTCTTCTGTAAAATGCCAGTAATAATGCAGCTCCCCCCCCCAGAGTTGTTGTGATGTTAAAATGATATATTTGTAAGGCTTTTTGAAAACCATAAATGCTAGTTGTGAATAATTATTACTATTATTATTATTATCATCATTTCTCAAATTCAGTTTTCTCATTTTCACAATGAGGGTGTTGTACTGGATGACCTCTTTATTGCCCTTTAGCTCCATATCTATAATGTAAAGATAAAAATAATTATGTAACATTTTGACTTATTGCTAATAACAATATTATTATTAAGGCTTCTAATGTTTTTAAGTTCAAAGATGAGGACAGGATTTATCATCTCTTTCAAGGAATAGCTATTAAGTGTCAATTGTGTGTAATGTACTGCCAAGCTCTAGGGTTATAAAGATAGATATGACCTAGACCTCCATTTCAATGTCCTCATGGAATAGGGAAGGGAGAAGGGGAAAAGAAATCTACCCAAATGGAGCAAGGAATAGTTTATCTGTCAGATTTATGGAGAATGGAGAAATTTATAACCAAACAAGAGACAGAGAATATTATGAAGTGCTAAATGGATAATTTTGATTACATTAAATTGAAGAGTTTTTGAACAAACAAAGTCAATGCAACCAAGATTAGAAGGGAAGCAGAAAACTGGGAAAGAATTTTTACAGCTAGTGTCACTAATAAAAGCCTCATTTTTGAAATATATAAAGAACTGATTCAAATTTACAAGAATGCAAGTCATTCCCCAGTTGATAAATGGTCAAAGGATATGAATGGACAGTTTTCAGAGGAAGAAATTAACTCTACCTATAGTCATATAAAAATGCTCTAAATCACTATTGATTAGAGAGATGCAAATCAAAACAACTTGGAGGTACTACATCACACTTATAGATTGGGTAACATGGAAAAACAGGAAAATGATGAATGTTTGGAAAGATGCAGAAAAGTTGAAACACTAATCCATTGTTGATGGAGTTGTGAGCTGATTCAACCATTCTGGAGAGCAATTTGGAACTATTCCCAAAGGGCTATAAAATGTGCATACCCTTTGACCCCAGCAATACCCCTTCTAGGGCTATATCTCAAACAGATCATAAAAATGGGAAAAGGACCCATGTGTACAAAAATATTCATAGCAACTCTTTTTGTGGCAGTCAAGAATTGGAAATTGAGGGAATGCCCATAAATTGGAGAATGGCTGAACAAGTTGTGGTATATGAATGTAATGAAATTCTATTGAGCTATAAGAAATGATGAACAGGTGGACTTCAGAAAAACCTGGAAAGATTTACATGAACTGAAGCTGAGTGAAGAGAGCAGAATCAGAAGAACATTGTATATAGTAACAGCCAAGATTACTGATTTTGATGGACTTAGCCCTTTGTAGCAATGCAAGGACCCAAAATAATTCCAAAGGACTCATGATGGAAAATGCCATCCACATCCAGAGAAAGAAGTATGGAATCTGAATGTAAAGCGAAGCAGATTATTTTCTTTCTTTTTGTTTTTTTTTCTTTTTCATGTTTTCTCCCATTCATTATAATTCTTCTCTAAAACATAACTAATATGAAAATAGAAATGTCTAATAGGAATGTATATGTAGAGCCTGTATAGAATGTATATGTAGATCTTGCCATCTTGGGGAGGGAGAAGGGGGGAGAAAATTTAAAACCTATGGTAGTGAATGTTTAAAACTAAAAGTAAAGAAATTAAGAAAAATGAAATAAAATATTTTGGAAAAAAAAGAAATGTCCCAAAATAACTCTGTAATGAGGGGAGGCATGATAAGGACAGAGAACAGGCATGAGAATTATTTGAAGATAAGAAGAAATCATTTTGCTCTAGGAAGCAGTGAAAGAGAAGATATCAGTCTTGGGAAGGTTCATGAAATTAGTGTCATCTCATGTTATAACCTCAAATAGAATGTCAACTCTCTAAGAAAATGAAGAATTTCATTACTGTATTTGTGCCTGAAACAGAGTGGATGCTTAACAAATATATATTTTTTGATTGATTGGTTCTTTGAGTAAGATGAGGGATCCAATATATGGAACTTGGCAGGGTAGAAGCTGGGGAATGTATTAAAGACATGGAGAGTCCATGTAAACAAAGGTGCAAAGATGGAAGAGAATTAGCCAAGATTAGGGGACAGAAAAGATTTCTGACACTAATGTGGTAGCCCACATGAATTGGGGCTGCCTAAGAAGAGGAAAAGTGGTCAGCAGTGGGATAGTGCCTATGAATGGCTTCTGCACTTCCAGACTGGGGAAAATAGGGACAGGTAGTCTTTTTTTTTCTTTTTTGGATAGGGGAAGGCAAGGCAGTTGGGGTTAAGTGACATGCCCATGGTCATACAACTAGTGTCAAATGTCTGAGGCTGAATTTGAACTCAGGTCCTCTTGACTTCAGGGCCAGTGCTGTATTCACTGTGCCACATAGCTGCCCCAACATGTAGTCTTTAAAAAGGCAGGGAGGGAATTTCCAAAAGCCAGAACAAGCTGAATGTGGTGAGGGAAGGTAAAGCTAAGTGAACAAAAATGGGGTTTTTTTTTAGCTATTGGGGAAAGAAGGATCAAAGAGGGGGTGGAAAGACTACTTAGGGTAGACAGGATAACAACAGATAAAAACAGAAAACAATTTTGTTTCTGTTTTGTCAAAGAAATTGACCTTGACATTGAAAGTGACAGAACAAAAATGGCTGATAGAGAATTAATACTTAGAATAAGTAAGGGAGACATAGTAAGAGAGCATTTAATTGCCCTTGAGGAAGGAGACAGAATAGTACAGTAAAAAGGGCCCTGACTCTGGAATGCAGAGACCTTGCATTCAAATTCCACTTCTGATGATTATTATCTGCGTACATAACCTTGGGCAAATCACTTAACTTCCTAGAGTCTTAGTTTCCTAATCCATAAAATGAGGTGTTCATACTAGGTACCCTCTGAACTCTAGGTCTATAATATTATGAAATTCAAGTCATCTGTCACAGATGGGATACCTCCTGCCCCCTGTAGGTCCTGAAAGAACTGGCAGACATAACTACTAATGTACTGTCAGTGATATTTTGGATCATGGAAAATGGGAGAGGCAATATCAGACTTCAAAAGGGCAAATGTGCTGATTTTTAAAAAATGAGGAACAAGAATAGAGTCTAAAAAATATAGGCCATTGAACTTGACTGCTATTTCTGGTAAAATACAATCATAGATCATTAAAGGGTGGGCCAAAGAAATCTCAAAAAGAGAGCAATTATTAGGAAGAGCCTGTATGAATTTATCTAAGTCAGGTCATGCCAGACTACCATTATTTTCTTTTGTAATGGGGATATTGAACCAATAGGTCAGGAGAAGGCCATGAATATGGTTTACTTAGATTTTAGCAAACAATGGATAAATAATTTTATTGTATCTTTATGTAAAAGATGGGGGAAAGTTAGACTAAATGGTAGTACAATTAGATGAATTTGACTGTTTGATGGACCAAATTCAGTGTACAATGCCAATAAAGCAGGGAGTTTTTAATTGAATACTAGTGAGATCTGTGGTTGGCCCTAGGTTTTTTAGTATTTTTGTGAACAACTGTGTGAACACACTCATCAACTTTTTAAAGGACACAGATCTGAGAGGGAGTGTAACGCACTAGTTGAGAGAAATAAAATCCAAAAATGGCTGGAGAAGCAAAAGTATTCTGCTGAATCTATTAAACTAAAGTACAACATGGCTCACTATCAAGTCTTACACCTGGTTTCAAAAATAAATTTCCCAAGTATAGGAAGGAAGAGGCATGAGTAGAAATCAGTCTGAAGAAAGATCTGGGGCTCTTAGTGGACAGCAGAGTCAGTATGAGCCAACACTGTGACAGGCAGCCAAGAGCCAATGCAATCTGTAAGCATAGCGTCCAAGAATAGAAAGTCATCCACCTGGAATTTTCTAAGCACCTACTATGTTCCAGATGTTGGGTGCTGTAGAAAGAGCCCAAGAGACAAAGAGAAGGGGAGGGGAAGCATGAAGGGGCTAGTCCCTCTGTGCTCTTTTCTCCTCAGATCATATCATATGTTGTGTTCAACTCTGGGTAGTATAGTTTAAGAAGGACATTGATAAAATGGAGTCCATAGGGGAGTAACCAGGATGGTAAAGATCTGCTCCATTTCTGAGATGGGCCAGTTTTCCTCTTCTTACGCAGCCCCAATTCATGTGGCCTACCACATTAGTGTCAGACTTGGTATGGATACCTGATAGGCTTTAGAGATCCTTTAGCTCTGAAGTCCTGATCTCCAGAGATCCACTAGCCTTGGTCTCCTCATTAGGATTATAGGCCCTGGGACACCATGCATGATCAAGCTCTGATACTACTCACACAATTTTATAGGATCATGCCATGCTCATTTCTTCATCCTCCATTATATATTCATCCTTCCGTATTTTGTACATATCTTCCCCCAAAAGGCCTATTTTTTATTGCTATCCTGAATGTTTAGTACAGTGTCTACCATATAATGGGTTCTTGATAAATTCTTATTCACTGACTAACTGGTTGGTGGGATCCCTATGTATCCACATTAGTTTCTTCAGAAAACTTGTATGTTTCTTTTCAGTTGGAATTATTTCCTATTGTGGCTTTCACCTTTCATGCTTGAAGGTTTTTAATCCTATGTTCTTGGAGTTGAATTCCCCTGTAAAATTACAGTTTATGAAATGTTACCTGTCCTTTCTCTCCATCTTCTGAAGTTTAGAAGTTGAATCTCTCCAAATTTTATTTCACAGCAGAGCATGTCTAGCCAGTCTTGTCTGGAGAGAGAGATAGAACAGAGAGCAACCTGCTTGAAGATCACATTAGCAGTCAAAATATCATTAACTAAAGGAGCAGAAAACTTCTAATATGCCAAATTGTTGTCATTTGTCGTTTGTTTTTGAAGAGGACCAATGATGTCACAAGGAGATGTCTTGGCTCCTGTGTGAATTGGATTTAAGTGAGGCAAAGATGCACAAAGTTGTTGGCTTCACTCTCTTTTCCAGAGTCATTGATGTCCAAAGGCAAGACAAAAGTCAGGGTGACTGTTGATGGTCCAAGATACAGTGAATGACTTTGGTTCTTCAATGTCTGACCAAGTTCTAAGCATTCCACAGTACCTTCATAGCCCTTGGGACAAATTGTTTTCTTCCACCCATTCCACCAGGGGAAGTCTTCATATGCTTGCATTAGGTATTCCTCCTGAATCACTGATGCTTTTGAGGCCTGTTGGTTACACTCAACTTGGTTTAGTTTGTCTACCAAAACAGTTTTCCCAGGGTGTGCCTGCTTGGCATACTACAGCTTCTTGGAGTCACAGGTGAGAGTTGGGTGAACACCAAGTATGGATGAGCAGTCCTGAAAAGGGCTCAGCAAGCCATTACACCAGAGGTACCAATCCTCCCTGAACACCCCATATGCCCTGATATATTGAGTATATCATATATGGATATATTTAAATGAATAAAAAACTGATCAAAATCTGGGGGAAGGGAACTTTTGGTGGACAGGATTGCAATATGTGTCCAGAGAAAGCCTACAGGGACCTACATAAATAGAGTTGTAACTAGGCTGGGGCTATTGCGCTTTTCTTAGAGTAGGAAATTTGAGTGGTACTGACAGCATATTCCTGGGACATGTTTCCTTCTTTGCTTGTACCTGTCTCCCATCCTGGAGCATGATTCTCCACCCCCATCACACAGTGTAGAAAACCCTCAGCACTTCTGATTAAATTTCTCTCCAAGTCTCTTTTTTTAAATTTAAACAAATGCTTTAATAACTTCTGTTTTACAACATTCATTTCCGCCAGATTTTGAGTTACAATCATTTCCCCCCCGCCTTCTTTTCCCCTACCCACCCTCCCAGAATAGCAGTCCCACAAGTTATCGCTTCCTCCAATCTGCTCTCTCCTAGATCTTCTCCCATACCCCCTTTGAATTTTCCATTAGAGCAAGGTGAATCTCTGTGCCCCAATGCCTACACATCATATCTCCCAATTACATGCAAATGAGTATTAATTATAGTATTTATATATATTTGAAACATTTAATTTTAAGACCTCGAATTTCAGATCCATTTCCTTCCTCCCTTGTCACCCATTCCCTCTGGGAAGATAAATAATTCAGTATGTGTTGTACATGTATAGCTATGCAAAATATTACCATAGTAGATATATTGTACAAGGCTGCTTATAATTCCCTCCCACCCATCCCACCCCCCACCTGGTCCATTCCCTACTTGATCCTGTCCCTCTTCTATAGTGGGTACTTCCAACATCCCCTCCCCCAAAGGATGCCCTCCCATCCATCATCCCTCCTCTCATCCCCCTTCCCCCTATTATGCTACAGGTTGAGATACCCCACTTAGAATGTATGTCTATCTCTCCCAGAACCAAATTCAATGAGAATGTGGTTTTGCCTTTTTGCCATTCTATTCTTCCCCTCCCCTGCAGCCACTTCCCCTTGTTTCTTCTACATGAGATAGTTTACCCTACCCTGTCTCTCCCCATCTCCTCTTGCCACTTTCCTCTCTCACCTCATAATTTCACCCCTTAAGTATCATCCCTTCCCAACAAATTCAACCTATGCCCTCTATCCATGTATAACTGTAAACATGTATACACACATTCACATATATATTCAAATAACCAGACACCCTTCTTCCATTATTTTCATACTGAGAGAGGTTTCATCAGTCAGTTATTGTTTTTCCAGGTAGGAATGTAAATAGTCCAACTTTGATAAGTTCCTTTTGATTTCTTTTCCCTGATTACCTTCTCAGGCATCTCTTGCTTCTTGTGTCTGGATGTCAAATTTTCTATTCAATTCTGGTTTTTCCCGCAAGAATGCTTGAAAGTCCTCTATTCCACTGAATGACTATATTTTCCCCTGAAACAAAATACTCAGTTTTGCTGGGTAGGTGACCCTTGGGTTCATTCCCAGCTCTTTTGCCCTCTGGAATATCATATTCCATGCCCTAGATCCCTCAGTGTAGAAGCTGCCAGGTCGTGTGCTATTCTGATTGTGTTTCCACAATATTGAAATTGTTTCTTCCTGCCTGCTTGTAGAATTTTCTCCTTGATCTGGAGATTCTGGAACCTGGCTATAATATTCCTGGGAGTTTTCATTTTGGGATCTTTTACAGGAGGTGATCAGTGGATTCTTTCAACCTCTATTTTGCCCTCTGGGTCTAAAACATCAGGGCAATTTTCCTTGAGAATTTCTTGAAGGGTGATTTCTAAGTTTTTTCTTTGATCATGGCTTTCAGGTTGTCCAATAATTTTTAACTTGTCTCTCCTGGATCTCTTTTCCAGGTCAGTGGTTTTTCCCATGAGATATTTCACATTGTCTTCTAATCTTTCATTTGTTTGGATCTGCTTAACAGCCCCTTGATTTGTCAAAAAGTCATTAGCTTCCATTTGCTCCAGTCTAACTCTGAAGGAATGAATCTCCTCAGTGAACTTTTGAGATTCTTTTTCCATCTGGCAAATTCGACTTTTTAAGGCATTCTTCTCCTCATTGCCCTTTTGGGCCTCCTTTGCCATCTGAGTTAGTCTATTTTTTAAGGTGTTGTTTTCCTCAGTCAGGCTGTTGACCCTCATTTCATACTTTTCCTGCATCCTTCTCATTTCTCTTTCCAATTTTTCCTCCACTTTTCTTATTTGATTTTTAAAGTCCTTCTTAAGGTCCTCTATGGCCTGTAACCCGCCCATATTTTCCTTTGGGGCTTTTGGAGCAGTATTTCTGACCTCAAAGCCCTCGTCCTGTTCTATGCTTTGATCCCCTTTGCCCCCACAATAGGAGTCTGATGTTCTGTTTATTTTGTTTCCTTTACCTTGGCATGTTGCCACTTAATTACTTGACTTTTGGGCTTGTTGCCATAGTAGGACTCTGCCAGCAGACAGGGGAGCTTCTGCCCCAAACATGTGGGGGGACCACTTCCGTTTCTGGCAAGCTGGATACCGACCCCACGACCTCCACCCCAGACCACAATCCAGATCCAGGAATGTTAAAGCAAGAGTGATTACCCCCAAAGACTGATCGCTGGATCTCCCTACAGTTTGCAGACTAGGAGCTGGAGCTGCCACTGAAAACTACAAAATGGTGTGTCTCCTCAGCTGCTTCTCGCCCCCAGGGGAGGAAGCCAATGTGTTCCCCAAATACTGGTCCCAAATCCATAGGGCACTAACCTCTCACTTTGTCCTAGGCATGTCTGTCTTGATAATTCTGGAATTGCCACAGCTGCTGGTGTTCTGGGGTCCCTCCAGCCGGCTGTTGTCCCAGCCCCCTGGGGCTAAAACAGAGTCTCAGGAGGACCTGGGCTTGGCTCTCTGAGCACTGCGCGTTTCGCTGCCAGCTCCCAGAGCTTTGTGCTGGTCCTTCCTGTAGGGTTGCTGGGCTGTTCTCAGTGGGAGGTTAGCGTCTCTGTGCTGTTCTGTGGATGCTGGGGCTCCAGAAGTTGTTCAGAGTCCCCTTTTTACATAGTTTGGAGGTGATCTGGGGGGAGAGTGCCTTGGACTTGTTGTTTCTACTGTGCCATCTTGGCTCTGCCCCCTCTCTCCAAGTCTCTTGCTTGGTTTAGGGTATGATATGTTAGTAAATATTTAAGTCAACTTTTTTGGAATAAAAATGTATGTGCAATGCACTTTTAAGTTTAATTTGAATCATTAACATTTTTTCCATCGTTTTCTTAATTCTTGGCAATTTTTAAAAAATACTAAACCTAGCTTTTCTCATTTATCAAATTTTAAGGTATAAAGAGTTTAACTATTGATCCAGTACAAACTGGTTCCAACACACCCCTTACTTAGAGCGAAGATGACTTGCATTCAAATTTTGCCTCTTACATTTGCTACTGTGTCATTCTAGGCAAAGAACTTCACCTGAATCTTGGTTTCCTCATCTGGAAAACAAGAGATGGTCTTCATTAGATGACCTCAGAGACCCCTTCCATTCTCTGGAGAATCTATGATTCATATGAGTACCTACATTCCCCCAACAACATAGAAACCTTGTGGTGTCAGGAAAGATTTCCATTTCCCCTATCTTGCAGTCGTTCCATAATTTTAGTTATATCTCACTATTCATTTCCCAATTTGGGGGTTTTCTTGGCAAAGATACTGGAATGGTTTTGCCATTCCCTTCTCCAGTTCATTTTACAGATGAGGGAACTGAGGCAAACAGGATAAAGTGATTTACCCAGGATCGCCCAGCTAGTAAATGTCAGGGGCCAGATTTGGTCTCAGGTCTTCTTGACTCCAGGTCTTGTGCTCTATCCCCAATAATGTCCCTATAGTAAAAATCAGTAGTTATAGCTCGGCCATCAGTTAGATTTCAAAGCCATTAATATTATAAAATGAATCAGAATAATCTTGAAGCTTTACAAAGGTATTGTTGTAGTTTACCTCTTCTTTTAGTCTCTCAGGAGACCTGTGTCAGGGCTGGAATCCTTCTTTTTTTTCATGCCATCCTAAGTCTTCTTTGGTTTCTAGGGTTACAAATATCCCCTGTCCTAAGTACTGGGCCTCTCTCCTTGTGCTAAATCTAATTCATTACTAATTGTTTCTAGAAATGACTTTTCTAGTTTAGAACAAGCTTGTTGACTAAAACCCAGTGAACCAAATAATTCAC
This sequence comes from Gymnobelideus leadbeateri, assembly GCA_011680675.1. Taxonomy (NCBI): domain Eukaryota; kingdom Metazoa; phylum Chordata; class Mammalia; order Diprotodontia; family Petauridae; genus Gymnobelideus; species Gymnobelideus leadbeateri. The sequence goes on from WOXC01005062.1 coordinate 29,934, forward strand.
GTTTCAGCTAAAATTACTTTCCTTAATAACAATGATATTTTTAAAGAGGTTTTTGGCTTGTGGCCAGGGCCTTATATACAAGAGCATGCTAATACACAGTGTGATTACTTCATGGATAACATAATGGAGGGGAGCAAAATAGGCTCCTCTTGGAGACGCCCAAACTCCAACTAGGTTTTGTATATTTCTTCTTGGCTTGGTCTTCTGGCTGATTAACTCCACATCAAGACTCAGAGTTTTCATGCATTCAAGGAATCTTAAATTTACCATCTCATAGAATCGCTGTGATTTAGAAGGGAGTTTGGATCCAATTCATATCCTAAAAGGTTTTTTGAAAAGTGCTCATCTATTTTCTTGGAGATCTTCAATGAGTGGAAACTCACTAATTTTTAAGGGAGCCCATTCCACTTGTTCAATTGTTTTTAGGTGTGTACAACTCTCCATGACCCCATTTGTGGTTTCCTTGGCAAAGATACTGGAGTGGTTTGCCATTTCTTTCTCCAGCTCATTTTACAAATAAGGAAACTGAGCGAAATAGGATCAAGTGACTTGAGTGCATCATATACTTAGTAAATGTCTGAGGCCAGATTTGAACTCACAAAGATGAGCCTTCCTGACTTCAGCCCTGGTACTCTATCCACTGCACCATTGTAGACAGCTCTAATCATCAGAAATTTTTTTCCTGACATCAAACTGAAACCATCAATTATACGTCTTCCATCTCTTGTTCCCAGTTCCATTCTCTGGGGCCATGCAAAACAAGACTAATCCCCCTTACCACTTACTTGTGGGAGTTTAGCACATGCATTATTAGACCAAACTCTCTTCAGTTATTAAGAGGAATAATAAACCTGCATGACACAAACAAATAATGCATCTGCTTAGAATCCCTTTTACATTTTGAAGGATTGGCTCATTGATTTTTATGTCCCCTTTTATACCTCCATTCCAAAGTGCCTTCAGATCATCATTGATGAATTTCTATACTTTGGTGAGCTACATAGGAAACCTTCTTAGGCCTCTAAATTGGGAAGGGTGATGGGGATTTTCCCCCAGGGTGCCCAGATTTGGAGAGTACCGACAACACTGGAGGTCCTTAGTAATACAGAAATGAGAAAACTTAGTATGGTAGATTTACAGCTGGAAAGAATCTTAGAGCATTTACTCCAAGACCATCATTTTATAGAAGAGGAAACTGAGGCCCAGGAAGCTTAAGTAATTTGCCTAAGGTCACACAGGGAGCAAGCATCGGTGGGATCTGAACCCAAGTGTTTTGACTCCAGAGTCACTGTTTTTACTACTTAACCAGAACAATTGGTTAAAACTGGAAATTATCAGATGGCAGGTGAATCTGAGCTTCTTCTTTCCCCTCCTTTTCCCTCCCTCTGTCCTTCCCCCATGTGGCAACCTTCTACAGATTTCCTGAGGTCTCTGTTAAAAATTTCCTCTGAGTTTTTTTTTTTTTAGTGTTCTGTGGGATATCCATTCCTCTTACTCATCTCAGGCTTTGCCCAATATTGTTTCTGAGATCACAATGCCCCAATAAAGTCTTTCATGTAGTTTATTTCTCACAAATGATTAGAAATTATATGTTCCAGGTTTCTCCCACTTACCATGTGCCTTTCCTTGTTCATCATGGACAGTACAAGGATGAAGGGGGCTTTGCTCCAGGGAAAATCCTAGGGAATGTGTTTTATCTCTGAGAAGGGATGTTTTCTCCCATGGTACTTATCTTTCCCATTCCTTACTAGTCCTGCACTAGCCGATGAGCTTGGTGCCATTATACAGTACCAACAAACTCCTCGTCTGGTTTCTGTGGTACACTTTATTCAGCCTACATTTCCAACCTTATTTGTCATTGTTCAGTCCTCTCAGTCATGTCCAGTTCTTTGTATTTGGAGTTTTCTTGGCAAAGATCCTAGAGTGGTTTGGCATTTCCTTCTCCATTTCATTTTACAGATGAGGAAACTGAGGCAACCAAGGTTAAGTGACTTGCCCAGGGTCACACAGCTAGTAAGTATGTGAGGTCATATTTGAACTTGTGAAGGTGTCTTTCCGATCCCAAGCCCGATGCTCTATCCATTGTGCCACCTAGCTTCCCATCTAACTACTATGGTGTTAAAGGTCTATATTTCTCAGGGATTGACCACTGATTCTCCTAGAATGATTATATCTCCTCTCCTTCCACTCTTTTAAAATTGTCCCAGGTATAAGAAATCCTAGGTAGAGCTCTATTCATGAAACTACTTCCTTCAAAGCAAACATTTCAATTTATAACTCTAAATAAACTGTGACAAATATCTAAATAAGCTAGCAGCATATAACTCTTTTTCATGGCTTTCCCTACAGTGTCTAGTGAGATAGTAAGAAGATGTTCCACCCACCTTGAATGACTTCAATTTTTACCATTTCTGGCAATTTGATTTTTTATAAACGTCCTGGTATTTTAGGACATTGTATTCTTAAGCGTCAAAAGCAATTTCGATTCCAGTTGAATGATTTTCTTATGTCTGAATTATAGAGCATTGGGGGACTCAACATTAATACTGTGGTTTTTGTGTCATTAATTTTATATCTTGATATTAAACTATAATGTTTTATTATGTGGAATAGTTTTGAAATTGATTGTGTTAGATTAGCTGCATGGTATAGGATGCAGTTTGAGCGGTATACAGTCAGGTGGCATGATTTCTCTCCTGTACTTGTCATTTTGAGTTGTTTCATTTTTTATATCCCCAGTGCTCAGAGAATACCACTGTGTTACATACAGCCTGGCACATAGTAGGAACTCAATACATGCTTTTTGGTCGAATGTTTTATTGTTTATTGACAGATTTTGGGTAGGGCAGGCCAACAATGGAAGCAGGGTGGCACCTGCCTTCTTGTCTGCCCCTATGCTGCATCCCACTTACATGGACTGTCTGGCCTCCTTTCTTCTACCAATTCAAATCCTACTCATCCTTTAAGGACCCAAACAAGCCTCATTTCCTCCATTAAGAACACCATTTCAGAGAACCTCAGAGGCTTTTTAGCTTGATTAGTACCTGAATGAAAATCCTCTCTATAATGCACTGGACAAGTGATCATATAGTCTCTGCTCGAAAAGAATTGACTCTTTACTAAAATTGTCTATTCTACTTTTTTGTAGTTTTAATTATATGAAAGGGTTTCTTAACATCAAACCATCATTGTCCTCTCCATAACTTACACTAATTACTCCTGATTCTACCATCTGAGACCAAGCAGAATCAGCTATATATGTTATATATTGTATGATCCACATGATAGCTCTTTATCTACTTGAAGAAAGTTCATGACCTTCCTAAATCTTCTCTTCTTGATATTAACCAGTCATGAGTCCTTCAAGCAATTATCACAGGAGTCCTCCAGTCTTCATTTATCCTTCCTCTCTTCTGAAGCCTTCTATCACATGGTCTAGGTTTTCATTGAATATCCTTATTTTGCTTCTATTGTTTCATTAATTTCTTCTTGTCCACCCAGTCAATCAATTGTTAGATAAGCATTTATTAAATGCCAACTATGCTCTAGTCATTGGACAAAGTGCTGGGGTTACAAAGAGAAAGGAAAAATTTTTCTGCCCTCAAGCAGAATAAGAGTGATAACATTAATTGGTATCTACAACATATACAACATATCTGCTCTCTCTCTCTCTCTCTCTCTCTCTCTCTCTCTCTCTCTCTCTCTCTTTCTCTCTCTCTCTCTCTCTCTCTCTCTCTCCATATATATATATATATATATATATATATATATATATATATATATATATACAGGCATTTACATATATGTATATATATATGCATGTATATAGGGACACATAGTGAGAGATAAGGCAAGAGGGGTAGAGACACACACACAGAAGAGACAAAAGGAGAGAGGGAGAGAGCAGAGCGGAAGGGAGGGAGGGAGAGAGAGAGTAAGAAGGTGAATTTAGAGGGAAAGGTATCTGGGGAGGGGGGGTACCAGGAAAGGCCTCTTGTAGAACAAGCCTATAAGATACTTGAAGGCAGGAGTGCTTTCTGTCTTCTATTTCTCTGCATTACTTATGACTACCTAGTTATAGCTTTGTTTCCTTACACCTCTTACCAAACTACTTGTGATTAGGATGCTCATTAAATCCTGGTTGATTGGTTGATCTTTATGTTACCAACTGAATGGAAAGAGACAAATTCAGTTAATGATATAACTATTTTGTCTACTATATATCAGATGCCCAAACTTGGTAGTTTCTAACCCTGGCTGACCTCTGCCATCTGCCTTACCTCCCCTGTGTCTGTACTACCAAGCCTTGCTGAAGGAAGTCATGAAGCTGATAAATGAGTCCATTAAAAATTCATCCCTTTTAGCTTCAACAGGACCTCAGCTGTGACGTAGCAATCTGTTCGTTCATCAACTTTTTCTCATAACCCATATAATCTACATTGTGACTGTTCCAAAACGTCTCTTTTCAAACCTCTAATTCTATGCCTTCTCTTTTCAGCAGATGATCCAGTCTCCTGCTCCTACTGAAATGGTTGAGGACATGTATCATTAATTCCTTCATTTCCCCTTCTCCAGCTGTCAGCATGGTGTCTATGAGAATCTGGAGGACCTTGGAGAGGGGCTAAGAGGGGAGATGAACTACAAAGGAAATTCAATACATTTCAGTAGGGTTCAAACATAGACCACATTAAGACCACACAATCCCTCATAATAGAGGGAACCTAGCTCCCTGCATTCTGCCCTGCTCAGACCAAAGATAGAATATTACATTCAGTTCTGGGCATCGCATTTTATGAAGACATTAATAAGCAGGAAGAAAATCCAGAGAAGGGTGACTAGAATGATGAAAGGCCTTGAGATGATGATATATGGTAATTTTTAAAAGGAATTGGGGCTATTTAACTTAGAGAAGGGAAATAAATAAACATGCATTAAGTGTATACTATGTGAAGGTGTCCACCTTCACCCAACTCTCACCTGTGGCTCCAGAAGCCATAGCATCCCAGTAACACTTCATGGCAGACAATGGGTTAAATCAGGTTGAGCGTAACCAACAGTCCTCAAACCTGTTGGTGAATTAGGGGGATGTCTGCTCTAACGTGGGAAGACTTTCCTAGAATGGGTGAATGAGAATAATTTGTTTCAATGGCCATGAAGGCAGCTGAAGCAGGCACTCTGAAGTGCTTAGAACTTAGTGAGACATCAAAGATGCCAAGGTCACCCACTGCAACTGGGGCCATAGCCAGTCATCCTGACTTTTGTCTTGCTACTGGCCTTTGATGACTCATGAAGAGAAAGTAAGGTGAATTACATTGTACAATTCTGCCTCACTTAAATTCAATTCATATGCAAGTCAAGACATCAACATGTGATGTCATTGGTCCTCTTTGAAAAGAAAGGACAAACAACCACATGTGCTAGTCAGTGTGCTAAGCCCTTTATAGATATTATTTCATTTGATTATTACAACAACTCTATAAGCTGCTATTATTGCAATTTTACAATTGAAGAAAAGAGGTCAACCAAGTTGCACAGGGTCACATAGCTAGTAACTGAGATCATATTTGAGCAAAGATCCAGCTCCAGGACCAGCATTCTATCCATTGTACCACCTAGCTGCCTACTATTACCCAATGAGAAGACATAGAGGACACGGTAGCTATCTTTCAGTATTTATAGAAGACAGATTGGACTTGTTCTACTTGGTTCCAAAGGTCAGAAAAAGGGAGCATTTGGAACAATTTTCATATTAGAAAATTTAGATTTGATGTTAGAAAGAAAACAGAGAAAATCAACTTACCATCAATTTGAGCTGTTCCAAAGTGAAATGAACTGCAATTGGTAGGTCTTTAAGTGAAAGCTAGATTACCATTCATTTGTTAACCACTAAAAATTGTTTTCATAATTGCCACTTTGTAATATAGTTTGAGATCTGATATTGCTAGGCTCCTTTCCTTCACATTTATTTCATTGATTCTCTTGATAGTCTTGACCTTTTGTTCTTTCAGATAAATTTTGTTATCATTTATTTCTAGATTTATAAAATAAATCTTTGGTAGACTGATTGGTATGGTACTGAATAAGTAAATTAATTTAGGTAGTATTGTCACAGAATGACCACTCCTTAAAGTGTTTTGGGGAGGATTCTTTTTCACATGTTGGTTGGGATAAATGTCCTCTGAAGTCATCCCCAAGCTTGAGATTCTGCAGTTCTCATGATTCTTTGTGCCTCTCTAAACTTGCCATAGCTTCCGTTATTTCTTTGGATGCTGTCACCAGAATCCCAGTTACTCAGACTTGACAATTCTCTTTGACACTCCGCTATGTTACCTAATGGCTCACATCCACTGAGTGGCTAAGTCTTGTTAATTTTGTCTTAATAGAATCCTTTGCCTCTTGCCCCTTTTTTTCTTAGTCATCACTTTTATTGTCAGTAAACATTTATTAAGTGCCTACTATGAGCTAAGCATGAGGAATAAAGAAAGATAGTTCTCACCCTTAAAGAACTCAAGATCCATTGGGGAAACATCAAGCAAATAAATATATACAAGCAATCTATATACAAGAATGGGATATAATTAGAATAAATAAGAAATAATTAAAAGAGGGAAAGCACTAAAATTAAGAGGATTTGGGAAAGGCCTCTGGTAGAAGATGGGAATTTAGCTGGGACATAAAGGAAGTCAATAGGGTGAAGATGATAGAGAATAATCCAGATTCGAGGGACAGAAAGAATAAATGCCTGGAGTCAAGAGATTGAGGATCTTGATCATGAAAGAAGTGGGAGGAGGGTGTCACTAAATCTGAGTACGTGGTTAGGAGTAAAGCGTAAAGGGTTTGGATAAGTAGAGATTGGGGGGACTAGTTTATGAAAGACTTTGATCATTAGAGGATTTTTATATTTGATCCCACAGATGATAGGGAGCCATTGGAGTTTATTGAGTAGTGTGTGTGTGTGTGTGTGTGTGTGTGTGTGTGTGTGTGTGTTTGTGTGTGATGGTCAGACTTGCACTTTATGAAAATGAAGCTGGTGGCTAAATTGAGGATGGATGACAGTGGGGAGACAAATGAAGCAGATAGACTCACCAGCAGGCTATTGGTTATCTCTAAGCATAAGGCGATATGGATCTGCACCATGGTGGTGGTAGCATCAGAGGGAAGGTCTCCCACTGCATCCTGGACTGTTGCCAATTGTCTTGACTTATTGTCTGGCCACTGGATTCCAATGACTCTGGGGGATAAAGTGAAACTGATGACTCCAGAGTATCTGATATGCATTGCTTTCACATGTGTGTCTCTGTATTTATGCTTGTGCCTAAAAGTGTTCATGTGTGTATATATTACTTCTATGTAGCCTTTGACATTATGGATCACTCTCATTTTCCTAAAATTCACTTCACTCTCAGTTTCTAAGCCACTGCTCTCTTTCCTGGTTTTCCTACTATCTGACAGGCAGTTCCTTCTCAATCTCCTTACTCCCATCACAGACATTAACCATGATTGTCCCACAGGTTTCTTTCCTGGGCCCTCTTCTCTTCTCCCTTTATTGTTCATCACTTGGTAATCTCATTGACTCCCAGGGATTTAACTGCCATCTCTATGCTAATGCTTATCAGATCTACCTCTCCTGCTTTAACCTCTCTGCTGACCCCTAGTTTCACTTCTGAATATATTTTTGTAAAGAAATGAATGCACACATTAGCAATTTTGGCAGAAACTAAGGTGTTTACCAATGAAGAAAAGAATGTAGCTTTAATTCTTTCCTGTCCAGACTTACTAGGAGGCATTTCCTTGGGCATATTTGGATAGCCCATGAAATTCTTCCCTTAGTTTTGAATTCTACCCAACCTAAGTCCTTAGGCGTGTGAGGGTAAAGCCACTAAGTAGTCATGGCCTAGCCTTTCCCTGCTAAATAAAGGAACATTTATTTAATGTAATTCTCTTCTCAGTAACTATGATTAATACCTAGGCCTGAACATGTTAACTCTACCTGTGATTAATGACCTGGTGAAAAATAATATCTGTTTATCCTAGCATTTTCTACATAGACTCAATGCAGTGCTTGATATGGGATTCCATCAGGTAAGATTATCTTTTAATACTGACAGGTCCAATGACAGAAATTTTAATCCATTGCATTTTTACTCCTTATGACTATTATATTCGTATTAATGGTCATTCAGCTCAAGGAAATAGGTGCATTCCCTACAAGACCCTAGATCTTCTCTTGGATTCATTAGTTTACTTCTAAATGTAGTCAAGTGAAGGGATCATCACCTTCCTATCAGTTAAGTTTCTGTTGCAACACAACAGAAGAGTTCAATTTAACTTCACTCCATTCAACAATTATAAATCAAGTGTCTACCATGTGCTGGGCTCTGTTTATCCCCCCCACCCCAAGTCAGTTAGATGGTCCAGTGGATAGAGCACTTGACATGGAGCCAGGAAATCAGGTAATAAACAGTTATTAAGTGCCTACTATGTGCCAGACACTGAACTAAGTATTGGAAATACAAAGAAAGGTAAAAGGCATTTTCTTTTCTCAAGGAGCTCACAGACTAATGGATAGTCAGGAAAATCTTAGTTTAAGTACTGCCTAAGACATGTGTGACCCTGAGTAAGTCACTTAACCTTTTGAAGCCTCTGTTTCCTAATTTGTAAAATGCGGACAATCGTAACACTTCTCTTACATGATTATTGTGAGAATCAAATGAGGTAACATATGTAAAACACTTAATAAACCTCAAAGCACAGTATCAAATCTTCCTATCATCATCATCATCATTATCCTTTATTGGGCCTTTTTTTTTTTTTTTTTGATTAGGAAGGGGAAAATATTTTGCCAATTCAGAGCATCACCTTCTTTCCAATTTATACTCTGTCGCCTGGGACCCTGAGAGATTAAGTGATTTCAAGAGACTTGCACAGCCATGATGTGTAAGAAACAACATTGAAACCCAGCTCTTTCTGATTCAGTTGTCTCTTGCTAGTGCTAGGGAGGAATTAGGGAGAGCGAGAGAGAGACAGAGAGAGAGAGAGACAGAGAGACAGAGAGAGAGAGACAGAGAGAGAGACAGAGAGACAGAGAGAGACAGAGAGAGAGACAGAGAGACAGAGAGAGACAGAGAGAGAGACAGAGAGACAGAGAGAGAGAGACAGAGACAGAGAGAGAGACCGAGATAGAGAGACAGAGACAGAGAGAGACAGAGACAGAGAGAGACAGAGACAGAGAGACAGATAGAGACAGAGAGACAGAGACAAAGAGACAAAGCCAGAGAGACAGAGACAGAGAGAGTGAAAGAGAGACACAGAAAGAGACAGAGAGAGATACAGAGAGACAGACAGAGAGAGACAGAGAGAGATAGAGTCAGAGAGAGAGACAGAGAGACAGAGACAGAGAGACAGAGACAGAGAGAGAGACAGAGAGAGAGAGACAGAGAGAGAGAGAGAGAGAGAGAGAGAGAGAGAGAGAGAGAGAGAATTTAGTCTCTGTCTTCAAGGAGCCTACATTCTACTGAGGGGGGAGCAATGCCAAAGAGATAAATACATATCATTTAAGGAGGGAGAGAGCACTACAATTAGAGGAATGAGTAAAGATGATTATCAGAAAGGGCATTTGGGGATGTCTGGATGGAAGGATTTAGTTCTGGAGGTGAAAAATTCTCTCCCTTTTTCTTAGTATATTTTGAAGACTTCCTCTCCTTCACTGAGAAATGAAAAACAAAGAGTCATGTCATTCAAACTAGTTAAGTCATTCAAACTCACACCCTTGTGAGTCGTAAAATAACCATTGTCCCTACCCTTCTGTTGAGTATTTGAATTTGCCAAAGTTACATATGGTTTCACTCCATCTCTCTTACCCTTTCCCTTAAGCTATAACCTGAATTTTATTTTCCATAAGTTGCATTTTATGGTTTGGTGGGAAAGTCAAACCTTCAACTTAATTGGTGTAAGCTTCACTTAAAATTATGGAGTTTGAAGATTAAAAAGAAACCCACTCGATAGATAACAGAAGATGATGAAATCAGGCATTCAGAAATATAGCTGTGATCATTCCTAAGATAAGGATAGTTTGAAGAGCAATTAGAAGAATGTGACCACGATAGTGAAGGACCTTGGTTTCATATTGTTTAACAATCATTTGAAGGAACTGAGAAATTTTAGCCTGGAGAAATTACTATATCAGTGTATCATAGATGTAAAAGGGATCTCAGAGGCCATCTAGTCTAATGCCCTCATTTTTATAAAATAGAAAATGAGTACCCGAGAGTTTGTTACTTACCCAAGGTCACATAGGCAATAAACATCAAAACTAGGTGAAACCATGTCCTCGAACTCCAAAGGATGTGATCTTTCCATGGTTCAATGTTACTATTCTTATATATTTGAATGAGTCATCTGGGAAAGAGAAATAAGAATTGCTCTGCTTGGCTTCAAACAACAGTTTTAGGAGCAATGTGTAAAAGTTACTTAGGAATAAATTTAGGCTTGATATAAGGAGAAAATTACCAGCAATTAAAGCTATCTCAATATGGAATGAGATGACTCAGGCAGTAATGGGTTTCCTATCAATGGAGGTCTTCTAAAACAGGTTGGATGACCCCTTGTCAGGGATACTGTAGAGATCATTCTTGTCCAGCTATGGGTAGGACTAGATGGCCTCTGGAGATCCTTCCAACTCTGTAATTCTGTGATCTTGGGAAAGTTTTAGAGAAGTAACTATTTAATATGCACAGGATGCCTTTCTTAAGCCATGGTTTTCTCATGTGAAACACCTGGGTATCCCTTGCTTGTCACAGAGACCAAACACCTGGATGATTAAGTTTTGCCCTTTTCATCTGGAATTGTACATAGAGATATAAATATAAATGTGTGTATATACATATATATGTACATACATACATATATAATCTACAGATGTTTATCTATAGATATATCTATATCTATCTATGTATATAGTTATGCTTCTTATTACCTAGAAGATGAAGCATAATGATATGACATGTAGATGCGTTTGTATATACACATGTAGTAGGATGTGAATTACTTGGGAAAATATTCTTTAGTATAGTTTCATTTTATTGATGGTGAATTAAATTCATGTGAGTCTATGATCCCACTGATATAAGGCTGACTCAGAATCTTTGACCTTGACCAAATAAAACTGGATTGAGATGGTTTCCCAACTTCTCTGTCAGTAGAGTGCTGGATTTTAAGCCATGCATGTGGATTTTATTGCATAGATGTTTCATATACACATATATCATATACATACACAATTATGTACAAATAGGAAGAAACAAAGTGTTTATTTAGCTCCTACTGTGTTCCAGACACCATGCTAATTGCTTTATAAATATTTCATTTGATCCTCACAGTGAACCTGGGATGTAGATGGCATTATTACTCCCATTTTACAGTTCATGAAACTGAGGCAGGCAGAGGTTAAGTGACTTGTCCAGAATCACAAAGCTAGTCTGAGGTCATATACATGTGTACACACACACACACACATACATACATACATACATACACACACATACATACATACATATGTAGCTAGATGGCACAGTGGATAGTTCACCAGATGTGGAGTCAGGAAGACTCATCTTCCTGAGTTCAAATCTAGCCTCAGACACTTACTAGCTATACAATCCCAGAAAAATCACTTAACTCTGCTTGCCTCAGTTTCCTCATCTGTAAAGTGATCTGGAGAAGGAAATGAGAAAACCACTCCAGTATCTCTGCCAAGAAAATCCCAAATGGAATGATGAAGAGGCAGCCACTATTGAAACCCAACTGGCTGTAATATATACATACATAATCATTTGGAACTTCTTTAATACTTTCCTCTAAACTTCCCAGGTTGTAACATAATCTTTTCTATCTTAATACTTTTACTAATAGTCTTTCAACTTCTGGCCGCAGTCAAAAAGCAGTTGGCTATTTTCTTAAAATCATTATGCCCTTTTTAGTTGGAAATCTGTTTTTGGAAATTATCCCTTCATCTCTTAGGGGCTTATGGGCTTTTTATCTGTAATCTCCTTCTGAAATTCTACCAGAGCGTTACTGTCATTATTGCCCATGAACCAAGAACAAAATGCCTCATCCTCCAGCCAAGTGGGAACCACTCTTAGGCAGAGGCTCAGGGCCCACACATATTGCAGCTCCCCCACAGTGACAGAAAGTCCTGGTTTGATCAATTTACTTCCTTCTGTGGACAATAATAGTCTATTTTTTCTAGGCACAGCTCTGAAAATTTGTGACCTTTTTAACCCTATGTCTATTTAATAATCCAATACCACAATGGATTTGTGATTGTCAAAGATGTGGATAATCACTCCAAGCATAGAGAAAGAAAAACACACCTGCCTGCCCATAATGGCGGCTTTCATCCATGTATTCCTAAACCTTTTCCACAGGGAGTCAGTCCAGAGGAGTGTTCGGAGACTTCTTCATGGATTTCTGTCTCTGTCTCTCTCCCCTTAAACCATTCTCCCAGCTCTGACCTTAGTCTTCCTATCTCTTTCCTTTACCTCCTCCCCTTCTCTATCTCTCCTCTCTCCCTCCTTTCTCTCTCTTTTTCTTTCCTTCTCCTTTCTCTGTCTCTTCTCTCTCTCTCTCTCTCTCTCTCTCTCTCTCTCTCTCTCTCTCTCTCTCTCTCTCTCTCTCTCTCTCTCCTTTCTCCCTCCATTTTCTTTTCTTTCTGTCTCCTCTCTTCTCTCCCCCCTCTCATTTCTGTCTCTGTCAGTCTCTGCATCTTTTACACACACACACACACACACACACACACACAGACACACACACACACACACAGACACACACACACACACACAGACACACACACACACACACACACACGATAAATTTGTTCAATTCTGTTCATTAAACTTTGACCTCAGGGCCTACTTAGCTGTGGTTTCCTCCTTAATTAAACCCTTAACTCCTTCACCAGCAGGTGCTGGCTGTGCATTTTGGATTACATGATGTGAAACATCTGGATGTTGGCAAACCTCACCAAACAGTGTTTGGTGTCAGATAGCTGCAGGACCTTAAAGTCTTAGGGTTTTCCTTCTAGGCAATCAAGAGACATCGACCAAGTCACACTGAGCTCCTGAGTCCTAATGGGGAAGTAAGAACTGGTGGCTGGGAATACTTTGTAAAGTTCAAAAGTATGGTACAAAAGTTTGAGCAGAACCAGAAAATTTTAGAGTCTGAAGGGTTCTACGTTTAGTCCAGAGGCCATTTTGTCCAAATCATCCCTGAGCAAGAATGTTCTATATAACCTAGGTAATGAATGGTCACCAAGCCTCAGCCTGAAGCCCTCCAAAGAGGAGGGCCTCCACTTGCTTCTGGAGGCAGCCCCTTCCTCTTTTCTTTTTCTTTATTTCCTAAAATTTATTTATTTATTTTTAGTTCTCAACATTCATTTCCTCAAGATTTTGAGTTACAATTTTTTCTCCCCATCTCTCCCCTACCCCCACCCCAAAATAGCAAGCTCACTGAATACCCCTTCCCCCAGTCCGTACAAGTGCCATTACACAAATCATTTCCATAGTTGTCATATTGTGAAAAACCAACTATATTTCCCTCCATCCTATCCTTCCCCCTGCTTATTCCATTTTCTCTTTTGACCCTTTTCAAAAATGTTTACTTCTAACTACCCTCTACCCTAATCTGCTGTCCTTTCTATCATCCCCCCTCCTATCCTCTACCCCCCTATTTTCTTGTAGGGTAAGATACCCAATTGAGTCTGTATGTTATTCCCTCCTTAAGCCAAATTCAATGAGAATAAGGTTGTTCCATTCCCTCTCACCTTCTTGTTCTTCCCCTCCATTGTAACAGTTCTCTCTTGCCTCTTTTATATGAGATAATTTACCCTAATCTATCTCCTCCTTTCTCTTTCTGCCAATAAATTCTTCTCTCACCACTTAATTTTATTTTTAGGTACCATCCCTTCATATTTAACTCAATCGGTGCCCTTTTTCTATGTATACATGAACATACATATGCCCACACTCACATATATATTTATATCCACATATACACTCATATATACATATGTATATATGTATACATATGTATATATACATATATATGCAAATACTGAGAACAGTTTTATGAATTACAATGATCATTTTTCCATGTAGAAATGTAAATAGTTCAACTTTAAAAAGTTTCTTGTGATTTCTTTTTCCTGTTTACCTTCTCATGCTTCTTTTGCTTCTTGTATTTGAAAGTCAAATTTTCTTTACAGCTCTGTTTTTTTCATCAAGAATGCTCAAAAATGTATTTTGAATTTTGCATCTATTTTGAATTTTAGAGACAAAGGGATACACAACTGATCTCTGAGGTGAGAAAACCTGGCTTCAAGGTCCATTTTTGTCACGTAATAGCTGGGTGATGCTGGAAAAATGACCTAAACTCTGCGTGTTATTTAAGAGTATCTAAATTGCAGAGAAGGTACTGATCTATATAGGTGGAAGGGAGTTCTTAACAGGGAGCTTCCCATAGGGGAAAAGGAACAAGTCTTCATTGAGTGCCTACTGTATACTAGACACTAAGTGCTTTACAAAGATAACCTCCTTTGATCTTCACAGCACCCCCATTAGGTACATGCTGTTTTTCTTTTTTCATTTCCTAATAAATGATTTAATCATCAGATACAGATCACATCAGGCAAGATTCTCCAGAGAGAAGGCTGCTGCCCCGAGGACATTCTGGTGGCAGTTCTAGGGTCTCATTGGTCACATCTCCAAAGGTGGCCTGGCCAGCTGGTTCTTCCCCCATGTACCATTAATGGTCCTTGGGCTAGATGCCTCATCCATTAGCAAGGTGGGAGTCTGGGATTGTGATACAAGAGACTGTCCGCCACATGTGCATAGTACAAACAGATGAAACCATAAAAAGAGATCAAGAGTTAAGCCTTAGGTGATCTCGCTGAGCTGCCCAGCTCCCTGGGCTCTGGTGTGGCACCAGGTGGGGAGAATGCTACCTGCTGAGGTCACAGATAAGGAGGGCAGATGCTGAAATTTGGCAAGACTGCTATGGCTTTTACTGTATTACAGAGATGATGCCCCTGGCTCTTCCTCCCACCAAATTCCATTTGGGTCAAGAACTCTCCTCTAGAAACCACTCAACCTGGGGCAGAGAGGTTAAGGTCACCCAGCCAGCTCAGGTCAGAGGTCAGCTACCTCTGACGAGTGTACTTAAGTTGGTTGGCCTGGGAAGCTAACCCAAATTCTAAACCCCAAAGCCAGCTTTCCATTGGTACTAACTTAGGGGTCAAGAGTATCCTCAGTCATGGAGGCAGGGGGCCCTACCCAGATGTACCCTCTAGAAGGAAGAGTCCTTCTCTGGGAGCTGGTCTCTACCCTCCAAGCAGGGGCTTGGGGGAAGTCAAGAATGACAAGTGGTGCATGGCCAGTGGTGGGGCAGGAAGGGCCCAAAATGGCGCCTGTGGCCTTCCTTGGGTGGGAGGCCACAGGGAGGATGGGTGGGAGAATGACAGGCCTTTGGAGCCCTCTGCTGGTCTGAAGAGGAAGTGCTCCAAGAGGAGGAGAGCTGGCTTATGTTTCCATTTGCATAGCAGTCCAGCTGGAGGCACTTGGCAGCTGGAGCCCGAGTCCAGAAGGTCCAAGTCCGGATCTTGTGATTGTGTAAATGAAAACCTGTGTGCCGTCTCCAGCTGGTGGGGAAGGTGCCGGCAGCAGCCCGGCCTCAGTTGTACTGTAGCAAGGAGAAGAAGGGCACAGGGGGCCAGCTTCTCTCTCCCCTTTAGGGAGGTCAGCTCCACCATGGTCAGGCCCTCCAGCTCGTTGGCCTTCAGACTCTGCAGCAGCTGGCAGGCTGCCCCCATGGTATCTCCAGTGGCCATCAGGTCGTCCATGATCACCACCTTCTGGCCAGGCTCTATGGCATCTTCCTGGATCTCCAATTCTGCCTGGCGGTATTCTAGGGAGTAAGTGGTGGATACTGTGGGCCCTGGAAGCCTCCTTCATTTTCGGATGAGCACAAACCCTATTCCAAATTTCTGGGCCAGGGACGGACCAAACAGGAAACCCCAAGCATCCAAACCTGCAATATAATCAATCTTTATCTTGTGGTTTTCCTTCAGGTGGTCAGCCAAGAGTTCAATGGAAGCCTGGGAGGCATCTGTGTCCTTTAGCAAAGGACTGATGTCACGGAACAGGATGCCGGGGTTGGGGAAGTCGGGGAAGCTCTGGATACGCCTGGCCACGAGCTGCAGCTGAGACTCTGCCATGCCTGCTGCTTGCAGGTGCATGGACTCGGTACATGTCATTTTTATCCCCATTTTACAATTCAGGAAACTGAGGTGAACAGAAGTTAAGTGGCTTGCTCAGGATCACATAGCTAGTCAGCATCTAAGGTCATATTTGAACTCATGTCTTTCTGACTTCAGGCTGGGTGCTTTAACCACTGCACTACCTAGTAGCCTCAGATAGTGAGGAAAACCACAAACCTGGTCTAAAAAGGGGTAGAACAACTTACTTCTCTACCCAAACAGTATGTATACTGATGACCTTGGCATCTTGGATGCCTTGGAGAATGAAGGACAAGAAAACATTTATACTGATAGGCTGGAGGGTCACTGAAGACTGTATTTGCCTTTATATTTCATATTTACCTTTATATTCCCAGCTT
This sequence comes from Gymnobelideus leadbeateri, assembly GCA_011680675.1. Lineage (NCBI taxonomy): Eukaryota > Metazoa > Chordata > Mammalia > Diprotodontia > Petauridae > Gymnobelideus > Gymnobelideus leadbeateri. The sequence continues at coordinate 46,599 of WOXC01005062.1, forward strand.
TTAGCCCAATACCAGGCACATAAGCATTATTTATAAGCACTTCTTTGTTGGTGGATTGAATGAATAAAGGGTTTCCAAACACATTCAAGAAACTGAATCCTAGGAAGGTGAATTTGCCCAAGGCTCAATGGGTATTAAGTGTCAGAGGTGGTATTTGATCCTTGATCCTCAGACTCTAGAGCAAGTGTTCTTTCTCCCACATCATCAGGCTGGGGTATAGTTACCCTCCCTTGTATGTGTGTGAAGTCAAAAGATGTCATTAAAGAAATGTATGAGTAGAAAAAGATGGATTGTTGGTTTGATGAGGACCATTGAAAGAACTCCTGTGAGCCCCGATACCCTCCCAGTGCCAAGAGCTGGGTGAAGGCCCCTGCCACATGAGGTGCACACTGGCATATTTCAGGTGAGGGATCTGGGTCCAAATGGAACAGCTTGGATTTGAACCTGGATTATCTCATGCCAGAGCCCCGCTCTTCCCAATGTGCCCCCCTGCCTGTTTCGTCTACATGAGTGAAATCACAGCTTCACAGCAACATCTGAGACTCTCTGAGCTTGAAGAGCACTGCTGGGGAGAGCTGGCCTGTTTGAGGTGCCAGAGTGTGGGGCCCCAGGCAGTATGAGAGCCCTGATCTGGGAAAGGATGCCAGAGAAGAGGATCAGGGGCATGAAAGACAAGTCATCTTCTGCTTTAAAATTTTGCCTCTGGCTGCTTCTGAAAATCAGGTTTGGCTCCAGGTTGATTTGTTAGAATGTAGCCCAAGGGGGTAAAGAGAGGTGTGTGGGAGTGAAGCAGTGATGGGGAAGGCAGGAACAGAAGGAGGGCTGTTTCCATCGGAGGTGACGTTATAGGTACCCTCAGCCTCTTCAGGTCCTTTGCTTGTGGTGTTAGTAAGGGGCCATTTGTAAAACAACAAAATTGCCCAGGCTTAGAAATTCAGCATCCATCCATTCATTGATTCATTCATTTGGTTCTTCATCCTATGTTCTCTTAGATCCTGGGCTAGCTTCTTTAGGACATATGCTTGTGAAGTTAACAATGGAGGCATTTTTGGAAACAGCAGAACTTCCAGATTTAAACATTCACCAATTTAGGCACTTGTTTACTCTTTCTTTCTTTCTCTCTTTCTCTCTCTCTCTCTCTCTCTCTCTCTCTCTCTCTCTCTCTCTCTCTCTCTTCTTCTTCTTCTTCTTCTTCTTCTTCTTCTTCTTCTTCTTCTCTCTCTCTCTCTCTCTCTCTCTCTTTCTCCCTCTCTTTCTCTCTCTCCCTCTCTCCCTCCCTCCCTTTATCTCTTCCTTTTCTTTCTCTCTCTATTCTTTCCTTTCTCTCTCTCTTCCTTCCTTTTTCTCTTTTCTTTCCCTCTTTGTTCCTATCTTTTCTTTCTTTCTCTCTTCCTTCCTTCCTCCATTCCTTCTTTCCATTCTTTCTTCTTTCCTTCCTTTATCTCTTCCTTTTCTTTCTCTCTCCCTTCCTTTCTCTCTTTCTCTTTTCTTTCTCTCTTTGTTTCTTTCTTTTCTTCCTTTCTCCCTCCCTCCCTCCCTTCCTTCTTTCTTTCTTTCTTTCTTTCTTTCTTTCTTTCTTTCTTTCTTTCTTTCTTTCTTTCTTTCTTTCTTTCTTTCTTTCTTTCTTTCTTTCTTCCTTTCATCACACATGCCTTAAATGTCTACTACACTGTGTTACATGGGTGGAGGGGTGTGGGTGGGTACAGAGATTTAGAAGATCTACACAGGGTGTTGTGGTCAAAAGAGAAATGGATATGGAGCCAGCAACTCGAGTTTGAATTCTGCTTCCATGTCTTGCTGGTTGTAAGATCTTGGGGATGTCACTTGTCCCTATTCTAATACTCACGTGCTAAAATAAGGGCCTTGGACCAGATGGTGTGGGAGGTCTCATCCTCCCCTAAAGCTTGCCATCCGACTCTCCCCCCCCCATCATCATGAAGTATACAGCCCAGTAAGGGAATCAGGGTTTGGTTGGTTTAACTATAGAAACATTTGTTATAAGGGAGGTTTCCTGTCTGAAAGACAAATGGGTGGCAGCTGGATGGAACAGTGATAGAAGACCGGACATGCCTTCAAGAACTTGCTGTTCAGCCATTTTTCAGTTAGACACTTCATGACACCACTTAGGGTTTTCTTGGCAAAGATACTGGAGTGCTTTGACATTTCTATCTCTTGCTCATTTTACAAATGAGAAACTGAGGCAAAAAGGGCTAAGCGACTTGCCCAGGGTCACCTAGCTAGTCTTCCTGACTCCAGGACTGGCACTCCATTCAGTGCACTATTAAGTTCAAATCTCACCTCTGACACTTACCTATGTGACACTCCTGAAAATCACTTAACATCTGTCTGTCTCAATTTCCTCTTCTGTAAACTGGGGGTAACAATAACATATACCTTTCAGGACTACTGTTGTGAAGATAAAATGAGCTATTTGTAAAAATATTTTGTATGTGTTCTTTTTCCTTTTTGGAGGGCAAAGGGCGGGGCAATTTGGGTGAAGTGACTTGCCCAGGGTCACACAGCTAGTAAGTGTTAAGTGTCTGAGGACAAATTTGAACTCAGATCCTCCTGACTCCAGGGCTGGTGCTCTATTCACTGCACCACCTAGCTGACCTAATATTTTGTCATTATTAGTGTTGTTGTTCAGTTGTTTTCAATCATTTCTGATTCTCCATGACGCCATTTGGAGTTTGGCAGAGATACTGCAGTGGTTTTCCATTTGTCCTTTCCAGCTCATTTTCCACCTGAGGAAACTGAGGCAAGAAACGTTAAGTGGCTTGCCCTGGGTCACACAGCTAGGAAGTGACTGAGGCCTGGTACTCTGTCCACTCTACCACTTAGCTGCCCCTTGTACTATGATCATCCTTAATGTGCTATGTAAATGCTTGCTATTATGATTAATGGATAATGACAGTTATGCAATAAAAGTTTTCTAAGAGGCCAAGAAAACAGAAAGAATTGTAGAAGGGAAGGTCAATGGAGCTTTTTTGTTCACTACTTTGTATCTACATGCATATATCTAGTACCTACTTTTCTGTCTCCACTCCATGTAGCATAGGGGATTCTCAGAGGAGGAGACACCCTCTGTTTCTGCAGGTCAGCCCCTTCCTCCTAGTTGGACCTAGGCCTTTCTGGTCCAAGGGCCAGAACCTTATCCAATCTATGTTTGTTGATTGAAACAAAAGAGCATTGAAAAAAATCAAAGAAGGAAAGAAGTTTTTCATATCTACTTACTGAAATTCTGTCTTATTTGAGGGGAGTATTTTAGGAAAATGAGAAAGGGGGCAGGTTTTATAGTCCAAGGGCTTGAGTTCAGGTCTTTCATATACAATCAGTATAACCTTGGTCAAGTCTCTTTACCTCTGTTGGTCTCAGTTTCCATATCTGTAAGATGAAAGAGTTGGACTCAGTGGTCTCCACGGTTCCTTCTAGCTCTTAATCTATGATCCATACCTACTTTTCCATACTTATCACAAACAATTCCCTTTCAAATAGTCTACTCTAGAGCTAAGATGACCTTCTAGCCTTCCTCACACATGGTCCTCTATCTTCCACCTCTGGGCCTTTGCATTGGCCATCCATTATGCCAAGAATCCATTCCCTCCTCACCTCTGCCACTTAAAATCCCTGTTTTCTCAGCTCTTCTCCATGAGAGCTTACCTGATTCTTGTGGCTACTGGTACCTTCCCCCAATGCACCTTCTCTTTATTTTTCATAAATTCTTATAAACATCTACCGATCAGTCAACTAATATTCATTAAGCACCTACTATGCACCAGTTGGAGAAGGGAATACAAAATCACTCCAGTATCTTTGCCAAGAAAATGCCATGGACAGTAAGGTCCAAAGGGTAATGAAAAGTCAGACACAACTGAATGTGTAAATGAAAACAATGCACCAGTCACTGACCTCAGCACAAAAACAGAAGTGAGACAAAACCTCATACATAGCAGATGCTTATCAAAGGCATGTTGATTGACTAATTGATTAAAGGTTTCCTTCACATCAAGCCTCAATTTATCTCTTTGCAACTTTGTTCTATTGCTACTAGGTCATCCTCTGGGACCAAACAAAGCAAGTTTGATAGATCTTCTATAAGACTGCCTTTCAAATCCTCAAAGATAGTGATCCTGTCCTTTCTGAAGCCTCTTTCTCCGACTCAACTTCCTCAGTTACCTTTGAAACTCATGTGGTAGGCTTCCAAGGCCCATCACCCTCCTAGATTCCCTCTTCCTCTGGACACCATCATGTTTTTAAATATGGTGCCTAGAATGGAACTCCAAGTGTGACCTAACCAGTGCAGAGTGTGACCCCATGCTTTTCTCAATACAACCCAAAGCTGAATTAGCTTTTGGGATTGCCACATGATGCTTCTAATTCATGTTGAATCTCCAGTTCCTTAAAGGCCCTTGGATCTTTTTAAGGAAAACTACTGTCTGAAAACTACCACCGTAATCACCTGGATCAAAAATTGGAAGACCCTGCCCAGGGACCCATAAAGAATAGTTCAAAGATTCCACAGAAGAAAATTTATAACCCTACCATTAGTGCATATATTTTCTACACACTTTGCTTTTGGGCACCTTGAACATCTTTTCATTCTTCCAGGTAGCACCCTGACTCATTGACTGGCTATGTAAATCCACCTAAGTCTCTCTCAAATAGCAACCCTAGTCCCTCTTTTCTTCATTAGTAATAATTCACTTCTATATATATTGGGACCCAGGGTATTCTCCTAGGATCATTTTTTCCCTGCCTGTCTACCCCAGATACCATTGCTTCTGTAGAGAAATAATGAATCACAGTTCAAGGGTCAGTCAGTTGTCAATCTGTTTCTCCTACTGCTTCCACTTGATTGGATAAACCCCCTTCTGCATCATTGCAACTAATGAGATGTTCAGGATTTTATACTGATGTAATGCCTGCATTAATGACATATTAATAGAATAATCTTTTACTAACATTTTGGGTCCAATCTAATTTTCATTAATAGTTAAATATCATTTCACATTGTAATTTTTAGAACCAATTTAAAGTAATTAGAGATATCAGAATGTGGAATGAATCGCTGAGGGAAGGAGTGGGCTCCCTCTTACTGAAGGTCTTCAAGCAGATGTTAGATGATTTCTTATCAGCTGTGTTGTGTGTGTGGCGTGGGACTCTTTCTCTGGCATGAACTGGACTAGATGACCTTTGAGTCCTTCCTACACTAAAATTCTGTAACTCGAAAATCAAAGTATTTTGCATAAAATTTGCACACTCCAAATTGTTTTTAGAGTACTTTAAAATGCATAATGACCACATAAATATTTTTATTTGGTGATTCACTATGAACTTTTAATTGCTTAAAAATAGAATGTTGCCATAAATCTAATTGGCTAACATTTAATTTGGATAAATGTAAAATTCTGTAATTGGGTTCAAAAAATCAAGTACGCAAGGATTACATGGAACAAATTTATCTAAAATAAGGTCTAGGAATTTTAGTGTATTGAAAGTTCAATAATTAATAACAATGGTAGTATAACCCATAAAACTGATGTCCCCCTGTAAGGGACAATCATAGTTTAGAGTTTGAAGGAATCTCAGAAGTCATTGGGTTCAACTCTTTATTCTGTTACAGATGAGGGAGCAGAGACATCGAGAAGTTAAGTAGCTTTCCTAGGGAGACACAGCTAATGTGTACATCAGCTAGAATTTGAATCTGGGTCTTCATGACTCCAGATTCCTCACTTTATCCATTGTTCTACTCAGATAGTTCTTAGAGTAGGCATTCTGGTTTGTTTACAGATTTCAGAACTCTGACGGGGAAAAATACATTTTTATTTCAATATAATTGATTTCCTTTATAATTCTATATATTTCGTTTTATGCACTTTGAAACATTATTCTGAGAAGAAATTCATAGACTTCACCAGATTGCATAAAGGTTAGCTAGGTAGTACAGTGATTTGAGCGCTGATCTTGGAGTCAAGAAGTCCTGAGTTCAAATCCAGCCTCAGATACTTAGTAGCTATGGGGCCCTGGGCAAGTCAATTTGCTTCCATTTCTTGAACTGTAAAAAATGGGGATCATGATAACTACCTCCCAGAGTTGTTGTGAGGGTCAAACAAGGTGTTTTCTCCTCCTCCTCCTCCTCCTCTTCCTCCTCACCATGGCATAGAAAAGGTTAAGGACCCACAGTCTAGGCAGATGATAGATCTGATGTATAAAGTCAGAATTAGATGAAAGCTACAGTCCTGGGTTCCATTGTGAGCACCACAGTGTTGAATTTCCAAAGAGCCACCAAGATGGTGAAGAAATTCTAGACCATGGCATATGAGGATCAACTGAAAGAACTAGGGGTTTAGAGCTTAGAAAAGAGAGGACTTAGTGCAACATGATACTCCATTCTGTGTATCTGAAGAAGTGTCATATTATATCCCCAGCACTTAATGCACTATCTGGTACACAGTAGGCACTTAGTAAATGTTACTTGATTGGTTGATTAGGAGAGGTCTTGACCATATTCTATTTGATCAAAGATATAGGAACTAGGAGCCACAGGTGGAAGTCACAGAGAGGTGTGAAGTGAGGAATATATTCCTCCACTGGGTATCCTTTGAGATGTTCCTCTTCCCTGGAAGTTTTTCAGTCAAGTCCAGATGCCCACTTTTGGGGTATGTTAGAGAAGGGATGCTTGTCCACATCCTGGTTGTACTGTTGTTCATTCTTTGTTTCCAAGGAAAACCAATGACATCATTGGCTGAAATTAGATTTAAATGAGACAGAGTTGCACAAAGTCCTCAGCTTCCCTCTTTCTTCCAGAGTCATTGAAGTCCAGTAGCAGGATAAAAGTCAGGAGAACTGGTGATGGTCCAAGATGCAGGGATGGCCTGGGCATCTTCAATGTCTGACTAAGCTCTAATTGCTCCCCAGCACCTGCTTCAGTGGCTTTCATGGCTTTCCCTATTCCACTAGGGGAAATCTTAATGTACTTGGGGTAGATATCCCCCTAACTCATCTACAGATTTGAGGTCCATTGGTTCCCTTCAACCTGGCTTATTCTGCCTATTGCGACAGTTTTAATGAGGTGTGACCACTGCACATGCTACAGCTTCTTAGAACGACAGGTGAGAGTTGGGTGAAGGTGGACACTGAAGGTGGATGAGCAGTCTGGAAAAGGGCTCTTGTCAGAGGCCTTAGGCCACCCAGAACACCCAACACACCCCTCCTCATTGGACTATATGAATGCTGAGGTCCCTCCAGCAAGGACATGCTGCAATTCTCTATTTAATTTTTTAAAGAAAAGCTTCTGTCATATTCTCTGAAATATCGTGGGGGTGGCCTGAAAACATCAAAGTCTCAAAAGGAACCTCAGTGTTTTCTATCACCTCTCCATGAACGTGAGCTTACTGAATGGATATTTATGAAAGAAAATGACTATGATTTTGCTTTGGTGTTTGGAGTGTGCTCTTACCTCCCATTTGACTTCTATTTTTTCTTGAGTCTGGAGGTGACAGGTGATGTTTGAGAGGGGGGTATTCTAACCACCTTTACTTTGCATCTCATTTTGTATAGATTGACATTTCTAAGAAGCAAGAAAAGACATAAGGTAAAATGGGAATAATTATATATATCCTGTGCCCATACTTCAAAGACTGAGTGGTTGGAAGGGGAGTGGGCTAGGTGGGGGGGAGAGAGGAATAAATGGGATAAAAGGGGTGTCATAATACTTCATAAATGCAAGGATTCATGGAGATTTTCCATTTATATCTTGTTTTGTCAGTGAAGCAGACTGGTGAAAACATATCATTCCTTCACACACACACACACACACACACACACACACACACACACACACACACATTTTGTATTTTTTTTTTTATTTTGGACTGGTCTTGTGCTTTCACTGGTGTAGTAAACTCCCATTGGGGAAGGTCCCTTCAATGCAGATCAGCAACTTCACTACAACAGATAGTCTTAGAACAGGACTTTTTAGTCTTATGCCATGGACCCCTTGGACAGTGTCTGGTGAAGCTTATGCACCCCTTCTCAAAATCACGTTTTTAAATGCATAAAATGAAATACATGGGATTATACAGGAACTAATTAGATTGAACTTGCACTAAAAATATTAAGCAAAAATGCATTCATGGACCCCAGATCATTAATCTTTATCTTTTTTCTCCTTGTTTGTTTTTGGAAGCAAGGCAATTGGGGATTAAGTGACTTGCCCAAGGTCACATAGCTAGTAAGTGTCAAGTGTCTGAGATCAGATTTGAAATCAGGCCCTCCTGACTCCAGGGCCAGTGCTCTATTCACTGAACCACCTAGCTGCCCCCACTAAACTTTGGCTTGAAGAATTGTCTGGGAGCATTGAGAAGTTAAGTGACTTGTCTAGGGTCATATAGACAATATGTCCTGAGGTAGGCATTGAAACCCTTATACTATATACCATATAACACCACATGTCATTACTTTATTACAGTTATGTTAATATTATTATTATTAATAATAATGAATAGTGAGTTTATATAATGGTTTATTATACCCATTTTGACATACAGATAATGACTAGATTTACCATTTTTATTGAAACTCCCAGATGAGGAAATACCCTCTACGTATCTTTTCTGCAATTTATAAATCATAGAGGGTAGCTTAGAGTATGAAGAGGTCAAGTGACTTGTCCAGGACCACTGTACCTGTGTCAGGGGTGGGACTTGAACCCAGGACTTTCTGATTCCAAGGTTCATCTTTTATCCACTGTGCTGATACTGCCTATATTTTGTTTTTACATAGCTGCTTTCATTAGAGGGCTTTGAGGTTAGGAACTGGCTTTCTTTGTACCCCTAATGCTTAGCACAGTATCTAAAACATAGTAGATGCTTGCTAAGTGCCATGAACAGAACAGAGATCTGTACACAATGTTTGCAGATCTGACCAAAGCTTTGGATACTGTTAGTTGTGAGGGCTTATGGGAAATTGTCAAAAATTATGTCAAAATGTGGTTGCCCAGAGAATTTCATGAGCATCGTACATCACTTTCATGATGTTATGCTTGCCTGGGTTCTGGAGAATGGAAGATGCCCTTGTATTTCTCAGTCACAAGTGGAGTGAAACAAGGCTGTGTACTTGCTCCCATGCTTTTTAGCAGGATGTTTTCAGCCATGTTGTCAAATACCTTCAATAAGGACAAACAATGAGGGCATTGAGGTCAACTATCTTACTGAAGGTGAATTATTTAATTTGAAAAGGTTACAAGTCAAGACTAAAATGGAGGGAGAGTTGGTGCATGATTTCCTGCAGCCTCTGAAGCTAAGACACAGCAACGTAAGGATTGATTCTCTGCTGCTTGTGCTAATTGCCAAGAAAACACAGGTGCTCCATCAGCCACCACCACACCATCCATATGTGGAACCATCTCCAACAAATGGAAAAGTTTTGTGTACTGTGGATAAGTTCATTTACAGTAGCAGTAGACTTTCCAGGGATAAACACATTGATAATGAGGTTAATTCACATGTTTCCAGAGCTAGCTCAGTAATTTGGAGACTGAAGAAAAGTGGGGGAGAGAAATGACATTAGACTGACCACCAGACTGAAGGTCTATGGGGCTTTTTTGCTGACCTCATTGTAGTACACCTGTGAAATCTGGATGGTCTACCAGAACCAACTAGGAAACTGAGTCACTTCCATTTGAATTATCTTGGGAAGATTCTAAAGATCACTTGGCAGGATAAGGCACTGGACACTGGAGTCCTTTCTTGAACTGTACTGCTAGGCATTCAAACTCGACTGCACAGAGCACAACTCAGACAACATAGTTATTCTCCTCTCCCCTCCCTTTCCCTTCACTCCCCTCCCTTCCTCTACTCCCCCCTTCTCTCCCCAGGAGAACTGGAGATTGCTCCAGAAGCAGTGAGTGACCTTGGTCTTTCCAAGCTAAGGTCTTTCCCAGGTCTCAGTTTGTCTGATGCAGTTTTCATTCAGTAATTAAGGCTAAGTAAGAAGAAATGAGGCAAAAATGACCTCTTTTACCTAGTCAAAAATAAAAATCAGTCTGGAAGGGGAAGACCCTCAGGGTTTTTGGCCAAAATAGAAACATTTGTTCTTTACACTCACTCTTAGCCATCAGGGCCCAAACAATGACCAAGTGAGGATTTGGTTGAGACCTATTGTTGGCCAAATACTAGCCAGGCCTGACCCTCCTTAGCTTCTGAGATCAGAGGACATCTGGTGTGTTTAGGATGGTATGGCTGTAGACGAGCAACCCTGAAGATCTTCTCCTCCCAGTTTAATTTTTTTTAAATTAAAAGTGCCATCCCCAGACTCACTTCCTTGTTTTTTTTTTTTTTTTTTTTTTGCTTTTTGGAGGGCAATTGGGGTTAAGTGACTTACCCAAGGTCCCACATCTAGTTTCTGTGTTGTCTGAGGTCAGATTTGAACTCAGGTCCTCCTGACTCCAGGGTCAGTGCCACCTAGCCACCCCTCCTAAACTCACTTCTCAAAGAGGTCTATTCACTGAATGGGTGTTACTTCCTTCAAAGTGAGAACCTGAAAAGACCTTAGTCAAAAAGGGCTAGGGTCTCCCATTGCATTTTGGGTCATCTCTAGTGACATCTCTGATGACTATCTGACCACTGGACCTAGATGGCTCTGGAGAAGAAAGTGAGGCTGGTGACCTAGCACAGCCCGCCCTCACTCAAATCAAAGTCAGCGGCAAGTCATGCCACCATTTCCTTGACGTCAGGGTCCTCTTCAAAAATTAAGGACAAACACAGCAATTGTTGACCAATTGAGAGTCAGAGTGATTTGTGTTTATTGCATTGTCCATAAAAAAGAAATGTAGTCTGTAAGCCCCAAAACATCTTGCTAGATTTCAGCAATCAAAATCTTTATTTCTTTGGGCAGAACACAGACAGGTAAGGGTATGATTCCCCTGTCTTCAAAGAAAGCAAGTTTCTATTTGTATGACATATCCTAAGTAACTATTCACTCTATCTATAGGTTTGTCAGTGAAGGTGGAAGGATTTTTGCAGAATCTTGGCTAGTTTGATTTCTGACAGGGGTGGGACTTCCTGCTTTAAAATGTTCCCAGCGTAGAACCAGTTAATTTGTCAATTTCTTTGATTAGTAATCAGATGGGATTTATTGCCCATCTAAGCAGAAGCAAAACAGACAAAATGGCCTGCTCCGAGAAAGCTGAAAGTTCCTTTTTTCATTTATAAAAAATGTGATAAATCCAAAACCCAATAAAAGCCAAAGAACCTGAGTTAAGCCTTTATTTTTTTCACTCTTTCAGCATTTCCATTTTCAGCACGAATGTTCTCAGCTACAAACAAGACCCAAGAGACAGAGGGAGAGTTGCATGCCTAAAAACTGGTGATAAATCCAACTGGATCTCCCCCCACCCCTTTTCTGTGCATTTAGCTGAAAGTCTAAACTGAAAAAAACGTAGGATTTTATTCAATAGGTTTTGATTTTGTAATAAAGGACAAAAGGCTGGGAAATTTTCACTTTCTACTCTTCTGTATCAGGACTGGCTTAACTCTGCATCAGCATTCTTACCAAGATAATAAAGTCGATTTCCTATTATTCACTTTTTTAAAGTATCTACATAGTTTGCTACCTTTCCAAGTAGAACTGCCAAGTTATTTCAAGCCGTTTATAATTCTTTTTGGTATTGTCTTGTCCTTATTTCCTCTGACATTAGATTTCTTCTTTGTAGATTGTTCAAGGTTTGAGAAGAATGCTCACAGCCTTGCTATTATCTCTTATGTATATATAGGAGACAAAAATTGTTTTTAAAAAAGCACCTTCCTATAGCATAGATTCATTTACATTGCAGATAAAATTCACTCATTCACTTATCTTGTATGTAATTTGAGTTTACTATCTGTGTATATATTCCCTGCACTCCCACCCCTATCCCACAGTAGAATGAACATACCTTGCAGATAGGAATTTTCTTATTAGGAAATTTCTTTCTTTTGTTACTTCTGTCTGTCTGTCTGTCTGTCTCTGTCTTTGTCTTTGTCTCTGTCTCTGTCTCTCTGTCTCTCTGTCTCTCTCCTCCTTTCTTTCTCTTTCCTTCCTTTTTCTTTCCTTTCCTTCCTTCCTTCCTTCCTTCTTTCCTTCCTTCCTTCCTTCCTTCCTTCCTTCCTTCCTTCCTTCCTTCCTTCCTTCCTTCCTTCCTTCCTTCCTTTCTTCCTTCCTTCCTTCCTTCCTCTCTATTTCATTATAATTTTCATTTTTAGGTTGGTTCTCCCCCCCAATCCACCCCTTGCCCCCAACATCAAGCCTGAATTTGCTTCTTTGCGACTTTTGTTAGTCAATAAGCACTTTTTACTTTACCAAAACAAAACAAAACAAAACAAAAAACCCATGGACAATATCAGGCCTGGTGTGTTATGGTCCACATTGTCACAAAGAATCAGGCATGAGTTAATGACTCAAATGCAACATCAAGAAGAAGCAGCATTTATGAAGTGCCTACTACCTGCGAGGCATTGTCACAGGCATTTGAGACAAAAAGAACAGCAAAACCACAGACCCTGTCTTCCAGGAGCTCATATTTAAAGATAGAGAAAGGATTCAAATAGTATCCCATGTTCCTAGTTCAGCCCTCCAAGGCCAGGTGGAATAAGTTTGGTGCTCTTCTATGGAGCTGCCTTGTAAGTAACTGAAGATATATCCTATTACATCCCTGGAAATCTTTTTCCCAAGCTAAACATCTTCAGTTCTTTCAATTGATCCCTTGACCTGGTCTTAAGAACCTTTATCAACCTGACTGCCCTCCTCTGGATGATCCACAGCTTATCAATGTTCTTCCCAAAAGAGGAAGTTCAGAAAGGGGCATAATATTCCATGGGAAGTTTTCATAGAGTGGAGCATCACTTTCCTAGTCCTGTCAAGAGATTTTCAGATTAAAATCTCTATAGCATCTTCTAATGATCTTAGGACCCTGAACTCTGTTGGACCATAGCTTGTCTCTATCATGGACCCAGACAAAGTGTCCATTATAGAACATCTCCTTGTACCATCCCACCAGTGCTGTAAGTGGCATCTACTGCATCTGTGATCTTGCAAAGATCTCTCAGGGATTTCTTGAGGAAATAAAAGGGCAGTCGAAGCAGAGTAATTTCACAGGATGTGGACCTTAAGGAGTCACCAGTAATCCTCCCTTATTACACGTTCAGAATCACACAACTGGAGTTCTTTTTCCTTTGAAGATCTTATGCTCAGGGTATTTTTTTCTATTTTTTTCTTTTTCTTTTTTTCAAATACTTTATTAACTTCTGGTTTACAGCATTCATTTCCACCAGATTTTGAGTTACAAATTTTGCAACGTTTTACCCCTACCCATCTCCCCAAAATAGTGGTCCCACAGCATATCCCCTCCTCCATTCTTCTCTCTCCTGTATCTTCCCCCATACTCCCTTCAACTTTTCTAGTAGGCCATGGTGGATCACTATGCCCCAGTATATATCTTATTTCCCAATTACATGTAAAATAGTATTGACAGTAGTATATATATTTAAATATTTGGTTTTAAAACTTTGAATTCCAGATTCATTCCCTTCCTCCCTTGTCACTCGCCCTTACTGGGAAGATAAGCAATTCAACATAGATAGTATATGTGTAGCTAATGCAAAACATTACCATAGTAGATATATTGTAAAACAATTGATTATATTTCCCTCCCTCCTATTCCACCTCACACTTGTTCTATTCTCTACTTTGGTCCTGTCCCTTTTCAAAAGTGAGTGCTTCCAACTTCCTTCCCCCCAAGCCAGCTCTCCCTTCCATCATCTCCCCTCTCATCCCCTTACCCCTGCTCTCCTGTATGGTGAGATACCGTATTTAGTGTGTATGTCATTCCCTCCTTGAGCCATATTCAATGAGAATAAGGTTGAGCCATTCCCTTGTGCCTTGTTGTTCTTCCCCTCCATTGTGACCATTTTCCCTTGCCTCTTCTATATGAGATAGTTTACCCCATTCTTTCTCTCCCCATCTCCTCTCATTATATTCCTCTCTCACGTCTTAATTTCACCTTTTAAGTATCATCCCTTCCTATTTAATTGGTCTTGTACCCTCTATCTATGTATATCTGTAAACATATATACACACATTCACATTCACATATGTATTCATACTCCCATTACCCTCTGATATAGACTATATATATATATATACATATATATATTCTCTCTCTATATATATTATGTATTATATATATTATATAATATATATTATATATATTATATGTTATATATAATTATATATATATTACTACTATATTATATATATATATATTCCCTTAATCTATTTTCATACTGAGAAAAGTTTCATCAGTTACAATTATCATTTTTGCATGTAGAAATGTAAATAGTTCAACTCTGATACGTTCCTTATGATTTCTTTGCCCTGTTTACTTTCTCATGCTTCTCTTGCTTTTGTATCTGAACGTCAAATTTTCTATTCAACTCTGGATTTTCTTCAAGAATACTTGAAAGTCCTCTATTCCACTGAATGACCATATTTCCCCTTAAACATGATACTCAGTATTGCTGGGTAGGTGATTCTAGATTTTAATAACATCTCCTTTGACCTCTGGAATATCATATTCCAGGCCCTTTGGGACCTCGGTATAGAAGCTGCCAGATCCTGTGTTATCCTGATTTTGTTTCAACAATATTCAAATTGTTTCTTCCTGGATGCTTGTAATATCCTCTTCTTGATCTGGGAATTTTGGGACCTGGCTATAATATTCCTAGGAGTTTTCTTTTTGGGATCTTTTTCAGGAGGTGATCAGTGGATTCTTTCAAACTCTATTTTGCCCTCTGGCTCTGAAACATCAGGGCAGTTTTCCTTGAGAATTTCTTGGAAGATGATTTCTAGGTTCTTTCATTGATCATGGTTTTCAGGTAGTCCAATAGTTTTTAGATTATGTCTCCTGGATCTATTTTCCAGGTCAGTGGTTTTTCCCATGAGATATTTCGCATTGCCTTCTATTCTTTCATTTGTTTGGATCTGTTTAAGAGCATCTTGATTTCGCATAAAGTCACTAGCTTCCCTTTGCTCCAGTCTAAATCGGAAGGAATAATTCTACTCAATGAGCTTTGGAGATTCTTTTTCCATCTGGCAAATTCGGCTTTTTGAGACATTCCTCTCCTCATTGCCTTTTTGAGCCTCTTTTCCTATTTGAGTTAGTCTATTTTTTTTTGCTTTTTGGAGGGCAGTTGGGGTTAAGGTCACATGGCTAGGTTTTTGTTTGTGTGTGTTAAGTGTCTGAGGCCGGATCTGAACTCAGGTCCTTCTGACTCCAGAGCAGGTGCTCTACTCTCTGCGCCACATGGCTGCCCCTAGTCTATTTTTTAAGATGTTATTTTCCTTAGTCAGGCTGTTGACTCTCATTTCATAATTTTCTTGCATCATTTTCATTTCTCTTCCTAATTTTTCCTCCACTTCTCTTAAGGTCTCTGCTTCTTAAGGTCCTCTATGACCTGTAACCAGCTCGTATTTTCCTTTGAAGCTTTTGGTGCAGGAGTTCTGACTTCCCTGTCTTCCTCCTCTTCCATGCTTTGTTCCTTTTTGTCCCCCGAATAGGAGTGTAACATTATATTCTTCTGTTTGTTTTGTTTCCCTTACCTGGTCATGTTGCCACTCAATTACTTGACTTTTGGGCTTTTTGCCACAGTAGGACTCTGCCACAAGACAGGGGAGCTTCCATTCCAAATGCTGGGGTTTTCTCTGCTGCTAGAGGTATTAGTTGGGTGCCCTCTCTGAATCCTCCATATGCTCTGGCAAGCTGGTCACACACCCCAGGACCTCCACCCTAGACCACAATCCAGATCCAAGCAGGTTAAAGCAAGAATGATTACCCCTCATACTGGTCACTTGGCCCCCTACAGTCTGCTTGCCAGGAGCTGAAGCTATCATGTGGCTGCTGCTGTGGCACAGCTGCTTCTCACCCTGGGGGCAAAAGACCCAACTACTAGGTCCCAAAGTCCACACTGCACTGAATCTCACTTTGTCCTCAGCATCTATGTGTTGATAGTTTTGGAAACTGCCACCACTGTTGGTGTTCTGGAGTCCCTCTAGCTAGCTGCTGGTCACGCCCGCCCTGGGGCTAAAACCAAGGATTACTTGGGCCTGGGCTTAGCTCCCAGAGGGCTGTGCTGGCTGATTTCTGCAGGGCTGCCAGGCTGTCCTCAGTTAACTTCCCTGTGTAATTTTGTGGTTTCTGTATCTCCAAAGTTTGTTCAGATTCCCCTTTTACATGAACTGGGGAAGGTGAAAGCCAGAGCCCCATGGAAGTCCAGTTTCTACTCCTATCTTGACTCTGCCCCCTCAGGGTGTTTTCTTCAATCCTGTGATGGGGCTGACCTCAGCCTGTGATGAGACTCTGCTGCCTCCACATCAGAGGTGACGAATGGGAAGAGAGAAAGATACTTCTCTTAGCCCAGGTTAAGCATGTGGTAAGAAGGGTGAGCATGGCTGCATCAGGGAGTATGTGGTTGGCTCCTGGTAATAATTCACATTTAGAGAGAACTTGCAGCTTTGCAAAACATTTTTCTCCCAACAGTCCCAATGGAGTTACACACATTTTGCTGATCTCATTTTACAAATGACTAAACTGAATCCCCAGCATGTTAACAGTTATCATTGACATTTAGATCACTCTTTAAATTTCTAAAAGAGCTTTTCTCAGACTTGGAAAGACTTCCTTGAACTGATGCAAAGTGAAATGAGCAGAATCAGTAGAACACTGTATACACTAACAGCAATACTGTATAATTGACTGTGAATGACTAAGCTATTTTCATCAATACAATGATCAAAGACAATTAAAAAAAGACTCATGATGAAAACGGCTATCTGCCTTCAAATAAAGAATTAATAGGGGCGGCTAGGTGGCACAGTGAGTAGAGCTCCAGCCCTGGAGTCAGAAGGACCTGAGTTCAGATCTGGCCTCAGACACTTAACACACAAACAAACAAAAAATAACCTAGCCATGTGACCTTGGGTAAGTTACTTAACCCAATAGCCCTCCAAAAAAAAAAAGAAAGAAAGAATCAATAAAGGCTAAATTGAGATTGAATTTCATTTTCCCCCATTTTTGGTCTTTATCCCTGCCATAACATGACTAATATGGAAACATGTTTTGCATGATTGTACATGTATAACATATATCAAATTGCTTGCTCTGTCAGGGGGAGGGAAGAGGAGGAAGGGAGCCAGATACTTTGGAACTCAAAATTAAAAATTACTTCTACATGTAATTGTAAGAAAAGGAAAAAATTTAAAAAGAAAGTAAAAGGCAAAAAGTGCTTTTTCCAAAACAACCGTCTAAGACTAGTTGTATAGGTATTAACACAATAGATGACAGGGAGCAGAGCCAAGATGGTGGAGTAGAAACAGCACTTCCATGAACACTCCAGCCCACACCACTTCAAAATTATGTAAAAGGGGGAATCTGAACGACCTCTGGAGCTCCAGCACCCACAGAACAACACAGAGAAGCTAACCTCCCACTGAGGACAGCCCAGCAGCCCAACAGGGAGAGGCCAGCACAGTGCTCTGGGAGCTGAGCTCAGGACCACATCAGTCAGAGGTTTTAGCCCTAGGATGGCTGGGCCAGCAGCTGGCTGGAGGGACCCCAGAGCACCAGCAGCTGTGGCTTTTCCAGAATTTCCAAAACAAAGTGAGAGGTTAGTGCCCTATGGACTTGGGGACCAGTATTTGGCAGCATGTCAGCTTCTTCCCCTGGGGGCTAAAAGTGGTTCAGGAGATGTGGCACAGGCACCATTTTGCAGCTTCAGTTGCTGTAGATGGATCCGGAGATCAGTTTAGGGGAGTAATTTCTCTTGCTTTAACCTCCCTGGATCTGGATTGCAGTCTGGGGTCGAGGTCTTGGGGTGTGTGTCCACCTTGCCAAAGTGTGTGGGGGTTTCAGGGAGGGCACCCAAGTAATATCTCCAGCAGTTGAGAAGACCCCAATGTTTGGGACAGAAGCTCCCCTGTCTGGTGGCAGAGTCCTACTGTGGCAATAAGCCCAAAAGTCAAGTAACTAAGTGGCAACATGCCTAGGCAAAGGAAACAAAATAAACAGAAAAGTTCAACATTAGACTCCAATTTTGGGGGCAAAGAGAATCAAAGCATGGAACAGGAGGAGGGCTGTGAGGTAAGAACTCCTGCACCAAAAACCCCAAAGGAAAATATGAGCAGGTTACAGGCCATAGAGGACCTTAAGAAGGATTTTAAAAACCAAATAAGAGAAGTGGAGGAAAATATGGGAAGAGAAATGACAAAGATGCAGGAAAAGTATGAAATGAGAGTCAACAGCCTGACTGAGGAAAATAACATCTTAAAAAATAGACTAACTCAAGTGGCAAAAGAGGCTCAAAAAGGCAATGATGAGAAGAATGCCTTAAAAAGCTGACTTTGCCAGATGGAAAAATAATCTCAGCAGCTCACTGAGGAAATTCATTGCTTTAGAATTAGACAGGAGCAAATGGAAGCTAGTGACTTTATGAGAAATCAATATGCTATTAAGCAGATCCAACCAATTGAAAGAATAGAAGGCAATGTGAAATATCTCATGGGAAAAACCACTGACTCAGAAAATACATCTAGGAGAGATAATTTAAAAAATTATTGGACTATCTGAAAGCCACGATCAAAGAAAGAATCTAGAAATCACCCTTCAAGAAATTCTCAAGGAAAATTGCCCTGATATTTTAGACCCAGAGGGCAAAATAGAGGTTGAAAGAATCCACAGATCGCCCCCTGAAAAAGATCCCAAAAAGAAAACTCCTAGGAATATTGTAGCCAGGTTCCAGAATTCCCAGATCAAGGAGAAAATACTACAAGTAGCCAGGAAGAAACAATTTCAGTACTGTGGAAACACAATCAGAATAGCACAGGACCTGGCAGCTTCTACATTAAGCGATTGAAGGGCATGAAATATGATATTCCACAGGACAAAGGACCTGGGATTAAAACCAAGAATTACCTACCCAGCAAAAATGAGTACCTTGTTTCAGGGGAAAATATGGTCATTCAGTGGAATAGCAGACTTTCAAGCTTTCTTGAAGAAAAAACCAGAGTTGAATAGAAAATTTGACATTCAGACACAAGAAGCAAGAGATATTTGAGAAGGTAAACAGGGCAAAGAAATCAAAAGAACTTATCAAAGTTGAACTATTTACATTTCTACATGGAAAAACAATAACTGTGACTGATGAAATCTTTCTCAGTATGAAAATAATGGAAGAAGGGTGTATGGTCATATGAATACATATGTGAATGTGTGTATATATGTTTACAGTTATACATGGAGAGAGGGCATAGGTTGAATTTCTTGGGAAGGGAGGATACTCAAGGGGTGAAATTATGAGGTGAGAGAGGAAAGTAGCAAGAGGAGATGGGGAGAGACGGGGGTTGCGGTAAACTATCTCATATAGAAGAGGCAAGGAGAAGTAGTTGCAGGGGAGGGGAAGAACAGGAAGGCAAAAAGGCAAAACTGTATTCTCATTGAATTTGGCTCAGGGAGAAAATGACATACATACTACATGGGATATCTCACCCTGCAGGAGAATAGGGGGGAGGGGGATGAGAGGGGGGATCATGGAGGGGGGGCATGCTATGGGGAGGGGAGGTTGAAGGCACCCACTTTTGAAGAGGGACAGGATCAAAGTAGGGAATGGAACAGGTGGGGGGGATGGGTGGGGGGGAAATATAGTCAGTCTTTTACAATATATCTACTATGGTAATGTTTGGCATAGTTATACATGTACAACCTATACTGAATTGCTTATCTTCCCAGAGGGAGTGGGTGACAAGGGAGGAAGGGAATGGATCTGGGATTCAGAGTTTTAAAATTAAATGTTTCAAATACATATAAATACTATTATTAATACTATTTTGCATGTAACTGGCAGATAAGTTGGGCAGGCATTGGGGCACAGAGATTTACCTTGCTGTAATGGAAAAGTTGAAGGGGGTATGGGAGAAGATATAAGAGAGAGCAGATTGGATGAGGGATATCCTTTGGGACTGCTATTCTGAAGTGGTGGGTAGGGGAAAAATGGGGAAAAAAATTGTAACTCAAAATCTGGCGGAAATGGATGATGTAAACCAGAAGTTAATAAAGCATTTGAAGAAAAAAAAAAGCCAAAACACAATAGATACAAAATACTGAGAGAGAAATAGACTGAGAGTCATTGCTGCTTGGTTATGGAAAGGGCGTATCAATTGAATACCCTATTGCCTAGTTCACCATCATGGTGTTTCCTAAGAGAAATCCTATTTCCTGAGCAGTACCCTTTCATGTATATTTTATTGCCCTATTGCTAAGTAAACTCCTTGAACGCAAGGACTGAATTATGTATACACACATAATTATATTTATACATATATAATATGTACACACATAATTGTATATACATATATACATCCATCCATATATATATATATATAATATTAGTCACTTAAATGTTTTGTTCTTCATTTATCCATCCATTCATAGGTCACACTTACTCTGAGTCCATTCTAGATTCCCTTGGTCTTGATTTGAGGAATATGGTAGTCTGGATTTGAATTCAGTCAAAAGGTCCTGCGAGAATCAAAAGAAGAGGGTGATTATGTGTGAGGCAAAGGAGAGCTCTGAACACAGTGACCTCTTTCGTTGTGGCAGATTCTAGCAATCACAGCTTCGTATTTATTCCATTAAACACTTTAATATCACTCACTTCAAAAATCAATACATTTCACTAGTTCCATTTTTAATGAGTAAGAATCTTGTATCTGTCATGGCAATGAATGTCATTAAAAATAAATAAAATATTGATTATTACAGCTGTCCAAGTGAGAACCTTTAGTGTAGCTGTAGCAGATCCTACTGCAGAAATGATCACTGAAATATAACTTAAATGTTAAAAAAAGAGGAAAATGTTTTGAAAGGTTTAAAGTATCAAAGAACCCTGAAATCTCAAAGTAAGAAAGGAACTGAGATGTCATTTAATCTCACCCATAATTAACTAGGAATTATCCAGCACTTTCTTGAAGATCTTCAGGGAGGGAGAATACACCACCTCTCAAGGCAACAAATTACACTTTTGGACAGTTCTAGTTGTTAGAAAAATAATCCTGACATCTAGGCTAAATCTATTTCTTGCAAACTTCTACCCATTGCTCCTTATGGTACACATAAAAGTCTACAGTTTCATGCCCTCAGACACTCTTAAAATATTGAAGAATGCAGCATTCAAGGCACAGAGACAGCATTGAGAAGAACCCAGATAATGTAATTGAGGACAATACAAGACCCTAAATTTTTCAGAATTTCACAAAGCTTGACCTTAACACAAAGCCCTGATTCAGGAAACAAGGCTGGAAAAATGATTAAAAAGAAAAAAATATATGCTTATCATAAAAGCCAGAGCTTCCTCAAATTCAGTTTTAAGACTGAATTTTTATGTCGCAAGACACAAACCCAGAAGAAAAGAATAACTTTTGTAATATCTATAAGCAAAGTTTAAAAGCACCTTTTTGCTAAAAAAATTAACTAAAATTTCTGGAAGAAATGAAACAAGACTTTTCTTTTAAATGACATTATAAGTGAAATGAAAAGAGAGAGAGACTAAATAATTAGAAATGAAATGAAATGTCTGGAGAAAATAGTGGAATGAAGAATTAATAACTTGTTGCTATTACGTACAAGATGTAGTAAACATTACTCAAGTAAAAGACTCCTTTAAAATTAGAATTGAACAAACAGAAGCTAATGACACCATGAGGAAAGAAATGTCAAAACAATGTCAAAAGATTAAAAAAAAGAAAATTTAAAGTATTTCATATCAAAATCAGATGACTTAGAAAACAATTCAGGGAAGAAAAAAAATCTAAGAATCATTGAGACTACTTGAAAAGATTCTAGATTCTATATTTTAAGAAATCACAGATGAAAACTATGCAGAACAGATGTCACATTTGAGGTTTTAACAAAAGATAATAGCAGATCTCCAAGCCAAATAACATTTATTAGCAAAAACATGCTTCTTGTCAGTAAATGGGTCAATCACTTGCCTCCCTTAATGTCAAAACCCCCAGCAAAAGAATAATTTCCTTTTTTTATTTTTGGCAGTATAGAACAAAGAACACAACAGGGTAGATAACATCATAAGACTGATAAGAATTTGATTGGTTACAAAGCTGAAGTGCAGGTAATGGGGATTAGCAATGTACCCCCTTCTCTCATGAGACTAAGAAGTACTCTTTGTTTGAGCCTAGGTACAAAATAGTGGCCCAGACTTTTGGACAGCAAACCAGATGTCCTTGAAGTATAACTTGTGAAGTAATGATATCAAGCCCAAACTCCCTTTCTGTTCATGAACTTTCTTCAAGGTTAGCAAAATTCCTTGAGGCAAGAAAGTTGGATTATTAAACTTAACCCATTATATACCAGCTGAATTCTGAACTCTGAACATTCTGAGACAAAGAACCATGATGTAAACTGTTACAGGACAAAAGCACTTTTAAGGGAAAAAGTCAGTTAATTCTAAATATGATCAATAAAAAAGATATAGGATCAATCTTAATCTTCTTACCGGAAAGAGTCAGTGCTAATGTTTATTAAGCACTATGAGTTAGACACTATGCTAACTGAGAAGTGAAAATAGAAAGAATTCACTGGTTACCTTAAAGACACTAGAGATGTGATAGTTCAGATCTTGAACTTCCAATTAAATATGTGTGTGTGTGTATACACACACAAGTGTATGTATATGCATGTGTGTATATGTATACACATACATACATACATACATACATACATACATATACTTCAAGTAGCCAAAAAAAAAAGAGTTCACATATCAAGAACCACAGGTAAGCTCCCTCAGGATTTGGCAGTGACCAGCATAAAGGAAAGGAGAGTGAGAAATAAGATATTCCAAAAGGCAAAATATAGTCTTCAAAATAAGCATTTCTGTTGAAAGGATCAAAAATTGAGTGGAAACTTTGAAATTCTAAAATTTTGTTCAAGAAAAATTTTAGGTAAATATCCAGAATAATTAGAAGGGATTGAATTAGAATCAAGTGTTTACATTTAAATAGAGGGAGAAGAAGCATGTATCCCCTTAGAACATTAATGTCATCATGGGTCATTGAGTTAAATTACACAGAGGGCGTGGGAGTGCTTTGGTTACATTTTGACGATTTTAAAAAAGAAAGTAAATGGAAAGAAAAAGGAACACATTGACAAGAAAACAGGGGGAAATAGGAAATTGGATTAACTGTTTCATATAATTGGTGTGTAGGTAGAACATTTTACAAACAGGAAGGAATGGGGGAGAGAGTGCCATAAATATGACAAGGGACCATATATACAAACAAAAGTGATATATATATATATATATATGTACATACATACACACATATATATACACACATATATATACACATATATATACATATATAACATATATATGTACATATACACACAGAGACATATATACATATATACAAACACACGTGTATGTGTGTTTGTATATATGTATAATTTGTTTATAGGATAAAGGGAAATACTCAATTAACAATTATAACCATGTTGCTGTTCATCCATTTTCAAAGAGGATCAATGACATTACCTGGTGATGTCTTATCTTATACATGAATTGGATTTAAATGAGTAAGAGTTGTGTAAAGTTGTCAGCCTCATTCTTCCAGAGTCATGAAAATCCAGTGGCAAGACAAAGGTCAAGACAGCTAGAGATGACCCGGGGTGCAGAGGATGACCTACGCATCATAGAAGAGAACCTACCAAAAGCTATCGAAAAGAATGACAACTCTCTTTTTTCCTGGTGATAAATGTTGGCACAAGTGGCATTGATGAAAGGAACCTATCAGGAATCACCAATGATTATGAGGTCTTGTGCTTTACAACAAAGAACACCATGGAAAGACAGGGAAGCAGAGAAGAGAAAGTGATGCAGGAAGTAAACAGTGGAATGAGAAGGCATTGTCTGAAAATGAGGTTTGGAATTTTGGACAATGGTTTCAAGTCCAGAGTTGACAGATTCCTGGACAGAGACATATTATATCTAACAGAGAATGGCAAAAATGCATTTCCCAGGTGTCTTACAAGTCCAACCAAAGCAGTTTTAAACCAAAAAGGATCAGAGAAGAAGAAGATTGTTTATGGATATTCCCCCAAGATTAAAAACAACAACAATGGTGACTGTAGCTACAAAGAAGAAAGAATACCAACAGAAGCATCGAAAAGTTCAAAGGAGACACCCCCCCCCCCCAAAGGAACCAACAATCTAATTCATGGTCACAAAAATATACATGCAAATGCCGACAATTTAATTGATAACAATAAGACTTCAACATACTTAGGTGAGAAGGCAAACAGTACTACAAGGTATGAATGAGGTTTGGTGGGATGAAATCTATGACTGGGTCATTATTCTGGACAGGTATATGCTATTCAAAAGAAATAAGATGGTTTCCT
Organism: Gymnobelideus leadbeateri; assembly: GCA_011680675.1. Lineage (NCBI taxonomy): Eukaryota > Metazoa > Chordata > Mammalia > Diprotodontia > Petauridae > Gymnobelideus > Gymnobelideus leadbeateri. The sequence continues at coordinate 71,104 of WOXC01005062.1, forward strand.
TTTTTGCATTTTATAATTATTATAACAAATGAGATTAATTCATCCAACCATATGTTTATATACATATGTGTGTATATACATATATATATGTATATATATAAAATATCTTTGGCTGTGTATACAGTCTCTTATTCATACATAATGATGTATAATATTATACACACACATATAAATGAAAGATAATATGATAGCATGGTAAAGAATATTATTAACTAAAATGTATTTGAAAGAATTAATAATTTTAGTAAACTTGTGAGATATAAAATGAATCCATATAGATGAATTTATATATAGATTCATCAGCATTTTTGTAATTACCAACAAACTCAGTAGGAAAAGGTAGAAAGAGAAATTCCATATCAGCAAAAGGCATGAAGAGAAGGAATTTAAAGGAAGGAATCTAAGCTATCAAAAACCATATAAAATGCTCCAAATAACTAATAACTAAAGAAATGCAAATTAAAACAACTTTTTCTTCTACCTTACACTCATAAAATTGCCAAAGATGATAGAAAAGGACAATAACACTTGTTGGAGAGACTGTGAGAAAGAAGGAACTTTCAAGAACTCTTCCTATTGTTTCCTTTTCAGTACTGTCTTCTCCCATAAGATTGTAATGTCTTTGAGGAAAGGGAGTGTCTTTCTTTTTTCTTTCTTTCTTTTTTTCTTTTTTGTATCTCCAGGGCTTAGCATAGTACCTGGCACTTAGTAGGCATTTAATAAATGTTTATTCTTATTTTCAGTCACTGGTGGTAAAGGTGTGAATTTGTTCAACCATTCTGGAAAACAATTTGGAAAGATTCTTTCTCTAAATTCTGCATACTCTTGGAAGCAGAAAACCACAATTAGGTCTATACCCCAAAGAAAACCAAGAAAGAAGACAAGAACCCATGTGCACAAAATATTTATACCAGTGTTTTCTGTTGTAGTAAAGACTAGGAAACCTATCATTTCAGGACTGGCTGAATAAATTATGCCATATAAATGTAATGGAATATTGTTATATTGTAAGTAATGATGAAAGGAAAGTTTGAGAGGGAAAACATCAACTGATGCAGAGTGAAGTAAGCAGAACCAGGAGAATAGTTTATATGATAACAATATTGCAAAGTCAAACAATTTTGAAAGACTTAAGAACTCTGATCAAAACACCAAATAACTATGATACCAGAGGGCTGATGATGAAGCCAGCTACCCACTTCCTCACAGAGAGGTAAAAGAGTCAAGATGTAGAATGAGATGAACATGAACGACAGAGAAAACACGGGAATTTGACTAGAACATACTACTTCCTTACCTACGACTTCTAGACTATGTAGTTTCCTTCAAAGCACATGCCGGGTTCTACCTTCTGTAAAATGCCTTTCTCAATTGCCCCAATGAGCATATTTTTTTCCTCTTGAAATTACTTTGACTCACTCCGAACACATTTTGGATTGTATATATATCTACGTTGCTCATAGTTGCTTGTGCATTGTCTCCTCCGTTAGACTGTGAGTTTCTTGAGGACAGAGATTATTTTTGCTTTTTTTCCACATCCCCAACACTTAGCACGATGTCTGACACATAGTGAGTCCTTAATAAATTGTTGCCTTGCATACATAAAAATTGTAATCTCCACAGAAAATGCGAGCTCCTAGAGCTTTTCATTTTTTTTTTTTTGTGGTGAGGATACCTAACATAGAGTATAAGATACTTTATATTTAGCAGACACAATAAAAGCTTGCTAAATTCAAGCACTTAATACAATTTTGTTAAGCTGAATAGTCCTGTGTAGGAACTGCTACTGGAATTCAGGAGAGAGACTGAGGCTGGAAATGTAGATATGGCAGTCATTTGCATAGATATGATAGGAGAATCCATGGCAATTCAGAGTGTGCTATAGGACAAATTCTATACTGAATATTTTTCCAAAGGATCTGAGTTCAAATCCTGGCTCTGTCACATGAGTGAACTTGAATGACACTTTGCCTCTCTTGGCTTCAGTTTTCCTCACATCTAAATAGAGGTTATTGAACTAGTTGACCCCTGAGTTCCCATGCAGCTATAGATCTGATTCAATATTCTTCATTTTATGACCAAAGAGACTGAAACTAAGAAAGGTGAAACCACTTGCTCAGGCTGACATAACTAGTACTGGTTAAGAGTGCTAGACCTAGTGTCAGGAAGCCCTGAGTACAAAGTCAACTCTATACTAGGTGACCTTGGACAAGTCACTTAACCTCTGCCTGCCTCAGTTTCCTCATATGTAAAATGGAGATGATAATAATAGCACCTAACTCATAGGATTGTGGATATTGTCATCATTATTATCAATTATTTTTCCACTCAATATTATTTTATTTTTCCAATTATACATAAAAATAGTTTTCAACATTCACTTCTATAAGATTTTGAATTCCAATTTTTTTTTCTCCCTTCCACTGCTCCCTCCTCCCCAAGATGGCAAGCAATCTGATATAGGCTATACATGTACATTATATTAAACATATTTCCACATTAGTCACATTATAAAAGTATCATTATTAATTATTGGTATTACTATGTTGATTCCTAACTTTAGCAGGCCTGAGAGCTCAGAGGGGGTAGCCCTGACTTTTTTGGTTTTTTTTGCTTCTGTATGCTTGGAGAATTCTAATACTTTACTACATCAATTGTTTAGTCCAAATGGCCTTTTTTTTTCTTAGATGGGAGCCAAAGGGACCCATTAAGTCTCACTCACCCCAAAGTCACAAATGGAAACTATTCATATTTATTTTAAAAATTTATCCCCATATCTTCTAATTTACCTGCTGAGGCAAATAAAATATAGTAGATCTTGGTCATGGAAAGTTATTACTATGAGACTCTCAGATGCTGTCAATGGATCCTAGGACTCACATTGACACACTTTTGCTGAAGTCAGTAGTGGGAATTCTCCTTGTAACTCCTTGGGCCACTGATGCTGCCTTATCCCTGACATTCATTAAACTTATTGCTCCAAACTTTATTTTTTCTCAGTGCATTTTTAATTCTTTCTTCACAGTAACAATTTTTCTTTAAAAAAAAGAAAAGAAAAATATCTTATTGGTGTGCAGTCGTACCTCTCTGGCAGGTCCAGCAGAACTCTGAAGAGATGTTGCATGAGTATGGGGAGGCAAGACTCCTAACTGGGTGAGAGACGTAGAGCAAAGGACAGGCAAGGACAGAAGGCATGGGCTTTGAGTGGTGAAGAGGAGGTCCCCAGAGCTATAGGAATGTGGGGAGCAGGTAGCACCCCATCATGTCCCTTGTTTCCCAGCACCCAGACCCCAAACACTGCTAAGAGTGGACTTTCAGGTGAGATCATTTTCTTTCCAGCTGAGATGAGATTTCATTTCACTATTGAGGAACCTATTTTTTCTTTTGTTTCTCTTATCAATTCATTTGATGAACATTTATTAAGCTCCCGCTATGGGTCAGGCACTGGGATACAAAATGGGGCATAAGCCAACCCTGCTCTCAAAGAACTTACAATCTAATGGGGGCAACAACAAGCAAACACAGACACATAGACACAGACACACAGGCATATATTATGCACATGCCCACACACAGATACACACACACACACACACACACACACACACACACACACACACACACACACATATATATATATATATATATATATATATATATATATATATATATATATATATATATATATATATACTGAGTAAGCTACATACAGGACAAATAGGAAATAACTAGAGGAAGGGAGGCCATAGAATTAAGAAGCCTTGGGGAAGGCTTTCTATAGGAGATGGGATGTTAGTTGAGACTTCAAGGAAGTCAAGGTCAGTATTTGGAGCAGGGGGGGAGAGTGTTCCAGATATGGGGGACAATCAGAGAGAATTCCCAGAATTAAGAGATGGCATCTTGTTTGTGGAACAGTAGGCCAGTGTCATTGGATCAAAGGGTACTTATTGGAGAGTAATGTGCAAGAAGATTAGAAAGGTAAGAGGTGGCTAGGTTATGAAGGGCTTTGAATGCCAAGCAGAACATCTTAAGTAACCTGTATGACTTCTCCAGTTGTTATTTGACCTGCTTGCTTTCGTAAACATGCTTGCTTACTGTCAGTGATTGTCTTTTGCATGTAAATAGGTGGTGAAGAGTGAAACTAACCTGCTGACATTAAACTAACCAATACCCTTAAGGCCTGAGATAAAATTAATCCCTGACACTTCTCACCTTGCAATGACTGGGGGAAAGTCATCTTTATTCTGAACCATCTCAAAGAATCAGCCTCTAGGCTTCCAATACCTTTTGTGCAATAGATATCATTTCTAGCCCAATACCCCTCTTGAAAGTAGGAGAGTGAAGGATTGATCACTAAGCCCTGGTTGTGCTCTCACTCCTTCCAGAGGAGGGCCTCTGTTTTCCCTGAGGCATGGAGAAGAACATTCCAAATCTCTATGTCCATCATGTATGTGGACCAGGGCAGTTATGTGTGGCAAATAGTGTGCTGGGTCTAGAGTAAGGAAGAATCATCTTTGTGAGTTCAAATAAGGCCTTGGACACTTACTAGCTGGGTGACCCCAGGCAAATCACTTAACTGTTTGCCTCAGTTTCCTCATCTGTATGAGGCAGAGAAAGAGATGGCAAACCACTCAGTTATCTTTGGGGCAGCTAGGTGGCACTGAATAGAGCAATGGCCCTGGGGTTAGGGTCTTCCTGAGTTCAGATATGGTTTCAAATATTTACTAGTTATGTGACCCCAGGCAAGTCACTTCACCCAGTTTGCCTCAGTTTTCCACATCTGTAAAATGAGCTGGAGAAGGAAATGGCAAATCATTCCAGTATCCTTGCCCAGAAAACCCCAAATGGGATCACAGAGAGTTGGACACCACTGAAAAATGACTCAACAGGGAGAAACAGCCCATCCAAGCCACTCTGCTCCCATATTCTCCCCAAACTATGTAAAAGGGGACTCTGAACAACTTCTGGAGCCCCAGCACCCACAGAATGACACAGAGAAGCTAACCTCCTGATGAGGACAGCCCAGCAGCCCTGCAGGAAGGACCAGCGCAGCGGTCTGGGACCTGGCAGTGCACAGCACGCAGAGCACAGGAGCCGAGCCGAGCCAAGGTCCACTTGAGTCGCGGTTTTAGCCCCAGGGCGGCAGGGCCAGCAGCCAGCTGGAGGAACCCCAGAACACCAGGAGCTGTGGCGACTCCAGAATTATCAACATAGACATGCCTAGGACAAAGTAAGAGGTTAGTGTCCTATGGACTTTGGGACCAGTATTTAGGGAATGCGTCAGCTCCCTCCCCTGGGGGCTAGAAGCCCCTGAGGAGACACCCCATTTTGTAGTTTTTAGAGGCAGCTCCAGCTCCCAGCCTGCAAATCGTAGGGAGATCCAGAGATCAGTCTTGGGGGGTAATCGCTCTTGCTTTAACCTCCCTGGATCTGGATTGTGATCTAGGGTGGAAGTCGTGGGTGGGTTTACAGCTTGCCAGAAATGGAAGTTGCCACCCCCACACACTTTCGGGACAAAAATTCCTCTATCTGGCCTTAAAGCCATAGTGTGGCAACAAGCCCAAAAGTCAAGTAATTAAGTGGCAACATGCCAAGGCAAAGGAAACAGAAAAATGCAACCCTAGACTCCTATTTTGGGGGCATAGAGCGGGAAAAGGACTGTGAGGTCAGAAGTCCTGCTCCAAAAGCCCCAGGGGAAAACATGAGCGGGTTGCAGGCCATAGAGGACCTTAAGAAGGACTTTAAAAATCAAATAAGAGAAGTGGAGGAAAAATTGGAAAGAGAAATGAGAAGGATACAGGAAAAGTATGAAATGAGGGTCAACAGCCTGACTGAGGAAAACAACACCTTAAAAAATAGACTAACTCAAATGGCAAAGGAGGCCCAAAAGGGCAATGAGGAGAAGAATGCCTTAAAAAGTCGAATTTGCCAGATGGAAAAAGAATCTCAAAAGTTCACTGAGGAGATTCATTCCTTCAGAGTTAGACTGGAGCAAATGGAGGCTAATGACTTTATGAGAAATCAAGATGCTGTTAAGCAGATCCAAACAAATGAAAGATTAGAAGGCAATGTGAAATATCTCATGGGAAAAACCAGTGACCTGGAAAATAGATCCAGGAGAGACAATTTAAAAATTATTGGACTACCTGAAAGCCGTGATCAAAGAAAGAACCTAGAAATCACCCTTCAAGAAATTCTCAAGAAAACTGCCCTGATGTTTTAGATCCAGAGGGCAAAATAGAGGTTGAAAGAATCCACTGATCACCTCCTGAAAAAGATCCCAAAAAGAAAACACCCAGGAATATTATAGCCAGGTTCCAGAATCCCCAGATCAAGGAGAAAATACTACAGGCAGCCAGGAAGAAACAATTTCAATATTGTGGAAACACAATCAGAATAGCCCAGGACCTGGCAGCTTCTACACTGAGGGATCGAAGGGCATGGAATATGATATTCCAGAGGGCAAAAGAACTGGGAATGAACCCAAGGGTCACCTACCCAGCAAAACTGAGTATTTTGTTTCAGGGGAAAATATGGTCATTCAGTGGAATAGAGGACTTTCAAGCATTCTTGAGGAAAAAACCAGAGTTGAATAGAAAATTTGACATCCAGACACAAGAAGGAAGAGATGCCTGAGAAGGTAATCAGGGAAAAGAAATCAAAAGGAACTTATCAAAGTTGAACTATTTACATTCCTATATGGAAAAGCAATAACTGTGACTGATGATATCTTTCTCACTATGAAAATAATGGAAGAAGGGGGTGTGGTCATATGAATACATATGTGAATGTGTGTGTATATGGTTACAGTTATATATGGATAGAGGGCATAGGTTGAATTTGTTGGGAAGGGAGAATACTCAAGGGATGAAATTATGAGGTGAGAGAGGAAAGTGGCAAGAGGAGATGGGGAGAGACAGGGTAGGGTAAACTATCCCATGTAGAAGAAGCAAGGGGAAGTGGTTGCAAAGGAGGGGGAGAATAAGGAAGGCTAAAAAGGCAAAACCACATTCACATTGAATTTGGTTCAGGGAGAAAATGACATACATACTAAATGGGATATCTCAACCTGCAGCAGGATAGGGGAAGGGGGATGAGAGGAGGGATGATGGATGGGAGGGCATCCTTGGGGTGAGGGGAGGTTGGAAGTACCCACTATAGAAGAGGGACAGGATCATGTAGGGAATGGACCAGGTGGGGGGTGGGATGAATGGGAAGGAATTATAAGCAGCCTTGTACAATATATCTACTATGATAATGTTTTGCATAGCTAGACATGTACAACATATACTGAATTATTTATCTCCCAAGAGGGAATGGGTGACAAGGGAGGAAGGAAATGGATCTGAAATTCGAGGTCATAACATTAAATGTTTCAAATATATATAAATACTATTATTAATACTCTTTTACTTGTAATTGGGAGATAAGAGGTGCAGGCATTGGGACACAAAGACTCACCTTCCTCTAATGGAAAAGTCGATGGGGGTATGGGAGAAGGGGGAGAGAGTAGATTGGAGGAAACGATATCTTGTGGGACTACCATTCTGGGAGGTTGGGTAGGGGAATAATGGGGGGGGAAATGATTGTAACTCAAAATCTGGCGGAAATGAATGATGTAAAACAGAAGTTAATAATGCTTTTGTTTAAAAAAAATAAATAAAAATTAAAATAATGACTCGACAAATTAACAATGTTTGGGCCACCTGGTCCAGTGTTACGTGATCCATGGGTGCTGTTGTAGCTGCCTTTTTTGGATTGGTCTGCATTATTGTCACTCCCCCATTATACCCTCAATGCCCTCCCTACAAACCTCTTCTGTAACAAAGAGAAACAAAAAAAGCAGACTGATACAGAAAGTATTCCTGATTTTATGTAGCAGGTAGTAGCCAGAGTCCCCTGCCTCTCATCAGAGAGGAGGATGTATGATTTTATTGTAAATCAGAGAGGATGACATAGTAGATAATTGGATGTTGACCTTTGAGTCAGGAAAACCTTGGTTCAAATACTTCTTTGGGCCCTTACTAGCTGCATAACCATTTTTGCATGTTATTTTGTTGTTGTCCAATCATATTTGACTCTTAGTGACCCCAATTTAGGCTTTTCTTGGCAAAAATACTGGAGTGGTTTGCCATTTCCATCTCATTTTACTGATGAGGAAACTGAGGCAAATAGGGTGAAGTGATTTGCCCAGGGTCACACAGCTAGTAAGTGTTTGAGGTTGGATTTGAACTCAGGTCCTCTAAACCCACACCCTATTCACTGTGCAATCTAGCTTGTATTTTATAGAAGGAAACAAAAAGAGGCTCAGAAGGGAAACATGGTCAAAAGAAAAGAAAAAAACCCTAGTTAAGATTTAGAGTCAGGGACCTGATTTTAAATTCTGGCTATTCCTGGCAAGTCTCTTTAGCCAGGCGGTTCTCAGCATATACATTGAGGCAGTCGGACTAGCTACCCTGTCTGTTTGTTTTCAAGTTGCCATCTTGTGTCCTTGAGTGGATCATTTAACTTCTTCCAGCCTCAGTATCTTCACCTGAAGAATGAAGAAAATTGTACTAAATGAGCTCTCATGTCCCTTCTGGTTCTAGATCTGGGATACTAGGTCATCATCTTATGCCTGTAAATTATCCAGGCTTCAGTTTCCTCATCTGTAAAATGGGTACAATTTTCCACAGTATTGACCTTACAGGTACTTGTTGTGAGGCCCTTTGCATATGTAATATATGCTATATGTAAAATTCGCATGCATGTATATGTATGTGTGCACATGTATGTTGTGTGTATACACACATATCTATATTTGTATGTGTGTGCATGTATATATGTGTACATATTTATGTATCTTCATGTTATTTCCCCTGAGAGACTTTACGTTCCCTCAGCATAGGGATCATATTACATTTTGTCTCTGTAGTGCCAAGCAAACAGTGCTTAATAAACGCTCGCTGACTGATGGATGGATTGGTCAGTTCTTTGGAATTAAGACTGCTCATGATATACAGCTAAATGTTGATATTTAATGGGATGATAGATTTAGGCCTAGAAAAGGCCTTAGAAGCCATCTGTTCTAAATCCCTTTTCTTACAGATAAAGACACTGAGGCACAGTGAGGTTAAACTCTTTGTCCAGTGTCACAAAATTAGCAGTTGGAAAGGAGGATTTGAACTCACATCTTCTGATTATAAAGCCAGTGGTCTTTCCAACCTAACACACTTCTTGTTATACTCCTTTGTGGTCACTATAAATGGATTTTCTAGCTATACCACAATAAAAACGCAGAGTGAAAGTATCATCATCAAACTATATAATTAGAGGGAAATCAATTTTTTTTCACTTAAACAAACCTTCCTCTTTGAGAAAATCAAATGCCTTTCCACGTTTTAGAGTCAATGCTAATTATGAATCATGGCTCTTTTTGCCAGAAAACAAAACAAGAGTAGCTGTTGGGCCTGCTTCCAAACTTAGCATAAATTTATGACAAAGTTGATATTGACCCATTATTTATAAAGTCAGTTACATTTGTCAGAGCTGCTGATGGCAAATGATTTATTATACAGAACGACACAAAACATAATGAAATAGATTAAGCCTCTTTATGAAATGTTAGGTCCCATTACATCTGGTAACGAAGTCTGCTGCAATGTGCGATGCCACTTTAGTGAATTCTCTCTGACCTAATTGTGGGCTGCCCTAATCATTCTGCTGAGAATCACCCAGGACCCCAGAATAAAGTATTCTCTTTGAGTTATGGACTTCATCGGGTCTGAATGCCAATTAGGAAGCCTGCATATTCCTCTTTGAATCCCAAGGACTGTGCAGCTAATTCAGGGAGGCTCCTTGTCAGGAACCAAGTCCTCAAGTCCTCTGTAGATGCGTTTGCTGGGAAAGGTCAGGTTTAGGGTCCCGCTTCTGTCATGGGGGAAATCCCATTACTCGTATAGCCAGAAGAGACTTCAGTTCTTATAGAGTTTAATCCCACTCATTTTGTTGATTAGGAAACCGAGGCCTACAGAGTATCCTAGGTCATACCTGAAGTCCTAAATCATAAATTTTGAAATGAAAGGGACCTAAGAAGTCATATTGTACAGCTGTATCATTCTACAGATGAGGAAACTCAGAGAGATGTCAAGTGAATGGCCCAAAGTTACATAGACAAGTCAGAATTCAAACCCAGATCCTGATTCCAAATCTAGCATTTTCCCCATTATATTATTCCATTTCTCTAGGCCTCTTTTATTTTATATGTAAAATGTGAAAAATTACTCCATTACCTTTGTATGTGTCAGAAGACCACTCACCCAAAATGACTCAGAGACTTCTCAAAGTAGAAGCAAAAACTTTATTACTATCTTTCTCGAGAAAGGGCATCCCCAAATCCAGCAAGAAAGTCGGAAGGGAGGAGAGCACTACAGAAAACAAAAGCAAGATTATAAAGCTCCAATGTGGGAATTCCACACCTTCTCCATTATTCCACCTTGCCATTGGTTGGTAAGGCAAACTCACAGTCTTCTTATTATACCAACCAATCCGCACAAAACCCTCTCCTTTCATTACCCTAATTATTACTAATGAGGCTCTAATTTTGTTAGATTACATACATAATACATGAGGTCCACTACGCAAGTGCAGTAACAACCTCAGAATACTGAACCCCCTTTAGTCCAACCTAGATATGTCTTTATCTGGACCTGAGTGTCCCAAGGCCTCTGTCTGCTTTCTTTTTTTTTTTAATCAAATGCTTTATTAACTTCTGTTTTACATCATTCATTTCCGCCACATTTTGAGTTACAATCATTTTCCCCCCGTTATTCCCCTACCCAACCTCCCAGAATAGCAGTCCCACAAGATATCATTTCCTCCAATCTGCTCTCTCCCATACCTTCTCCCATACCCCTTTCGACTTTTCCATTAGAGCAAGGTGAATCTTTGTGTCCCAATGCCTGCACCTCTTATCTCCCAATTACAAGTAAAAGAGTATTAATAATAGTATTTATATATATTTGAAACACTTAATGTTAAGACCTCGAATTTCAGGTCCATTTCCTTCCTCCCTTTCACCCATTCCCTCTGGCGAGATAAGTAATTCAGTATATGTTATACATGTCTAGCTATGCAAAACATTATCATAGTAGATATATTGTACAAGGCTGCTTATAATTCCCTCCCACTCATCCCACCCCCGACCTGGTCCATTCCCTACATGATCCTGTCCCTCTTCTATAGTGGGTACTTCCATCTTCCCCTCTCCCCAAGGATGCCCCCCCTTCAATCATCCCTCTTCTCATCCCCCTTCCCCCTATTCTGCTGCAGGTTGAGATATCCCATTCAGTATGTATGTCATTCTCTCCCTGAACCAAATTCAATGAGAATGTGGATTTGCCTTTTTTTTCCCTTCCTATTCTCCCCATCCCTTGCAACCACTTCCCCTTGCTTCTTCTACATGAGATAGTTTACCCTACCCTGTCTTTCCCCATCTCCTCTTGCCACTTTCCTCTCTCACCTCATAATTTCATCCCTTGAGTATTCTCCCTTCCCAACAAATTCAACCTATGCCCTCTATCCATATATAACTGTAACCATATACACACACATTCACATATGTATTCATATGACCACACACCCTTCTTCCATTATTTTCATAGTGAGAAAGATATCATCAGTCACAGTTATTGCTTTTCCATATAGGAATGTAAATAGTTCAACTTTGATAAGTTCCTTTTGATTTCTTTTCCCTGATTACCTTCTCAGGCATCTCTTGCTTCTTGTGTCTGGATGTCAAATTTTCTATTCAATTCTGGTTTTTTCCTCAAGAATGCTTGAAAGTCCTCTATTCCACTGAATGACCATATTTTCCCCTGAAACAAAATACTCAGTTTTGCTGGGTAGGTGACCCTTGGGTTCATTCCCAGTTCTTTTGCCCTCTGGAATATCATATTCCATGCCCTTCGATCCCTCAGTGTAGAAGCTGCCAGGTCCTGGGCTATTCTGATTGTGTTTCCACAATATTGAAATTGTTTCTTCCTGGCTGCCTGTAGTATTTTCTCCTTGATCTGGGGATTCTGGAACCTGGCTATAATATTCCTGGGAGTTTTCTTTTTGGGATCTTTTTCAGGAGGTGATCAGTGGATTCTTTCAACCTCTATTTTGCCCTCTGGATCTAAAACATCAGGGCAGTTTTCTTGAGAATTTCTTGAAGGGTGATTTCTAGGTTCTTTCTTTGATCACGGCTTTCAGGTAGTCCAATAATTTTTAAATTGTCTCTCCTGGATCTATTTTCCAGGTCACTGGTTTTTCCCATGAGATATTTCACATTGCCTTCTAATCTTTCATTTGTTTGGATCTGCTTAACAGCATCTTGATTTCTCATAAAGTCATTAGCTTCCATTTGCTCCAGTCTAACTCTGAAGGAATGAATCTCCTCAGTGAACTTTTGAGATTCTTTTTCCATCTGGCAAATTCGACTTTTTAAGGCATTCTTCTCCTCATTGCCCTTTTGGGCCTCCTTTGCCATTTGAGTTAGTCTATTTTTTAAGGTGTTGTTTTCCTCAGTCAGGCTGTTGACCCTCATTTCATACTTTTCCTGCATCCTTCTCATTTCTCTTTCCAATTTTTCCTCCACTTCTCTTATTTGATTTTTAAAGTCCTTCTTAAGGTCCTCTATGGCCTGCAACCCGCTCATGTTTTCCCCTGGGGCTTTTGGAGCAGGACTTCTGACCTCACAGTCCTTTTCCCGCTCTATGCCCCCAAAATAGGAGTCTAGGGTTGCATTTTTCTGTTTCCTTTGCCTTGGCATGTTGCCACTTAATTACTTGACTTTTGGGCTTGTTGCCACACTATGGCTTTAAGGCCAGATAGAGGAATTTTCGTCCCGAACGTGTGGGGGGCAACTTCCGTTTCTGGCAAGCTGTTAACCCACCCACAACTTCCACCCTAGATCACAATCCAGATCCAGGGAGGTTAAAGCAAGAGCGATTACCCCCCAAGACTGATCTCTGGATCTCCCTACGATTTGCAGGCTGGGAGCTGGAGCTGCCTCTAAAAACTACAAAATGGGGTGTCTCCTCAGGGGCTTCTAGCCCCCAGGGGAGGGAGCTGACGCATTCCCTAAATACTGGTCCCAAAGTCCATAGGACACTAACCTCTTACTTTGTCCTAGGCATGTCTATGTTGATAATTCTGGAGTCGCCACAGCTCCTGGTGTTCTGGGGTTCCTCCAGCTGGCTGCTGGCCCTGCCGCCCTGGGGCTAAAACCTCGGCTCACAGGGACCTGGGCTCTGCTAGGCTCAGCTTGGCTCAGCTTCCTGCGCTCTGCGAGGTGCGCGCTGCTGGCTCCCAGACCACTGTGCTGGTCCTTCCTGCCGGGCAGCTGGGCTGTCCTCAGCGGGAGGTTAGCATCTCTGTGTCGTTCTGTGGGTGCTGGGGCTCCAGAAGTTGTTCAGAGTCCCCTTTTACATAGTTTGGGGGGAATCTGGGGGCAGAGTGGCTTGGGTGAGCTGTTTCTACTCCGCCATCTTGTCTCCGCCCCCCACTGTCTGCTTTCTGGTTGGTCAAATCCACCTGCTGCTGCCAGCTCCTTTTATTCTACATTATTTCATTTTTAGTATTATCTAGGAGTACTCTGGGAACTGAGAACCCAACCTCTTCCCAAGGCTAGTGCCTCAACTCTTCCCAAGGCTACTATCTGGTACTTTTTGTCAGTCTTGTTTCAGCAATTCCTGTAGTTCTATAGAATCTTTACCCTTTGCTACCTCTCAACTACCATTCCTTTTCCCAAACTAAAAACACCTTTAAGTTTGTCTCAATAGTTAATCCAATCAATTGTATTAATACTCAATAGCTCTTACATTAATGTGAAATACACAATGACTTACACATATATATTTGGGGAAACAATACTGAACTTAGTCACAAAGTATGTGAAAGTAATAAGAATGTATATAGGATGTTCAGAATGGGGCAACTTCACTGCAAGTCATCCCACACACCTTCTTCTCAAGGTTGTTGTGAGTCTCAAATAATATCTCTCATCTGTATTATATGCGCATACATACACATTCATGCATATATGTTTGTAAACATTAAAGTGCTGAATAATTGTGGACTACTTTTGTTATTATTTTTATCATTATGTGGAATCAGGAAAAAAAAAAAAGGTATGACTGGGGCTATCCAAGCCAAACCTCCATGATTTAAAAAGACTAATTAAAAATATTTTTTTGTGAATAAATATCTGTTTTTTCTCCCTTTCACCTTTCTCCATCTTTTAAAAGAAAACCAGAGATGTTATAACAAATCTGCATAGTTAAGTGAAACAAATTCTCACATTAGTGATGTCCAAAAATCCATACCTCATTATGCACCCTGTGTCCATCATCCTTCTTTCAGGAGGTGGTAACCTGCTTCAGCATAGGACCCCTGGAATCATGGTTGGTCACTGGGCTTATTCTTTCTAAGTTGTCTGTCTTTATATGTTTGTTATTATTGCGGCTTTTTTTTCCTCTTAGTTCCTGCTGATTTCCATCTGTGCTGTGACTTTTAACAAAATCTTAGTCATAAGAGTCCTCAGAGCCAAATGTTTACTTTGAAACCGTCAGTTTTACAAATTCCCTCACAAATGGCCATGTTGTCTTTGTTTGGGTGTTTCTAGTAGAATGGACAAGTGAGACTGCCATGATGCATCTCGTTCCACTCTTGGACAGTTCAAATTGTTGGAGAGGTTTTCCCTGAGATGAAGCCAGAAGGTCCTTTTTTGTATCCAATACCCATTGTTCTGCCCTCTGGGGTGAAGTAGAATGAGTTCATTCCCTTTTTTACGTGACAGTCTTTCAAATACTTGAAGGCAGTTCTCGTGTCCCCACTATGGATTCTGTGATACCTTCTTTCCTAGGAGAGTTCTGATGTTTAAATGATCTCTTTAGAACTTGGGTCCTGCTCTTTGACCTTTGCCTCCTAAAGCCTCTTCTATTTACCTCCTTCTAAAAGATATCTGGCCACCTATTCTTATTCAACTGTTGCTACCTGGATTCACCTTCCTGGCAGATACTTAGTGAACTGTGCAAAGGTAGACCAATGAATATTGTAACCTCTTGTTGGGCTCAGAGTTTGGTCATCTTATAGGAAAGAATATTCTGGTCAGACTGCAGTCAATTCTAAGGTGCCATGGTTTAGTAAGGATGATGATAATTGATAAGTTTATGAATATCTAGCAGAGTATTGGTGCAGTTAGTTGGCATGGTGGATAGAACACTGGGCCAAAAGTCAGGAATACTCATCTTTGTGAGTTCAAATCCAGCCTCAGACGCTTACAACCTGTGTGATTTGGGGCAAGTTACTTAACCCTATTTGCCTCAGTTTCCTCACCTGTAAAATGAGTTGGAGAAGGAAATGGCAAATTATTCCAGTATCTTTGCCAAGAAAACCCCAAATGGGGTCATGAAGAGTTGAACCTAACTGAAAACAATTGAAAAACAATGTAATCTAGCAGAGGGCATCAACTGTCAAATGTTTAACCTGGGAAAGAGAAGATAACCTAGAACAGATGGGGCACTGATATTTGAAGGGCTGTGACACCAAAGAAAGATCTGACTCCTTTTCTTGGCTTCAGAGGGCAGAAGTGGGAGCAATGAGCAGAGGGTAAAAAGAAGCATGTTTAAGTTTGATGTAAAGAAATATTTAGTTTTTAAATTTTTATTTATTTTAAACATATGGGATAAAACAAACATTTTTATAACATAGTGTAATAAAAATGATTGCACATGACATTGCAAATCTGTTATGTACAACTTAAAGTTATTGTGTAAATTTCTATACATCCCCCCCTTTTTTTTTCAAAAATTTCACCTCACCAACAGGAGAATGAGAATCTTCAGACAGTGGTGGATCCTGTTTCAATTGGAGTCTTCAAATAAAGCTTAGATGACCCCTTGTTATGTAGAAGCCATGTCTATATCTGTATGAATAGGAATAGGTAATGTCACAGATCCCTATGAACTTTAGGATTCTGTGAGATGTTCTAGAGAAAACCTAAGGGGACCTTTTTCTTTACAGAAAGAAAAAGAATTCTGGGATTTGGGGGAAGGAAAGAAAAAGAAATTAGATTGGTCATTCAGCCAGTCCATAAGTATTTATTAAGTACCTATGATTGATTTCATCTTTGCAACATCTCTCCAGTACACCATCTTTTCTCTGCCACCACCATTGTAGTGAAAACCGTCAGCTTGTTGGTGAGTCAATCTACCTGTCTCACTTCTCACCCTGCTCCAATCCACCCTCCTTTTAGCCACCATAGATATTTCCTAAAGCACAAGCCTGACCATGTTATCGCCTCCCCATTCAATAAACTCATGTGGCTCCCTATCACCTCCAGGATCAAATATAACATTCTGTTTGACATTCAAAGCACTTAAAAATAGCCCCTCCCTATCCTTCCAATCATTGTATACCTTAATCTCTACCATTTACTCTTTGATCCAATGACATTGGCCTCCTTGTCTCCTTGAACAAGACACTCCAATGCTCAGATCCAGGCATTTTTCTCTGGCTGACCCCATGCCTGAAATTCTCTTCACTGTCATCTCTACCTACATGTTTCTCTGGCTTCCTTTAAGTCCCAACTCAAATACTACCTTCTAAAGGAAGCCTTTTCCAATTTCTTAATTCTAGTCCCTTCTCTTTCTCATTAATATCTCCTTTTTCTTGTAATATCTCCTTGCTTCTTGAGGGCAAAGATTTTTTAGGTCTTTCTCTTCCCAGAAACTAGCAATTGCTTGGCATATAGAAATGCTGATTAAACTTGTTTGTATGCATTTATTTGCTTCTTCTCCCCTCTAATAGACTGCTAGCTCCTTGAGGGTAGGGGATGTCTTTTTGCCTCTTTTTGTAACCCTAGTGCTTAGCACAGTTTTTGGCACACAGTAGTTACTTAAGAAATGTTTGACTAATAGACCCCTTCTGTTCCAAGTACTGTGATAAACTTTGGGCACATGCAATAGTAGCAGGGACTTCAGGTGCAATGCTGAGTTTCTTATTTTAAGATTAATTAAAAAAAAAACTTTCTCTTCCTAAAAGAGTTTTAACAAATTAGTCTCAACCCTCAAAGAGTACATATTCTCCCTTAGAGGTGTTAGAGTATAAACACATTTACACTCATCCCTATTATAGAAAGCAGGAACAATAAAGTCCAAGAAGAAATTCTGACAAAGGGCTCTAACACTTAAATATCTAATTTCAATTATGTTTACCTCTTTGGAGGTTATCTGAATCCCCCACAAATACAAACCATAATCAAGCATTAGTTGCCTCCTCTTCTGCAAAATAGGAAAGACATTTAAGGCTTACACCTCTTTTGTAGAATTTTGTCCAAATTTATTCACCATTAAATTAGAATGTAAGTTTCTTGAGGGCAAAGATTTTTTAGGTCTTTCTCTTCCCAGAAACTAGCAATTGCTTGGCATATAGAAATGCTGATTAAACTTAATTTAAGCTAACTGTTGTTTTTATTTTTATATCTCCCCTCTTCTTTCTTCCCTTCAAATGCAGCTACAAGTAGTGAGAATCTTACACATATGTAATCTGAGACAGAATTCGAGGGCTGGCTGAATACCCCCAAGTGAATGTGGTCTGAGAACTTTGCTATTAGGTTAGCAAACTAAACCACAGTGGTTTTCATTATAATTAATGGTTAATATTTGCGTAGTTCTTTTTCTAAAACCACATATAGACTCTTCTTGCTTCATCCTCTTACAATCCCTCTAAAGAGTTTGCATTTTGCTGGATAATAAAAATTAAGTCAACAACAAGAATTTTTTTAACTCTTACAATATGTTGGACACTGTGATTGGAACTGAGCACACAGAGAAATACAAAGGAACAAAACTAAGTACACCCATGATCTATTCTGTGTGTATGGGAAGTTCTTACCATAGGAAAGGCTTTTGTTTGAGTCTTGGAGAAAGCCAGGAAAGCTAGGCATTGAAGGTGAAGAGGGATCCAGGCATGGAGAGCAAATAAATATATTACTGGAGTTGATCAGGACTTCTCCTTGATTAACCTGATGATCTTAAGGAATGAAGGGATGATGTGCCTTTGTCTGGGTCTTTTGAATGTTGAAATCAGCCTCATGATGCTCTGGTGCTTGAGGTACTGAAGGATAGGTCTAACTAATCATGGACATACTGGTTGGCTTAGATGCTTATGAGACAGAACACAAAGGTCATCCCATTTCTTTGATCTTTAAAAAGATGGCCTCAGTAGCAGAATTGTATTTTTTCCTTCTTCCAGGCTTAATTCCTCATTCCTACCTTTGGCTTTCCTTAAGAGAGATTCTGAAAGAGCTGCAGAGCTAGTAGTAAACTTTGGTTCTGAGAGGAATATCATGGAAAAGAAGAGTCAAAATCAGTGAGTATTTATTAAACCTGTTGTCTAAATACTGGGGATAAGAATCGTTAATGCTACTTGCAGCTGTTGTGGAGGTGTGAGATCAATAATACCATCACATAGAAAGGCTGTTGCACAGGTTCTTTGGATCTGCTTTTCTTTTCTTTCTTTTTTTTTTTTTTTAAAGCAATTGGGGTTAAGTAACTTGCTCAAGGTTACATGGCTAGTCATTATTTATGTGTGGGTGCTCATTTTCTGAGGCCGGATTTGATCTTGGGTCATCTCAACTCCGAGGCCGGCGCTCTTACTCACTGCACCACCTAGCCGCCCCTTTAGGGCAATTGGGGTTAAGTAACTTGCCCAAGGTTACATGCTGGATCTGCTTTTCTAAAGGAAAGACTGCTTCAAAGGGGTCCACAATCTGACTTTAATTAAACAATGCAGACAGTTAAGTAGAAAGAAGTGAGTATCCAAGAAAGAATCCAATAGATAGGGCTCCAATTGTCTAAACAAAATAATAGATACATGATCACTAGATCAGGGAGTACTGATATCTGGATCCCCAAAGTCGGGGGTGGGAGGGTCCTTAACAGCAGCTACCAAAGGTTTCCTCTGGTCAAATCACACAAAGAAACATTCTTCCCATGAGTGAACCCCAAAGTAAAATACCAACCTCCCAGTATATATAGTTTTCAACTAATAGGCTCAGAGCCAGAAGGCATCATAACCTATGTGACTCAGTGCCTAATTGGCTCAGTACCAAAAGGTGTGAAACCTTCCTGAAAGCAAGACACCCCTTAAGCAAGCTTTCCCCAGCAAGCTCCTCCCCCAAGGCACTATACTAGCTCTATGTGACTCAGGATATGTCACAGCTGTGAACTGAGCCAAAGTTCAAAGCAGCGGCAAGACATCCGTGATTGAAATACCTGTGTACCTTTAGACCTGGGAACATGGCTCCTGTTCCAATGGAAAAGGGGACACATGTGGTCACATAGGCTTATTAATGGACAGGGAAGATCTTCCTATTCCATTAACCCTACAGATACAAAGAGAGAGGGGGAAACCCAGTTCCTGTTTTCAAGGAGTTCACAATCTAGCAGCAGGTGAAACCATGCCCATTTAGAGAAGAGACTTCTTGGACACCATGTACTGACCCAACCCTTAGACAGACAGTGATATCATTCATCAATCTGGTGATAGCTGTGGACTTAGAGCTTAGAGGTCATGTTACCATATACTTTCATTTTACAAAATGATGAAATTGAGAATCAAATGGTGAGAGTTTCTGAATTCCTTCTTTTTATAGAGATATTCCTTCAACCTTATTCCTTGAACCTCAGCCCCTGGGTTAGAGGAGAGATGAATTCTTAGATAATGTTGAATTTCTGAACCCTAATATTCCTAGATAAAAGGCTGGTAGTGGTCTGTAATGGAAATGCAAATTTAAAGATCTTCCCTGCCCCTAGCTTAAGTGCACCTGGAGTCTGTGGTGGAAGGCTTGTTTTTCAGGAAAGCCCACACCTTGATACTTTGTGATTGGGCAGTGGGTCTAGGAAGTTGTTACAATCTCTGAGCCAGGAGAAGGCTATATAAGCCCTGAGGAGAGGCTTTGCTTTGGGGCTCACTTTGAGAAGTGTTGTGTGATTTGACCAGATGAGACTCTGGGAAGCCGTTGTTGAGAGCTCCCCCGGCTTTGAAAACCCAGATGTTGATGCTTCCCTCTCTGGTAACTGTGATTTGGTATTGATATGATGTTTGGACAGTTTGGAAGCCTGTCTGTTTGATCTGTAAGTTCTGTAACTCTGAAGTTCGGGTGCTGACCTTTTTCCCCTGAACTAGGTAATGTGTGTTTGTTTGATTAAAGTAAGCTTGTTAACCCATTTTGAGTTGCTTTCCTTTACAAAAGCAGATCTAAGAACCTGTGTTGGCAGTCACCCTGGGGATATTGGGGTGCTTGCCGCTACATGGTCTAAGTTTGGGGGAGGGGGAGAAGGGCAGTTTTCCTAAACAACATAATCCTGGTCAAACATTTTAATGAGAGGGGTTTAGTTTAAATTTAATTTAGTTTAGTTTAAAGATAACAGCAGTATTCCAAGTTTCCTGTGTAATGGTAAGGGAATTTGCAGATATTCCCTGCCCCTTAATGGGCCTCACTTGGAGCCCAAGAAGGGAAGCTTGCTTAGGCAAGGCTTGTTTTTCAGGAAGGTACACCTTTTGTTATTTGTTATTTTGTAATTAGGCAGTGGGTCATGAGGGTGATGTCCTCTGACCCTGAAGAAAGGTTTTATATATATATATTCTGAGGTGAGGTTTTGATTTGGGACTCATGTGTGATTTGGCCAGATGAGACTCTGGGTAGTCATTGAGCCCCTCCAGCTTTGAAAACCCACATGTTGTTTCTCCTCTCTCTGGTAACTAACTGTGTATATATGCAATGGTCAGACAACTAGAGGCCTTGTCTATTAGTCTGTTGAATTGTATTTTTTTCTCCGTGTTTTTTGTCTGTTTGTAGTTTCTGTTTGTATTTGCTCTGAAGTTCAGGGTGCTGATTTTTTCCCCTGAACTAAGTAAATGATATATGTTGATTAAAGTAAGATTATTCACTCTTTCTGAGTTGCTTTGCTTTAGAAAAGCAGATCAAAGAACCTGTGCTTGGGGCCGCTAGGTGGCGCAGTGAGTAAGAGTGCCGGCCCCGGCAACGGGATGACCCAGGCTCGGTCCCAGCCTCAGAAAATGAGCACCCACACATAAATAATGACTGGCCATATAACCTTGAGCAAGTTACTTAAGCCCAATTTCTTTAAAAAAAAAAAAAAAGAACCTGTGCTAGCAGCTATTCTGTGTATGCTAGGGTGCTTTCTACCCTGGTAGCAAATTCCAATTCAAGAGTTTCACAATCCGTCTTCTCTCAATGAATGGGGAGTTGCTAATAGTTCTCATTGAATGCCAATATTTTATAGAAAAGTAGTTCAACTATGAAGCCCCTGAAACTGTGGAAAAAGCAAGGAACCAAGATCATAATATAGGGGAGCAAGGATCTATGGATTTTGTTGTCTGTTGTTATAGTGAGTACATCAAATGGTTCAAGTCAATTGGGAAGGTGTTGCCCCTTTAACAACCACAAATTTCTTTCTCTTTGTGGGGGGTTAATAACTTAATTATGACAACAAAACTCTGGATGACTATATAAGTGTTGGCATCAAAGTTGTGAGTATGGAAGGTTACAATGATAGCAACTTAATTTCCTTTTTACAAAGAATCCAAATCATGGGTTGGTTTTAACATAAGTATGAATAATTTTAGGACCCTAGGGAATGTAGAATTCGTTAGAGGAGGAAGACAGTTGTATCACTTATTTATGGCCTACTAGGAGTCCTTTTTTCTGTCTCAGTCCGAGTCTGTCAGTTTGTACTTGTTTGTTTGTATGAACCAAAGCTGTCCTGTACCCAATATGCCATGTTACCCAGAATGCTTATATGGGAGCTGGAGAACTCTTGTCTGCATCTGCAGAAACCTATATAATAGCTATATTTTGAGGTTTCTCACAGGTAACTCTGGGCTGTGGTAATATGTGACAAAGAATGAGCAATCTATATACACATATAAACATATATGTACACACATATATTCATATGTATGTATAAATATCCAGCATATTATATATACACACATAAACGTGTGCATATGTATATGTGTATGTATATGCATACACACATGTATGTATATGCATACACACATGTATGTACCCTAGCCACTGCTCTATCCATTGTGCATTCTGGCTGACCAAGGGGCACAGTCGACTGGTCTTAGAATCAGACCGGCTCATTTTCATAAATTGGAATCTAACCTCAGACACTTGCTAGCTGTGTGACCCTGGGTAAGTCACTTCATCCAGTTCGCCTTAGTTTCCTCACCTGTAAAATTAACTGGAGAAGGAAATGGTGAACACTCCAGCATCTCTGCCAAGAAAACCCCAAATGGGGTCTTGAAGAGTCAGACATGAGTATAAAGACTGAACAACAAAGATAAATTATGTTTATGTGGGAAAAAAGAACACTAACAAGAGACTAAGTTCATTTGACCTGAATTATGTAGATAACTAAGAAATATCATTTTATTTGGAGATGAGAACAGAGTGCCCTCCACACACAGGGGAGAGCTTACCGAGAAGCATGGGGGTAAGACCTGAACAGCTAAGTTCAGGGAACAGTAAGTAATTTGGCTGGAATGAAAATTATGTGATAGAAGGAGAGTAATACAAAATGTGTTCCTAGATCAGCTGAAACTATACCATGAAGAGCTTTAAGTGCCAGATTGAGGAGCCTTTATTTTTTCCTGAGACAATTGGGAGCCATTGAGTATGTTTGAAGAGAGAAGTAATATGGTCAGACATGAGTATCACAAGTATTTTCTGTTATTATCTCTCTATTTCAAGAGCCTTTGAACATTTCTCTACTTTAGAGTTTGTGTATTATGTAAAATGTTATTGCCACAGGAAAAGCAGTTTTCTTTTTTATAAAGAATTCATAATTAAAACCCAATGCTAGTGACAGTTTTCAAATCTGACATGACATTTTTGTAATCTATTTAAAATTTCAAAAGGTTTTGCAGCATGGCAGCCCAGGAATTATTCAAATGAAAGAAAAAAAAATAAAACAGAAAACAGTGCCTAAGAGTTCCCCATCATAAAATGAGAATTAGAAGATGTTATTCTTTTTATTCTAGGGAAAATGAATTTCAGGCTTTTGTCAAAAGTGAGTGCTAACATAAGTTTAAAGTTCTTATCTTGGGAGCTGATCTAGAGTGAGTTAATATCTGAATAAGGAATTTATTGCATCCTGATACTTACATTTTTATATCCCCTTAAATACTTTCCCATTAAAACTGTGAAGAAGATAATGAAATTATTGTTCTGTGCCTTTGTTACAGATAAAGGAATTGAGGTTTATTCAGTCAACAGAGGTGTTTTGTCCAGGGTCACACAAATAGGAATATTGGACTATAGACTGAGAGGTGGATTAGACCTCAGATATCTTTTAGTCCAGTCCCATAATTTTACAAATGAAGAAACTGAAGCCCAGTTGCTATCATTGTAACCTTCAACAACTCTCAACTTTGATGCCAACCTCTTATATGGTTATCTAGGTTTTTGTGGTTATAATGAAGGTATTGACTTCTCCCAAAGAGAAATATATTTGTGATTTGTTACAAGGGCAACTTCTTCCCAATTGACTCACACCATTTGACTATTTCATAATAACAGCAAAATTCAAGATTCCTTGCTGTTGGCTCCTTGCTTTTTCTACAGCTTCAGGGGTCTCATAGTTGACCCACTTGCCAAAGTCATAACCAATCAGACACAGTTATACAATTAGTAACTGATAAATCTGATATTTGAATCCACATTTCCTAGCTACAAACTCAGCTCCCTTTCTAATTGTTCTTTGAGCTATGTATACCCATTGCCTCTGCCCTAGTTCAGATACTCATCTTTTCTCCCATGAGCTATTGCTGATGACCTCCTCTTTGCTATCCCTGGCTCATCACTCCCCAGTCCAATCCATTCTACACATAGCTCCCAAAGGAACTTTCCTAAAGCAGAGATCTAATCATGTCACTCCCCAATTAACTCAACTCCACAGAGTCTTTATCACATAGGTCTAGAATCAAATCTAAATTCTTTTCTTTGGTATTTAAAGGTCTTCACAACTTGAGCCCAATTTAATCCAGCCAATTGGTTTTACCTCCCTGTTCCTGGCATAGGATAACACTTCTCTCTTTCTAGTGCTTGCCCCTCCCACCCTCTATGTCTAGAATGTGTTTCCTACTCATTTCTGTCTCTTAGAATAAGTAGTTTTTTTTTTTTAACTCAGCTTAAATGCTACTTTCCACACATCAATTTTTCTGTTCCCCCAGTTATTTCCATAGCTCCCTATTACCTTTACACCAATTACAAATCACTTTAGTCTTCTCCTCTTCTGTCTTCGCTGGATCCACACTGTAGAATAAAAATAACACATTAGGACAGGAATGGGAAGCTATTGTTCTTAGAGAGGGATAGAAATCTCTCCTTGGTAGTGGCCTTAAAAAAGTCCCTCTGGAAAGTCCTTTAGAGTTTGATAGAAGAGAATTGCCATACATTCACTAAAGTGCTATGCACTTAGGTACAGAACAATGCTGTATGTTGCAGGATTCTGCCACAGGGAAAAAAGACACACATAAAAAAGTGAAGCTTTAGCTGACAAGGAAAATGAAGGATGTGCACTTTCAACCCCCAGAGTCAATCCTGAGGTTTTCGAGATACCTGATA
Source organism: Gymnobelideus leadbeateri (assembly GCA_011680675.1). NCBI lineage: Eukaryota > Metazoa > Chordata > Mammalia > Diprotodontia > Petauridae > Gymnobelideus > Gymnobelideus leadbeateri. Next base: position 95,789 of record WOXC01005062.1, read on the forward strand.
AAAAAAAGAAAAAAAATCTGTTAAGTATCTGACTTGAGTCGCTCTGTCACAGCTTCCATCCCCAGAGCCCAGTTCCAATGAGGAAACACTTGAAATCAAGTTAGAGATTACAAATAGGGGCAGGTCTGCTTTTGATTTTTCTTATTTCATTTGATAAATGAAATTCCATTTTGGTGCATCAAGAATTCATCTAGCATTGAATAATCCCATAACTGTATGAGAGAGCTATTGGAAGGCACTCTGGGGCTGGTTGGAAAGAAGGGGAACTAGGAAAAAGAGGAATCTCAGAGTGTGGATTGAAATCAGCCTCTTTAAGAACAGCATTTGCATATGTATGAAAGCAGTAAAGAGAGGGTATTGGAGTTTGTTTGGCAGAGAAAGTTAATTTTTTCTTTGTTTCCCAGCACAACAAACATCTACTAAGAACTCTCCTATGGGCAAAGTCTGGGGCAAAATACTGAAGAAGATAGAAAAACAAATAAAAACAAAATATAATCCTTCTCCTCTGGGAGTTTACAATCTAGTCAGAGGTGGGGGGTGGGGTGGAAAAGCCTGTAACCAAATAATGCTAATTAAAATTAAAATATTATATATTTGGAAATAAAAGTGAAGGGAAAATCAAATAAATAAAAGCATTAGAAGAACATAATTAATTGAATAGGTGAAATCAGAGTGGCCTGAGGAATTAAAATAGGGGATAGGCATTTCTCTTTCTGGGTATCCGGAACAAAGCTGGCTTCTGAGAAGTGCATTGGGTAAATAGTGTTTAAACAGGGAGAGACATGGAAATGAGTATACACACACATTATACATATATATGTGTGTATATACACATATATATGTATAATGTACTATATACACATATAGTACATGTATATGTACATATAGTACACATACATGTACTATATACACATATATGTATAATGTGTGTATATAGATATTATGTATTTCTATTTCTATCTATCTATCTATGCTTCAGAGGTCTATGATTTGGAAAAAAAGTTTCCCCAGTACAAACTTCAACCTCACTGTCCCTCAGTAGTCTAATTTTTGGGCATCTCCATCATCTCCAGTTATCCTGATCTATATCTAGCCTCCGGGTTCATATAGCTTTGGAGGGGAAAAATGAGACTGGTGACTTTGCACAGCCTTCCCTCATTTAAATCCAATTCATTTCCATGTCATGGCATCACTTCCCTGATGTCATGGTCCTCTTCAAGAACAAGGACAAACTGCAGCAACTTTGGGCATTACCACGGCTAAAAAGTCATCAAGGTATACCTAACCTGGTCATACATCATATATTTAGGACTGGAAAGAATCTCAGAGCTCATCTAGTACAACCTCTCATTTTGCAGATGAGGAAACTGAGGCAGGCAGAGGTCAAGTGACTTGACCAACATCATATAGGGAGGAACAATAGCTAGTATTTAAATAACACTTTAAAATTTTCCATGCTTTTTATAAATACTATCTCATAACAGCTTCACAACAACTGTGAAAGGTAGGCAGGTGCTATTATTATCCCTACCATACAGATGAGGAAACTGAGGGAGGCAGAGGTCAAGTGACTTGCCAAGGTCAAATAATTAATAACTATCTAAGGCTGGATTTGAACTCAGGTCTTTCTGAATAAGCATTAGAGGCAGGATTCAAACCCAGGTACACTGAATTTGCCATTTTCTGCTGGATCATTCTGACTTTCTGAATTGAATTAAGACTGGTTTGGGGAAAAGTGATATGAAATTTATTACTGGGCCTGTACCTATAGGTTGTTTTTTTGTTTTTGTTTTTGTTTTTGTTTTTTTTTGATTCATAGGAATTTTGGGGTTTATGCTCCATGGGCATAACCTTCAAGAAATCTGGATCATCTCCATGAGACAAGGAAGTTTTGGAAGAACAATCTGGTATAATTCATCCAGATACATTGTATAAAAAAAAAATACTGGCATGTACATGTAAATCACTGCTATTTGGATCATGTGGATGAATTTAAGCATAAGCACACTTGAAAAAAATATTTTTCTCTGATGTCTTCAGGGAAATATATTTCTATAAAAGGAAATGGGTCAATTATGCAGCAAGAGGGGGAGAAAATAGAGGGACACCCCGCATTCTCCATCAGTATCCATGGAGTGTTGAAATTTAAAGGAAGGTCCTTTGTAGGTTGGGTGGACCCATATCTACTTCAGCTTCTTCAGCTGTGCCTGACATAGAGTAGGTACTTAATAAATGCATGTTGATTGATGATTGATCTATATCTTTAAAGGGAGTTGCTAACATCAGTTACATGACAGCACCATTGACATAACAAATGAAGTTTTCTTTACTCGATGAACTTGTATAACTTAATTTACAAACTCCTAGATTTAGAATTAGAAGTGGCTTTAGAGATAATTAGTAGAAGTTCACTTAGCCTATAGTCCTTCTTTGGGGTGTGTGGACAGATTTCAGTGAACTTTGATGGGAAAAAAATGCATCTTCTTTCTACTAACCTTTGTTTTCCTTTGCAATCCTATGTTATCTGTGGATTTAAAAACCTGATTTTGAGAAGAGGTTTGTAGTCTTCCCCAGATCTCACAAGGGATTCATAACACAAGAAAGGTTAAGATCTTGTCCATCCTTTGCTTAATCAATGAACTTGATTCATACCTTTGGAGTTTGGTCTCCAGTGGAGAGGTAAGACACTGTCTGAGGAGCAAAGTGAAAGAAAATTAATTGTTGTAATAAATAGCAGGGCCAAGATTTGAACTCATGGATCTCTGTCTCAAGATTCATCCCTCTCTCTACTGCATATCACCATCTCTTAAAGTTATAACTGTCTCAATGAGCTAGTGTTTTCATAAACCTATTTGCCTTATTTTTGCAATTTTAAGTACCAAGCTGAAACCCAAAAGACTCTCATAACGTTGCCTCTGTTTCCCTTGTCATATGTAGTCTGTGATTATGACACTAACCTACTAGCAGACCAGTATCTCAGTACCAATTATTTTGGTAATTGGAGTGCTAATTGCACATATCACTTATGTAATGAGCTGACGTTAATGTTGGCCTTTTAATAGCACATGATTGTTGTAGTTTCAAAGTTGCTATTATTTTGTGCACTGAATATTGTGCCTTAGACTCAGCTAAGACAGTACAGGACTTTTCTGAAGGCAGAAATAGACATGACCTAACCAAGGCTTGATAATAGCCATCATATTAATGATTTGATTTCTGTAATATTCTGACCAAAAAGTTCAGTTTGTTCATTTGCAGCTTAAATAGAACCATTTTCTAGACCTAGTTTTACAATAACCTTATGTACTAGACTTCAAGGTAATATATTTAAAAATGCTTTTAAAATGTTACTTCTGTCTGTTTTCTTTCTTTACATTTCCCAATATCTGCCCTTCTCCAGAGAACTCTCCCTTATAATAAAGAGATACATTTAAACAAACAGAAACATTACATTTGAATATTCCTTTTTCTGCTAGTATCCATTACTTCTCTACCGAGAGGTTTCATTTTGTTGTTGTTGTTCAGTCATTTTGAGTTGTGTCTCACTCTTTAAGATCCAGTTTGGGGTTTTCTTGGCAAACATACTGGAGTGGTTTGCCATTTTATGCTGTCTTTCAGTTTATAGTTGAGGAAATTGAGAAAATCAGGGTTAAGTGATTTGCCCAGGATCACACAGCTAGTAAGAGTCTGAGACAGGATTGGAATTTATGTCTCATATTACATCTTGTGTCATGGGTATCATTAATAGGTTTCTAAAACTAAGACTGATAATCACATTGATGTGAGGGAGCGCTATCATCATTTAGTACCAAAATACCAATTTTTTTTTATTATTATTCTCTTGGTTCTGATTACTTCAATCTGCATCATGAGCATCAGTTCATCCAAGTTTCTATGAACTTTTCATATTTATTGTAACCTCCCTAATTTAAAACAAAACAAAACAAAAACAAATCATGTGAGTTCCTATTACCTCTAGGGTCAAAGATAAAATACTATGGCTTCCAGGGTACTTCATAACTTGTATCCTTCCTACCTTTCTTATCTCATTATACTTTACTTCCCTCCATGGACTCTGAAGTCCAGTGACACTGACCTCCTGGCTGTTCTTTGAACAAAACCCTTCATCTTCCAAATGGGCATTTTCACTATTTCCCATGACTGGAGCTGCCTCTCTCCTCCCCTCCCGCACTTTACTTCTTTGGCTTCCTTAAAGTCTCAACTAAAATTTCTCCTTTCAAGATGGCAGAGTAGAAACAGCACTTCCAAGGTGCTCTGCCCCACACCACCTCCAAACAATGTGAAAGGGGAATCTGATCAACTTGTGGAGCCCCAGCACCCACAGAACGACACAGAGAAGCTAACCTCCTGCTGAGGACAGCCCAGCAGCCCTGCAGGGAGTGGCCAGCAGAGCGCTCTGAGAGCTGGCAGCACAGCGCACTGGGAACCAACAGCACAGTGCTCTGGGAGCCCAGGCCCATGTGAGGCGTGGTTTTAGCCCCAGGGCAGTCAGGCCAGCAGCCAGTTGGAGGGACCCCAGAACACCAGCAGCTGCGGCGATTCCTGAACTATCAGCATGGATATGCTTAGGACAAAGTAAGAGGTTAGTGCCCTATGTACTTTGGGACCAGTATTTGGGGAACATGTCGGCTTACTCCCCTGGGGGCAAAAAAGCTGCTGAGGAAATGCAGCACAGAGGCCATTTTGCAGTGTCAGTGGCAGTTCCAGCTCCTTGTCTGCAAAATGTAGAGAGATCCAGCAATAGGTCTGGGGATTAATCACTCTTGCTTTAACCTGCTTGGATCTGGATTGTGGTCTGGGGTGGAGGTTTGGGGTGGGTATACAGCTTGCCAGAGTGTATGGAGGCTTTACAGAGGCTACCCAACCTCCGGAAGTTGTGAAGACCCAGAAGTTCAGGACAGAAGCTCTCCTGTCTGGTGGCAGAGTCCTACTGTGGCAACAAGCCCCAAAATCAAGTAATTAAGTGGCAATATGCCCAGGCAAAGGAAACAAAATAAACAGAAAAATGCAACTTTAGACTCCTATTTTGGGGGCAAAGAGGATCAAAGCATGGAACAAGAAGAGGACTGTGAGGTCAGAAATCCTGCACCAAAAACCCCAAATGAAAATACAAGCTGGCTACAGGCAATAGAGGACCTTAAGAAGCAGATAAGAGAAGTGGGGGGAAAATTGGGAAGAGAAATGAGAAAGTTGCAAGAAAAGTATGAAATGACAGTCAACAGCCTGACTGAGGAAAATGACACCTTAAAAAATAGACTAACTCAAATGGCAAAAGAGGCCCAGAAAGAGGAGAAGAATGCCTTAAAAAGCTGAATTTGCCAGATGGAAAAAAGAATCTCAAAAGCTCACTGAGGAGATTCATTCCTTCAGAGTTAGACTGGAACAAATGGAAGCTAGTGACTTTATGTGAAATCAAGATGCTGTTAAACAGATCTAAACAAATGAAAGAATAGAAGGCAATGTGAAATATCTCATGGGAAAAACCACTGATATGGAAAATAGATCCAGGAGAGATAATTTAAAAATTATTGGACTAACTGAAAGTCACGATCAAAGAAAGAACCTAGAAATAATCCTTCAAGAAATTCTGAAGGAAAATTGCCCTGATGTTTTAGACCCAGAGGGGGAAATAGAGGTTGAAAGAATCCACCAATTGCCTCCTGAAAAGGATCCCAAAAAGAAAACTCCTAGGAATATTATAGCCAGGTTCCAGAACTCCCAGATCAAGGAGATAATACTACAAGCAGCCAGGAAGAAACAATTTCAATATTGTGGAAACACAATCAGAATAGCAGAGAACCTGGCAGCTTCTACACTGAGAGATCGAAGAGCATGGAATATGATATTCCAGAGGTCAAAAGCGCTGAGATTAAAACCAAGAATTACCTACCCAGCAAAACTGAGTATCTTGTTTCAGGGGAAAATATGATCATTCAGTGGAATAGAGGACTTTCAAGCATTCTTGAGGAAAAAGCCAGAGTTGAATAGAAAATTTGACATTCAGACACAAGAAGCAAGAGATGCTTGAGAAGTTAATCAGGGAAAAGAAATCAAAAGGAATTTATCAAAGTTGAACTATTAACATTCCTACATGGAAAAACAATAACTGTGTCTGATGAAACCTTTCTCGTTATGAAAATAATTGAAGAAGGTTATATGGACATATGAATACATATGTGAATGTGTGTATATATGTTTACAGGTATACATGGATAGAGGGCACAGGTTGTATTTGGTAGGAATGGATGATACTTAAGGGTTGAAGTTAAGAGGTGAGATAGGAAAGTGACAAGAGGAGATGGGGAGTGACAGGGTAGGGTAAAGTATCTCGTGTAGAAAAGGCAAGGGTAAGTTGCAGGGGAGGGGAAGAACAGGAAGGCAAAAAGGCAAAACCATATTCTCACTGAATTTAGCTTAGGTAGAGAATCACATACGTATTAAATGGGATATCTCACACTGCAGGAGACTAGGGGGAAGGGAGATGAGAGGGGGGGATGATGGAGGGGAGGGCATTCTAGGGGGAGGGGAGGCTGGAAGTACCCACTTTTGAAAAGGGACAGGATCAAAGTAGGGAATGGACCAGTTCAGGGATGGGATGGGTGGGAGGGAATTATAAGCAGTCTTTTCCAATATATCTACTATGGTAATGTTTTGCATAGCTATACATGTACAACACATACTGAATTACTTATCTTCCCAGAGGGAATGGGTGACAAGGGAGGAAGGGAATGGATCTGAAATTCAAAGTCTTAAAATTAAATGTTTCAAATGTATATAAATACTATTATTAATACTATTTTTGCATGTACTTGGGAGATAAGATGTTCAGGAATTGGGGCTCAGAGATTCACCTTGTCCTAGTCACAAAGCCAAAGGGGGAATTGGAGAAGATATGGGAGAGAGCAGATTGGATGAGGGGATATCTAGTGGGACTGATATTCTGGGGTGGTGGGTAGGGAAAAATGGGGAAAATTGTAACTCAAAATCTGGTGGAAATGAATGATGTAAACCAGAAGTTAATAAAGCATTTGTTAAACAAACAAAAAAAAAATCGCCTTTCCTAGTCCTCTTCAATCTGAGACTCTTCCCTCTGTGATTATGTCTAATTTATTTTGCCTTTATTTTGTGTGTTGTTTTCCAATCATTTCAATCATGTTTAACTTTTCATGATTCCATTTGGGATTTTCTTGGGAAAGATATTAGAGTGATTTGCCATTTCTTTCTCCAGCTCATTTGATATATGGAAATTGAGGCCAATATGGTTAAGTGAATTGCTTGGGGTTATGTACCTAGTAAATGTCTGAGACTGAATTTGAACTCAGGTCTTTCTGACTCCAAATCCAGTGCTCTCTCCACTGTGTCACCCAGCTGTCCTCTATATCTTGTGTATTTATAGTTATTTATATATTATCTCTCCCCTTAGACTGTGAGTTCCATGAACCTAAAGATGTCATTTTTATCATACGATGTAATGGTATATTCACATGCTATGATTTCCTTGATCATTCTCCAATAGATGAGCACTCGCTGAATTTACAGATCTTTGCCACAACAAAAAGGCTGTCTACACATAGTTTTGTATTATATGTATGTGTGTATGTATATACATATGTATATATATATATATACATATGTATATATATATATATATATATATACATACATTTATGTGTGCATATATGTATGTGTGAATATCTGTGTCTTTCTATTGTATCTATCTATCTATCTATCTATCTATCTTTGTCCTTTCCTTCTATTTTTAATCTCTTGGAGTATAGGATTAGGGATTCAAACTTTCCTCACTGAATATAGGAAGACCAGTGACATTTTGTCAATTTGAGGTCTGGAGAGGTGAATAAGTAACTCAGATTCCTAAACTTAGTGGAAAAGTAAGATTTGTGTCATTGCTGCTGGTAGATATGCAGAAGAGAGGCAGGGAGGTGAACCCAGCTTGCTTCATTTGATTTCAGTCACATATATTTTGGCCAGCACAAAACCTCACTGATCTTCTTTGGGAGGAGAGAGCATTCCCCAAAAGGGTTTGGAATACACAAGAAATGATGAGGGATTAAAAAGAACTTCTAAGATCCCTTCAAACCATGACTTTGTGATCCCATGATGAATATTTTGCCCATGGTTAATCTTGAAGACTAACATCTTATAGATGGTTCTGTGTCATAGGAGGGAACACTGAAATAAATTATACTACTAAAGAATGAAGGTCATACCAACCATAGCAATAGATTGAACCCTGAGCTCAACCTTAAAACTCCTCCTTTTAACTTCTACTAGTAATGAGCATTAGTTCTGAGAACATGCTTTCCTTTTCTTTGCTTCAGCATGTCATAATATCATAGAACTGGAAGGGGCTTAAGAGATCATCTATTTCAAGCCTATTCTCCATTTCACAGATAAGGAAACTGAGACCCATAGAGAATAAGTAACTTGCTCAACGTCACACAAATAGTAAAAGGGAGAAGTAGAAGTTGAATACAGTGCTTCTGACTCCAAAATTCCCATACAGCCTTGTTTTATTGCATAAATCTTCAAAGAAAACCACTTTGGGTCTTCATTGTTTGAGTTAATAGTATGACAACAGGCATTATTTTAGTTAGGTATTTTGCATTATGAAGAGAAAAATTATATTTAGGACAAAGAGAAGTGATTATTATTTTGTACTTTTCCCTGGTGAGACCACACATGGGACATAATTTTTAGTTCTGGGCCCCTTATTTTAGGGAATATTCTGATAGCTGACAAATGGCCATAAGATATCAACTAAAATGAAGCAAGACCTCTCATCATTTGATACAAGGATTGGTTGAAGAAATTGAAAATGTTTAGCCTGAAGAAGAGAAAACTTAGGGTGGGCCATGATTAGTAACTGTCTTCAAGAATTTGAAAGGCAGGGCTGTGCAGAACTTAGCTCATAAGAGCCAATTGTTAAATTTTAGTGTGCTTATTTACATCTGAGGAATTGGCTGGTGCTCTATAAATCAGGTCTTGGTTTATCGTTTTGTTGCTGGTAGAGACTCAAGAAATTGAAGAAGAAAATATTAATAGTGTTGGTTAAATTTAAAAGTGTGTCATGTATATTTTCCCCTGGAGATCAAATTGTTAAACATTTTCCTACATATACTTAGAATTAGGCTTATTCTGTTTGACAACAGAGGGTGCAGCTAGAAAGTTGAAGAAAGGAGCATCTCAGTTCTATAAAAGGGAGGGAAAAGCAGAAATTTCCTGATTATCAGAATGATCTGAATGTCAAATGGGTTGCCTCAGGAGGTAGTGGGTCTCTTCTCAGCAAAAGTCTTCAAGAAGAGGCCCCTTGATCAGAGATGTCAGAGAGGAAATCCTTAACTCAGTTTCAAGTTGGGTTAAATAACTTCCAAGGTCCCTGGCAATTTGGAAGTTCTCTGACCTGGTTAATTTTTCATGGCTTTTTCAAAATGGTGAAAAATCAAGATTAATGGTTAATGGAGAAACCACTGGAACTTGAAAGTGGTAGTTAATTTTTAATATTGTCAAACCTCACTATTTTGAACCACTGTGGGAAAGGGGAACAAAATCCATAAAAGGTATGAATTACAGGAACTTTCAAGCAAGTTATTGAATCTCAAAGTTAAAAGGGACCTTAGATCATCTTGTACAACCTCCCTATTCTTTAAAGTGCAATACATTTTATAAACCAAGCTATAAATGGAAACTAATATACGGGATGTAGGAAGGTAATATCAGAAGTTACAGTTCATAATAGACCCATATTACACAAGCATGTACCAAAGTTATAAATCCTCCAGCATACTGTACAAGAATTAATTGCTGGACAAATAAATTCAAGACACCTTGAAAGTATTATTATTTTTTTTTGAGTCCTTGGTTTGAAAATCTCTACTCATTTGTGAATGAGTTGAAACAACCATCTAGACTCACTTTTATCTGACAAAGAAGACTTAATAATATCTCCAATAAATTATCATCAGCTTTTTCTTGAAGACCTTCAGTGAGATGAGGCAGTCTATTTCATTTTGGGATAGTTAAAATAATTAACCCCACCAAGTGTTTACCAGCATCTAGGGAGGCTGTATTTATAGCCTTCTCAATATAATCTAATCCAACAAAAATTGATTAAGGACCTACTATATGCATAGTCCTGTAAAAAAAAATGAAACGGAACTCCAGCCATGATCTCCAGGGCTGCCATTTTAATAGACAGACAAGTATATTTGTGATAATTTACAGACAGAAAGAGGAACTCAGTGGGTAATGAATATGTGAAGAAGAAAAAATACCTTAGAACTCTTCACTTACCATGTGTTGTATATAAGGTGTCTGTAACACAATAATATTAATAGTTAGCATGTATACAGCACTCAGGTTTGGAAAGTACTTTGCACATATTGTATCTGACTCAAAATGAATCTCTGAGATAGATGTTACTATAATCATTTTATGTATGGGGAAACTGAGGCAGAATCATATAGCTAGTGACTTAAGCCAGATTTGAACTGTCTTCCTGACTAGTTCTCTGTCCATGCCATCACCTTAGTAACCCCTAGGTTCGCACCATAAAATATGAATTGGAGGAATGATAAAATGGTAAAACAGAGAGACAAATGTGGGCATGAAAAACACATAATCAATGCAGAACCTTGAGTAAGAATAGGCATAAAAAATGACATTAAGGAAATGAATGATAGGAAGAAAAGATGGGCAGGTAATGTGCCAAGGGTGAGGATGACAGGTGGTCAGGCAGATTGCCCACTGACACCCTCATAAGTGGAGGAGAAGTCAAGAAAGATTTCCAGAATGTGCTGAAGTTATGGGAGGGACAAGAACCAGGTGGGAGAATCAGGCCTGGATGTACTGAGATCCACAATCTTGATGGTGACTCGCTCATCTTTATCACAGCCACATTTGATTACTAAACATAATTTTATTTTGTTTTGTCTTTGTGCAGTACCTTGCATATGATAGGTGTTTAATAAATGAGATTGTGTGAAAATTACTTACCCCCAGGAGAATATAAACTTGTTCAGGGAAAAGGCTTTTATTTTTCTCTCTATGACCACTGCCAGTCCTGACACTAAGCACATACCAACTGAGCAAATGAATGAGGCCTACTTGATAGAAAAGCAATGCTTATTTGTTTGTTTTCTCTAGGGTCTAGGGGGTGAGGGCCTAAGGCCAAGGCGGATCCCTCCTTGCTGAGAACCTGTCACATTCTGGAAGCACTAATAGTCCTCATTCCTCCACTACCTTGTCCTGGCCTTGCTATTGACAGTATTCCTGAAGCTAGACATTCATTACCTGCAGTATAAATAGACTTCTGACTCCTTTTAATAAGGCTCCACTGGAAAGGACTCTCCATTAACTTCATCAGAGGTCATTGAGTCAGCATTCCCAGGAACCTTTCTAGACCTGCTTTTCCAAATCTTAAATGTGTGTGTGTGTTTATAATTTATTTTTTTGTAAGAGGAAAGGCAGAGATGAAGTCACTGAATCTAAATAACCAAACAGTATTAGAAATGTCCTGGATATATTATTTTCCTTCCCTTCCAACATGTCACATCTCAGCCAGGGGCAGCAGCTGTCACAGAAGGTCTAAAAATTTGTTTTGCAACTAACATGTGGATTTTTCTTCCAGTATTCACACTGCTGTACATCTCAGAGTCCATGGCTTTGGCAGCTGCCAAACTGAGTCATTTGAGATGGCTCTCGTTTTCCCCATCCTCCTTTCTTCCTCCCTTCTCACTTTCTCCTATCCTCACGTTCTCCTGTCTTTTTCTTTTGTCTCTCCTTTCTTTCCCTCTTCTCATTCTCCAACCTCTCCTCCTTTTTTTCTCTTCTTATACCCTTTCATCTTCTCTCCACCTCTATATCTTTGTACACTTTTTGTCTTTGTCTGTCTGTCTCTTCTTCCTTACCTCCTTTTTTTTTCTGCTTGCCCCTCTCCATCTGTCTTTCCCTGTTCCTATGTTTGCTTCTGTCTGTCTCCTTCTTTCTCTGTATCTCTCCTTTCCTCTTCTTTACCCTCTTTTCCCTTCCCCTCTCCTCTCCTCTCCTCCCCACCCCTCCCATATCCTCTTCTTTTCTCCTCTCCTCTCTCCTCCTCTCCTTTCTTCTCTCCTCCTCTCCTCTTGTAGATTGCCTCAAATCTACAAGTAGGACAAATCTACAGGTAGGACAGTGAAAATATCCTTCACATTCTCCCCCACTCCCATCACCCAGCACTAAGATAAATCATTAACCATGAGGAAGAAGCAAAGAGACAAATTTAGGCTCAATAGGAAGGAAAGAAAAAAGAAGAAACAATCCCTTGGCCAAAAGTCAGAATCATGGAGTCTGATATTATAGGTATAAAACATTTTATAAATGCCAGCTACATTCCTCCTCCTCTTCCTCCTCAATATTACTATATATTTTAAAAATAATTCATTTAAAATATTTAATTTATGGAATAAAATAAGTATTTCCATAACAGTACAATAAAAAGATGATTGAACATGTAACTGAAAATCTATTACCTACAATTTGATATTCCTTTTAAATATATAACAAAGTTAAAACATAAATTTCTTTTTTTCTCTCTCAATGTTGTAGGAGTTGTGGGAAGGTAAATACTAGGGCATTTTTGATAGATTTGCGAATCAGAACAACTATTTGGAAAAGTGATTTGGACATATAAAGATAAATAGATTTAAATGTCCATATTCTTTGAATCAGAGACTTCATTACTGGGATCATACCCAAAGATATACCCTAAGGTATAATTGTTGATAAGAAAATCATCTTCGTATCCTCCAAAATAATGATAGTAGTTAAGTGAAGAATGAACTAGTTACACAAGTTTATTGAGCAAGCAAAGGATGGACAAGATCTTAACCTTTCTTGTGTTCTGAACCCCTTGTGAGATCTCGGGAAGACTATGAACCTCTCCTCAGAATCAGGTTTTTAAATGCACAGATTACATAAGATTGCAAAGGAAAACAAAGATGTATTTTTTCTCATCAAAGTTCACTGAAAGCTGTCTACAGACCCCAAAGGAGGACTACAGGCTAAGTGCACTTCTATTAAACCTCTAAAGCCACTTCTAGCTCTAAAACTATGGTCTATAAATTTATTTATACAAGTTCATTGAGTAAATTAAATAAAATATTTGATTGATAAATAAGAATTAGAAACAAAGTTGTTGCCATCAATTGGAGAATGGCTATACAATTTGTTATATGTGAATTTAGTGGAATACTACTGTCTCATAAAAATGATGCATGTCCTGAATACAGAGAAACATGGAAAGACCTAGATAAACTGATGCAGAAGGAAGTAAGCATAACTAAGAAAGCAACACACACATTAACTAGAACAATGTCAATGTGAATAACAATGATTCATCAGAAAGGTCAAATGCAAATATAACAAATTAGATAGATCAAGTGGGACTCAAATAAAGAGATATGAGAAGACATCCCCAACCTACCTCTTAATGGAGGTGGGAAGTTCACAGGTGTTACACATTGAATATGTTTTCAGACTTTTTCAATGTATTGATCAGTTGTGCTGACTTCTTTTTTTTCCTTTCTAGGAAATTCCATTTATCAGATGTGATAGCCCCAGGAGAGGGGGAGGGATACATGAAATATTCTGGTGATATAGGAAAAAGAAAATATAAATCTATCTTATTTACAAAAAATGAGAAAAGGATTTGACAAATAAGAGATCATTAGCAATTTTGGAGAAAGCAGTTTCAGTGGAATGATAAGATTGGACAAGAGCTTGTAGGGAAACAGCTTGAGGATAGGGAAAGTAGAGGCATCTATTGTAGACAGCCTTTTCAAGGAATTTAACTACTAAAGGCAAAAGAAATATAAGATAATATTTAGTGGGGTAGAAGGATGCAGTGAAGTCTTTTTTGAGGATGGGGGAGACATGGGCATTGTTGCAGGCAATAGGAAATTAACCAGTGTACAGGGAAAGATTGAAAAGAAATTGAAGATTGGGAATAACAAAGGGAGCAAACTGTTAGATGAGACAGAATGGAATGAGATTGAACAAGTGGAATGGTTAGCCTTGGAGTAAGGCCACTTCATAATGTGAAACAGAAGCAAAAGAGGAGAAAGTAACAGGAGGCATCTGTGTGGTAGAAGATGAGGAAGAGTGAGCTAATGGCAAAAGGTCTCCATTTTTTTTCTGTAAAATTTGAGATAAAGTTCTCAATTGAGAAAGTGAGAGAGTGGGAACCATAGAAAGTTTGAAGAAGAATACCGAGGTTTGGAAGAGCCCCTGTAGAGAGTGGGAGAGTGAGTTGATAAGGAATGTATAGTAGGATTGCCTAGTAGTAGTAAGGGCCCAGTTGAAGTTGTACAACAAATTTATAGTGTATATAGTCAGTGAATGCATGATTTTCTTCACCTTGGCATAGTGTAGATGATATAATTAAGGGAGCTAGGGGTTCATGAGGGGGAGATATCATAGAGTTGAACTGATTCATCAAGAGGTCAATATGGGGAGAAGAGAAGAAAGTGACTAGTGCAGGGTTGTTTGCCTAAAAGACAATTGAGGGGTCAAGGGATTGGAGGTCACAGTGTGGACAAAAAATAGAAAGTGGAGGTGACATGGTTTTTACTGTTGCTTTAGGAAAACCCCTTTGGCAGCGGAATAGAGGATGGACTGAGGTGAAAAGATTGAGCGAACAGATTTGTCAGCAAGTTATTTATTAAATAATCCATGCACGAGGTGATGTGAGCTTGTACCAGAATGGGGGCAGTGTCAGAGGAGAGAAGGGAGTATATTGAAGAGATGCTATAAAGGTGAAATTGACAGGCATGGGCAACAGATCAGATGTAGGCAGAGTAAGAGATCATGAGGAAGTGAGGTTGACACCTAAATTCTGAGTTTGGGGGACTGCAGGATAGTAGTTCCTTGGACAATAATAGGGATATTTGGAAGGAAAGAGAGTTTGGGGGAAAGATAATGAGTTCCCTTTGGGATGCATTGAGCTTAAAGTCCTATGGGACACCCAGACTTAGTGGGTGCCACCTGGATAAGGAACTAGCAAAGGAGACTGAGAAACTTCTTGGTAGGTGGGAGGAGAACCAGAAGTAAGGGTAGCCCAAAAACTTAGAGAGAAAAGAATATCAAAGAGAAGAGTATGAACCATGTGAAGGAAAGCAGAGAGGTCAAAAAGAAGGAGGGAGAAAAGGCCATTGGAGACATCATTGATAACTTTGGAAAGAGCAGTTTCTATTGAATGATGAGATCAGAAACCGGGTTGTAGGGAGGTAATATGAGAATGAGAGGTGAGGAAATGGAAACATACATTGTAGATAGCCTTCCAAAGGAATTTATTCTCAAAGGCAGAAAAGATATGTGATGACATCAGGAACAGAAGGAACAAGTGAGGGTTTTTTGAGGATGAGGAAGATCCAATGGGTATGTTTGTAGGCCACAAGGGAGGATCCAGTAACTAAGGGGAGACTGAAGACAAATGATTGAATGGTGATGACAAAGGGGGGAGTCTGTTGGAGGAGATGGGATGGAATGGGGTTGCTATAGTTGGCAAAAGGGTTAGCCTTGTCAAGGAGAAGGGCCACCTCTGTGTGAGAAAGAGGTGAAGGAGGACATTGTGACAGAAGGGATCAGAGAGGAGGAGGGCAGAAGAGGGAACTCTTAGCAAATGGTCTCAATTTTTTTTAAGTACAATATGAAACTAGGTTCTCAGCTGAGAAGATAGGGGAAGGCGAAGGCATGATAGGTCTATAGAGGAAAAGGTTTGGAAAAGATGCTGTTGATAATGGGATAGTGAATTGACAAGGCAGGTATAAAAGGACTGCCTAATAGCAGTGGGGGCCTAGTTGTTATTGTGTAACATAAATTTGTAGCAGACTTAGTATAATTACATGGTATTCTCCACCTTATTTCAGCAGCATGTGTATAGGAGCAAAGGCAGCAGATAATGGGAATGATCCAACGCTGAGACTTGGTAGGGCAAAATTGTTGATATAATATAGGGGACAGGGATTCAAGAGGAGAATGTATAATTCCATGAGGTCAAGATGGCCAAAGTGACTAGTACCAGTGTGATGACCTGGAAGAGAACTGAAGGTTTAAGGGATCAGGGGTCACAGGGTGGACAAAGAGTAAAGTTTTCTAAGAGAAGGCAGAAGGAGAGGTAGAAAGCATATAGGTTGTTATCAGAGAAGGGGAATTTGGAATTCTTTAACATGGAGGTTGTACGTTTGTGGGTGATGGCAAGATGAAAGGTTAGATCATCTGTGTGTGACTGAAGTAGGGTGGAAGAGTAGGTAAGAAGTAAATAGTTTGAGGAATTGAGTGATTAGAGTGTTTACAATTCAAATTCCTTCAGCACAGCTAGGGGGATTCTTTTTACAGCCAAAATCATCAATCTCTGGGTAAAAATGACCTTTTTTTTACCAGAAGTAAACATTCACATCACAGTGTACAAACACTTCATTCTGTCGATTGTCACATTGGGATGATAAGCACCATGGTGTCATAGAAAAAAGGAGACATGTAATCCAGGTCCTAAACGTGGTCTTCCATTAATCAGCTGTGTGACTTGGGTAAATCCCTTAACATCCTTCAGTCTTCTTCATTTGTGAAAAAGAGGTGATGATGATAATAAGTGACAGTAAGGTTTTCTCTTTTAAGGGTTTTAGGGTTTTCAGAATGCCTTTGACATTTTCTCTCATTTAAACCTCAAAATAACCCTATGAGGTTGGTGCTACAAACCAATTTTATTTCCGTTTTATAGATGAAGTGAAATGATGTGGAATAATGGGCAAAGGACTGGGCTTGAAGTCAGGAAGATTTGGAATCAAGTCCTGCCTGTGAGATATCATGGCTGTGAAAATACAGACAATGTAATTATGTAATCATGGCCATGTGGTTATGTAATTACAGTCTTTCTGGACCCCAAGCAGCATGCTAAAACTCTAAAGGTGTTTCCAGAGGAAGGCAACTGGGATGGTGAAAGGCCATGAGTCTATGTCATATGAGGATTAATTGAAGGGCCTGGGAATATTTTGACTATGGAAGAGAAATTTCAAGACTTGTGGTGGGGAGAAGAATTTTAAAGGTTTCAACATGGAAGAGGGAGATGATGTGTTATGTTTGTCTCCAAAGGGCAAAGTAAAATGTATGGAAGTCACAGTGAAAGTAATTTAAGCTTGCTATCAGAAATAGTTTTCCTAACTATAAGAGATAGCCCTAAGAAGAACGGGTTTCCATGGAACCTTGTAGCTTCATCGTCATTGAGGGTCTTCAAGTAAAGGCTAGATGGCCACTGTGGGGTTGGTAATAATGAGTATTCCCTTCGTACAAGGATGGGTTGGATCAAACAGATACTGAAGTTTTTTTAACTCTTAAGTTCTGAGATTCTTAAAGTCATTGGCAACTGGATGATTTGCATTGGCGGTGGCAGTTTCCATCATATGAGCCCCTTACTTACTGGTATATAGCAAATATTTAACAACTAGCTCCCTGGAAAAAATAACATATGCAGAACACACTTTGAAGCTTAATTTTCATTATCAACATTTTCTTCATCACTTGCTTAAGTCTATATAATCAAGCAACCAATAGAAAAGATCTTTATTTTTATTCTTTTCTGATTTTCAAGGTGTATACCCTCATCTTAAAATTTTAACAATTGGTCCTTTCAAGCCAGTTCAAGCTGGCTCCAGTACAACTTTACCCCTACACCAAGGAAATCA
This sequence comes from Gymnobelideus leadbeateri, assembly GCA_011680675.1. Classification (NCBI taxonomy): domain Eukaryota; kingdom Metazoa; phylum Chordata; class Mammalia; order Diprotodontia; family Petauridae; genus Gymnobelideus; species Gymnobelideus leadbeateri. The sequence goes on from WOXC01005062.1 coordinate 113,545, forward strand.
TCGGTCAGAACAACAAAATTCCCTTGCCCCTAAATCAATCATTTTACATGATAAAATTTCCACTCATAGAAGTAAAAAAGACATGCTTCCTTTTAAACAGCTGAAATGGCAGAAGTATGATTGAATCCAGTTTCCTGACTGCCTATTCACTACACCCACCATTTCCTAGCTCAGTGGAGGGTTATGAAGCTCAGATGGAGTGTGTATGTGACAGCACTTTGTTAATTGGGAAGTCCCAAACCCCCTCCCCCCTCCTTTTTTTGGAAAGCAATTGGAGTTGAGTTGCCCGAGGTCACATGGCTAATTTTTGTGTTGTCTGAGGCTGGATTTGAACTCAGGTCCTACTGACTCCAGGGCTGGCACTCTATTCACTGTGCCACCTAGCCACCCCAAGAAGTTTGATGATGAGGAAGAAGATCATGTTCACAATGTTTTTCTGTCTATTCCTCTGCACTTTTTGGTGTCTTGGAATTAGGAGTTACCCAGCATCCATTTCCACTAAGGCCCATTTTGAAATACAGCATAGCAATAATAGTTTCTTACCTTGTACTTTAATATTTATTTTTTTCTAATGGAGATTTCACGAGAGTTCCCTCATTTTCCACTCCAATGACTCTTCTCTCCACCTCCAGGAATTCATAAAACATTTCATCTTGAAGATTAAACAGTGACTTTGTCCATTTTGTACTTCCTCCTAACTCCACAAGCCTCTCTCCTACCTTGCTACTAGAATAGGGAAGAAAGGAAGGGAGAGAGAGGGAGGAAAAAGGAGAGGGAGGTATGAAGGAATAAATGAATAAAGAGAGAGAGGAAGGAAGAGAGGGAGGAAGAAGGAAGAAAGGGAAGGAAAGAAGGAAGAGAATGTGGGAAGGGGAAAGTAAGGAATGAAGTAACCAATGAAGGGAAAGTGAAGGGCTGCCAGGCAGAGTACTGTCATGGTTGGGCTATGTCAATGTCATATAAAAGATAATGCTACCAGGGGCGGCTAGGTGGCGCAGTGAATAGAGCACCGGCCCTGGAGTCAGAAGAACCTGAGTTCGGAGCCGGCCTCAGACACTTAATCCACACAAACAAAAACCTATCTGTGTAACCTTGGGCAAGTTACTTAACCCCAATTTCCCTAAAGGGGTGGCTAGGTGGCGCAGTGAGTAGGAGCACTGGCCTCGGAGTTGGTATGACCCGAGATCAAATCCGGCCTCAGAAAATGAGCACCCACACATAAATGATGACTAGCCGTGTAACCTTGAGCAAGTTACTTAACCCCAATTGCTTTAAAAAAAAAAAAGATAATGCTACCTAAATTAATTTACTGAGTAGTAGGCCATGGGATTACTTCAGAAACAAAACAATTATAACTATCACTTGAAGAAATGAATAGACAAGAATACCATGAATTTATTTTATAATGAAAAGGAGAGAAAGATTGAAAAGCTGTTTGGCACTGATTGAACAAATAGAAAAGTTAGTTAATAGTCTGAGTGATAAAAGCCCAGAAAGAGTGGAACTTAGTAGCCTAGTGTTTGATAATCCAAGAATACTAACTATTGAGGTAAGAACTGCTAAGAAAAGTTAACAATCTGGAATAAATTAAGTTGAACTCATCTTATACCCTAATCAATCAATAAGCAAGCATTTATTAAGCACATCTAAAGTGCCAGACAGTGCTCTAGAAATACAGGAAAGGGCCACATTTTGAAGAGCTTTAAATGGTCAGGAGAGGAGTTTCTATTTTATTGTGGAGGTAGTAGGATGCCCTGGAGGTTGCTGAATAGTGGAAGCCTATGTTTTAGAAATATGTCTTTGACCACTGAGTGGAGGATAGTTAGGAATGTATACAGACTTGAGGCAGGGAGACCAATCAGGAAAATATTGCCTAGAGCATGGTGGTGATGGGGTGAGATCTTATCTGAGAGATGTTGTGGACAAAGAAGCAGGGACCAGCGATTGATATTATACTGGTGGCAAGTGACAGTAACTAGTCCAGGGTAACACCAAGATTTGACACCTGTGTGACTGGAAGGATGGTGGGGTCCTCAACAGCAATATGGAAGTTTGGAAGATGGTATTAGATAACAGAACTGGGAACCCACACCACATTCTGTGACTCCAAGGGAGGACTTATTTTCACCATACCGTGAACTTTCTGTGACTTGATAGCTAAGTTCTAGTAATGTTCTGAGACCTGGAGAGGTACCCTCACTCAACAAAGGTTGTATTAATAGAATAAAACAGTGAAAAGAGAGTTACATTTAGTCATGTCTGACTCTCTGTGACCCTATTTGGGGTTTTCCTGATTTTCTTTTGCCATTTTTTTCTCTCTATTTAAAGGACTTAGGTTCAAATACAGCTCTTCTACTTACAATCTATGTGACCTAGGGCAAGTCACTTCAGGCCACCTTTCCTAAACTGTGGAATTAAGGGATTGGGATAGAGGGTCTCTGAAGACCCTTCTTTGTCAATAATGTATATCTACAGATAAGTGGCATTGACCAGACCTGAGCCTTCCTGTCTCCAAGCTGATCACTCTCTCCACTAGGCATCACTTCCTCTCTTGTAAAAAACACACCTGTGAAAGGAAGAACAAAGCCAACTCAACCACTCAAAGCCCTAGGATTCCTTCACAGGAGTCTCAGAGACTGGGGTTATCCATGAAAAGTACAATGTGCTAAGTGAGATAAGCGGTGGTTATTTTTTCAAGTGTATTAAAAACCATCATTGAAAAATCTGACTTTGAAGAAGATGGAGCGACATCATTTAAATGGGAAAGACATAAATGAAAAATAAATTACTGTATATGAAAATATCAATAACTAGGTAACAGAAACGCTGAGCTCTTTGTCACACACGAGCTGATCGGGAAACAAAAGGGACATTTAGAATTCTGTGTAAGCCGAAATCACTGGGTGGTTGTCAGATTAATATTTCTGATACATCGCTTAAAGGGAAAACGAAGCGGAGAAGTATTGGTGTAATATTCAGCTTGGGGTTCTGTTGACAAGTTTAATTTCCCAATTTATAATTTACAAACCTGATTTACATATTACATACTTTGGGTGTTTGTTTCTCATATTAATGACTGTGTATTTACATTCCCAAAGTCTTCTCAGTAATCAGGAGGTCTGGGGGAAATAACATAATATTAAGTTCTTGATGAAAGCATGCATTTCTACTTTCTGTCCTTGGTAGTAGAAATTATGGATAATTTCTGATAGTTTCAAGAGTAGTAGAAATTGGGGGTAATAATAGTGATAGTAAGGAGAATATCAGTAGTAATTTAAGGTTGGAAAAGTACTTCACATATGCTTTTTCATCAAATCATCACAACAACCCTGAAAGGTGGGTGCTATTATTATCCCCATTTTATGGATGAGGAAACTAAGGCTATGAGACTTTTTCAGGGTTGCACAAGGTACTAAGTATCTGAATTAAACTTAAGTCTGTCCTTACTCTAAGTCAGCATGCTATCTATGATAGCACTTAGCAGGCTAGAATGATCTGTGTTCAAGAGCTGACTCTGACACTTAATATCTTTGTGTTCCATAACCTTTCAGTGCTCCCAGGCAATTTTCTGACTAAGTTATGGGTGCCAATTACTGATCTGTTTTGGTGGAGGGAATTTATATACCAGGGAATTCCAGACATGGGCAAAATCACAAATCTGGATAAAAAAAAATTATACTTTAATGTCTACCCTCCTGGGTTGTTTGGAGGATTAAATGTGATAAGGTATGTAAGAGGCTGAAAAAGCACCAGTTGTTATCATATTAGCAGATATTATCTTGTGAAGCTCAGTATGCTTGAAGTGTGTTGGATGGTGGGAAGATATTCCAAATGTTTCATTGTTGGCTCTGGAAATATTGGATCCATCATTCATCCTTCATAAGTTATGAAGAAAAAGTAGCTTGGCTCATTTTCTAGAGTAGGTAAATAGAACTTAATCAATCATGGTCTTATTACAACTTCAGGTACAAAACACTATTCTTAGGAGAGATTTTTTTAGATGGTAAACTTAGCTCAAATGCTACTTGCTCTGAAATATCCCTTTCATATCCCAAATTCCTAAGCTTCCTCCATCCCCAGTCTCTTACCCCTTCCATACCTGTTCTTTGTCTTCATCATGACCATCAGTCCCTCAGCTTGGTACTTTAGGATGTGGCACTATACCAAGGGAAGAGCACAGGACTGGGATTCAAGAGAATTGGGGGTTGAATCCCAACTCAGCTAAGTGCTTCCTAGGTATGTTAATTCTTGGCCTTGTTAGTTCTCCTCTGTGGCATTCAGCTTTCTCCATTATAAAATGAGGAGTAGGTTAGGGGACTTAAGAGATATCTTTTGGTCTTAATTAGATTTCTGTTCTGTTCTGCCAGTGTGTCATCTATTAACAGGTCTGGACCAAAACCAAATGAAAACAAAACCATGCTAACTGATTTTTTTCTCTTCTTCCTCTTATTTTTCCTTCCTTCCCTCCCTCCCTCCTCCCTCTCTTCCTTCCTTCCTTCCTTCCTTCCTTCCTTCCTTCCTTCCTTCCTTCCTTCCTTCCTTCCTTCCTTCCCCCTTTCCTTTTCTTTCCTTTCTTCCTTAAAAAAATTATAAGAAATGACTCTATAACAATGTCTGTATGTGGGGGGGTGGGGATTGGAGAAGTCTTGGCAATGTAATAATAAAAGACAACAATAAAATCCATTAGAACATAAAGCCCATTAGCAACCCTCCATAAATGCACAGTTGATAAACATGCAATATTGTCTTTGTGTAGCTACTGTGGATTATAGAATCATTGATAGAGAGTTTGAAGAGACCTGAGAGATTATCTATTCCAACACCTCAATTTACAGAGGCAGCTGCTGCCTGAGCATCATAGTGATTTGCTGAATCAGAAGCATACATTATGGATAGGATTTGAATCCAGGAGCCTGACTCCAGAGTCATTCTTTTTTTTTTATTGATTTTCATTTCTTTATAGTCAGAGTCTCCAGGACACTTCACTTCATAGAATAAATAATGCCAAAGCTTAAAGGGTCCTGGGGAACACAGAAGTTCAGACCTGAGAAGCACCTTAGGGCATAGAATGTCAAGAAAACCTTCAGAGATCATCTCAAACAGGGTTCATAATCATTTTTTAGGATCCTGTAGCCTTTTGGGAGGATATGATGAAGTCTATTGACCCCCTCTCAGAATCATGGTTTTGTATTTCTTAATTGAAAACAATGCTAAATTTCAGTTCCAGATTAGTTAAAGATGGATTTTTTTTTCTCATTCAAGTTCATAGACCCCCTGAAATCACTCTCTGGACCTTGAGGGGTAGGTGGGACCCAGGTTAAGAACTTCTGATCAAGAAAAGTCCCCAACATTTAACAGAGGAGGAAGGTAAGATCAAGAGAAGGAAAGGGTCTTTCTCAGAATTACACATTGTGAGTTAATTGTAGAACCCCGCTGAGAAATCCCAACCTGTATTTCTCCTCCTGGATCTCTGAGTTTCAAACAGACAAGGTTCACTATACTAGCTGGTCTATATTCCAAGCCCCGATACCCAAGGTTGCAGATGGTGCATGCTGCCCATGGGAGATGCTGTGGTGACACAGAATGCAAGTGGTTGAACATAATAGAGCCTTTTCCCTTTTGTATCTTGGTAGGCCAAGGGATGATGTTGTTCAAATGTTCCTCCACCTCCAAAGAAGAGGATCCTTCAACACAGGCTACCTAGCAGCCAGCTGCTTCATACAAATGATTGGGTTTTCTCCAATGAAAGAACAAAGCCCAACTTGAGTGTTATTTCAAGGGCAGAATAGCAGTGGAAAGGGATGTATTTTTTGAGTCAGAAGATATGGGTTCACATCTGGCCTCTCCTCTATCATCTGTGAGAACTTAGGTAAATATATAATAATAAATGTATGTAGTTCTTTTAAGGGTTTACCTATATTTCTTTTTTTTAATTTTAAACAAATGCTTTATTAACTTCTGTTTTACATCATTCATTTACGCCATATTTTGAGTTACAATTATTTCCCTCCGCTGTTTTTCCCCTACCCACTTTCCCAGAATAGCAGTCCCACAAGATATCACTTCCTCCAATCTGCTCTCTCCCATATCTTCTCCCATACCCCCTTCGAATTTTCCATTAGAGGAAGGTGAATCTCTGTGTTCCAATGCCTGCACATCTTATCTCCCAACCACAAGCAAAGGAGAATTAATAATAGTATTTATATATATTTGAAACATTTAATTTTAAGACCTCGAATTTCAGATCCATTCCCTTTGTCCCTTGTCACGCATTCCCTCTGGGAAGATAAGTAATTCAGTGTATGTTGTACATGTCTAGCTATGCAAAACATTACCATAGTAGATATATTGTACAAGGCTGCTTATAATTCCCTCCCACTCATCCCACCCCCAACCTGGTCCATTCCCTACTTGATGCTGTCCCTCTTCTGTAGTGGGTACTTCCAACCTCCCCTCCCCCCAAAGATGCCCTCCCATCCATCATCCCTCTTCTCATCCCCCTTCCCCCTATTCTGCTACAGGTTGAGATGTCCCATTTATTATGTATGTCATTCTCTCCCTGAACCAAATTCAATGAGAATGTGGTTTTGCCTTTTTGCCTTCCTATTCTTCCCCTCCCTTGCAGCCACTTCCCCTTGCTGCTTCCATATGAGATAGTTTACCCTACCCTGTCTCTCCCCATCTCCTCTTGCCAATTTCCTCTCTCACCTTATAATTTCACCCCTTGAGTATCCTCTCTTCCCAACAAATTCAACCTATGCCCTCTATCCATATATAACTGTAAACATATATACACACTTTCACATATGTATTCATATGACCATACACCCTTCTTCCAGTATTTTCATACTGAGAAAGATTTCATCAGTCACAGTTATTGTTTTTCCTTATAGGAATGTAAAATTTCTTTTCCCTGATTACCTTCTCGGGCATCTCTTGCTTCTTGTGTCTGGATGTCAAAATTTCTATTCAACTCTGGTTTTTTCCTCAAGAATGCTGGAAAGTCTTCTATTCCACTGAATGACCAAATTTTCCCCTGAAACAAAAGACTCAGTTTTGCTGGGTAGGTGACCCTTGGGTTCAGTCCCAGCTCTATTGCCCTCTGGAATATCATATTTCATGCCCTTCAATTCCTCAGTGTAGAAGCTGCCAGGTCCTGTGCTAACCTGATTGTGTTTCCACAATATTGAAATTGTTTCTTCCTAGCTGCTTGTAGTATTTTTTCCTTGATCTGGGGATTCTGGAACCTGGCTATAATATTCCTGAGAGTTTTCTTTTTGGGATCTTTTTCAGGAGGTGATTGGTGGATTCTTTCAACCTCTATTTTGCCCTCTGGATCTAAAACATCAGGGCAATTTTCCTTGAGAATTCCTTGAAGGGTGATTTCTAGGTTCTTTCTTTGATCATGGCTTTCAGGTAGCCCAATAATTTTTAAATTGTCTCTCCTGGATCTCTTTTCCAGGTCAGTGGTTTTTCCCATGAGATATTTTACATTGCCTTCTAATCTTTCATTTGTTTGGATCTGCTTAACAGCATCTTGATTTCTCATAAAGTCATTAGCTTCCATTTGCTAAAGTCTAACTCTGAGGAAATGAATCTCCTCAGTGAACTTTTGAGATTCTTTTTCCATCTGGCAAATTCGACTTTTTAAGGCATTCTTGTCCTCATTGCCCTTTTGGGCCTCCTTTGCCATTTGAGTTAGTCTATTTTTTAAGGTGTTGTTTTCCTCAGTCAGGCTGTTGACCCTCATTTCATACTTTTCCTGCATCCTTCTCATTTCTCTTCCAAATTTTTCGTCCACTTCTCTTATTTGATTTTTAAAGTCCTTCTTAAGGTCCTCTATGGCCTGTAACTTGCTGCTATTTTCCTTTGGGGCTTTTGGAGCAGGATTTCTGACCTCACAGTCCTCTGACTGTTCCATGCTTCGATCCTCTTTGCCCCCAAAGTAGGAGTCTAAGGTTGCATTTTCTGTTTAATTTGTTTTCTTTGCCTTGGCATGTTGCCACTTAATTACTTGACTTTTGGGCTTATTGCCACACTATGGCTCTGTTGCCAGACAGGTAAACTTTCGTCCCAAACGTGTTGGGGACAACTTCCATTTCTGGCAAGCTGGAAACACACCCATGACCTCCACCCCAGATCACAATCCAGATCCAGGGAGGGTAAAGCAAGAGCGATTACCCCCCAAGACTGATCACTGCATCTCCCTACAGTTCGCAGTCCAGGAGCTGGAGCTGCCTCTGAAAACTACAAAATGGCATGTCTTCTCAGCAACTTCTAGCCCCCAGGGGAGGAAGCCAACTCGTTCCCCAAATACTGGTCCCAAAGTCCATGGGGCACTAACCTCTCACTTTGTCCTAGGCATGTCTATGTTGATAATTCTGGAATCTCCACAGCTGCTGGTTTTCTGGGGTCCCTCCAGCCGGCTGCTGGCCTGGACACCCTGGGGCTAAAACCGTGACTCAGGTGGACCTGGGCTCTGCTCTCTGAACTCTGTTTGCTGTGCTGCTGGCTGCCAGATGATCGCTGAGTTGGTCCTTCCTGCAGGGCTGCTGGGCTGTCCTTAGCAGGAGGCTAGCTTCTCTGTGTTGTTCTGTGGGTCCTGGGGCTCCAGAAGTTGTTCAGAGTCACCTTTTACATAGTTTGGAGGTGATCTGGGGAGACAGTGGCTTGGACATGCTGTTTCTACTCTACCATCTTGGCTCCACCACCTATATTTCTGAACTGTTCTTTATTATAGTGTGGTATAATGACTAGAGCACTGAACTTTGATTGAGAAGGTCCTAGGTTCAAAGCTCTATCTTACCTGCTGGGTAATGCTGGGAAAGTCACTTGCACTCATCAAATTATACCACTTTTTGATGTTGAATATTTTGACAGTGACAAGGACTTTGGTGGGAAGAACATTTCTTGCCAAGTCATCAATAGCCATGGCTGTTGCATCTCTACTAGTATTTGCCAGGGAGCTTCTCAAGAAGGATTGCTTCCTCCAGGGCTGCGCTGGAAGCATTGCTATTGCCAAGGCTCTTGGGTTCAGGGTCCTGGACAGTATCCATGAGGACCTGAGGGGAGATGGTGCTCAAGGTGATGGTGGTATTTATGGTGCATGCTGCATTATATCCTGTCTCTCCCTCAGGATGTCTTGCTGTTTCAGCCAGATTGCCTCTGGCATATTTTCTTTATAAGTGTCAGTTGGTTGGTATTTGCCAAGGATGGTTTGGTTTGCTTGCTGACTGACTAGCCAACTGATTTTATAACCTCTCTGGGTCTCAGTTTCCTCACCTATAAAAAGAAAGGAACTGGCTTCCTGCCCTCTGATATTGTTGATTTCCATTTGTGGAATCATTCTGCATGAGAGTTTCTTCATATCAAAAAAGTAAGAGTTCAGCTAGATGGCTTTTGATGTTCTTTATGACTCTAAATCTCTCTCAATATTGCAATAGGGATCAACTATTGTAAGGGATCTGTGATCTTAACAATGTGAATGTGCCCTTCAGTGCCAAAGTGACCCATTTATGCCTGCCCTTTCCATAAACCTATTGTCTATGCTATTTCATAAGTTCACCAACTTCACATCACCAGGATACTGAGGCACATGACTGTACTTCAGTTACATCTTCCCTTGTTCTTTTGCAAGGTCCTCTATGTATATTATTTCAGTTGAGTCCTGGACAGGGACCATAGAGTGGACCAATTCCTCTCTGTACAGTATGGGAAATAACATTGCTTTCTTCTAGACAGTGAAAAATGAGAGAGTTGGTGTAATGGAAATGCAAATCTAAAGATCTTCCCTCCCCCTAGGCCCTTTGATAGACTTAAGAGACTCTGAGAAACTTTCTTGATTTGAAAATATACTCTGCCTCCTAATAGGCTGAATGTGGTCACATGGAGCCTGCAGCAGGAGGCTTGGTTTTCAGGAATGCCCACACCTTGATGCTGTGTGATTGGGCAGTGGGTCAAGAGAGTGGTTACATTTTCTGACCCAGGAGAAGGCTCTATAATCCCTGATGTGAAGCTTTGCTTTGGGGCTCACTTTGAGAAGTGTTGTGTGATTTGACCAGATGAGACTCTTGGAAGCTGTTGAGAGCCCCCCGGCTTTGATATTGATGCTTCCCTCTCTGGTAACTGTGATTTGGTATTGATGTAATGGTTGGACAGCTTGGAAGCCTGTCTACTTGATCTGTTTGTTTCTCTGTCTTGTAAATTCTGTCTGTATACTTTGAAGTTCGGGGTGCTGACCTTTTCCCCCTGAACTAGGTAAATGATATACATTTGATTGATTAAAGTAAGCTTGATAACCCATTTTGAGTTGCTTTCCTTTAGAAAAGCAGATCTAAGAACCTGTGTTGGCATCCACCCTGGGGATGTTGGAGTGCTTGCTGCTGCAGTTGGACTAAAGAAGGTTCCTATTTCCTGTGACATTTTCAATTCTATGAGTGTCTTCCATTCTGAAGTTAGTCTTCTTAAAGCTACTTGTTTCACTAGTACCACCCACTTCTAAATCTAAAAAAAAGAAAAAAGTTTTCTCATTGAAGTCAGTATCCTAAAACACTGGCAATTGAAGTCAGCTCTGTGATATGGCTAGGGGAGGTAAGACATTTCCTTTCTAAATTAGATCCTAGTACAAACAAGTGATAACTTGTTCCAATTACATAATGGGCCAGATGGTCCTGAAGGGGGAAAAAGATTACCATCCCCATCTATTTCTATCTCTTTCATTATTATTATATTTATTCCTCCCGAGGGAGGGAAGTTATGACACACTGTAAGAGAAAAAGGCTTCCAATGGAACAGAATGGATTGTAACACATTTATCAATGTCTTCAAGAAACTCTTCCATTAGAAACCAGGCCAATGGAGAACAGCTCCTACTTTCAGTAACATGAGTCATTGCATTCAATCTTCAGGGAGTTGAGAATGTACATAATGTCTAGACTCAAGTGGCTGGGTAATGTTGGTTACTTTCTCCTTTTCTTTCTTGTCCCCAGATGGGCTGGTGATGAGCTAATAATGTAACTGGCTGAATAATTGGGAACCTAGCTCATTTAGACACTTAGCAGGGTTAGTTGACTAAATATATATTGAATAATTTGGTCCATAACAACTGCATGTTCTCAAGAGAAGGCAAAGGATGTTAAGTGAAATGGTGATTGACTGACTCATGGTCTTTCTGCTAGGAGGCAGAGTGATATTTTGGAAAGATCCCTGATTCTAGAGTCAAAAGATCTGGATTTGAATCTCATCTATTACATACATGTCCTTAGTTAAGGCAAATAACTTCCCTAGGACTATTTTTTTAATTCTTATTTGTAAAATGACGAAGTTGGATCTCATAGCCTCCAAGGTCACTCATCAGATACTCCAGATTGAGGAAAAGTCATAGTGTTTTCTATGAGGACTGATAAAAGTCCAGTTTTGCAAAGTAGGAAAGGAAGGAAGGAAGGAAGGAAGGAAAGAAAAAGAAAGGATGGAAAGAAGGAAGAAAGGAAGGAAAGAATGAATGAAGGAAGGAAGAACAAAATGGTGAGAAGAGACATTATTTAGTTGTGTGTGACTCTTTGTGACCCCATATCTTGGCAAAGATATTGGTTTTGCTAATTTTTTCTCCAATTAATTTTGCAGGTGAGGAAACTGAGAAAAACGGGGTTAAGTGACTTGCCCAGGGTTGCACTGCTAGTAAGTGTCTGAGGTCAGATTTGAGTTCAGAAAGATGAGTCTTCTTGACTCCAGGCCTGGCTCTCTGTGCCCTATGGCGCCACCTACCCACTCCAAAGAGAGGGATAGAGAGATAAATATGGCAAGAAGTAAGGGGATTTTGGAAGAACTCATTGAGGGTGGGAAAACTGTTAGATGATATTATTAGCTCATGTTTGTGTGACTCTTCAAGGTTTATAAAGACATCTCTTCAAAAACAACTTGGTACAAGTATTATTATTGCTCATTTTACACATAGGAGCCCCGAGAGATGCAGTAAATTGCCCCTGCTCACATAGCTTGTAAATATTCAAGGTGAATGGTGGTATCCTAGATTTGGAGTTGGACAGGACCTCAGAGGCCATTTAGCCCAGCCCATTTTACAAAGGAGGAAACTGAAGTCCCAGGATATCAAGTGTCTTTCTTAGCACAGTGACTTCAATGAAATCTTGTTAACTTTACTTGACTTTGCCAAGGGCACAATTTGCTTCTTTTTGAATTTGAATCTAGATCTTTTGACTCAAGAGTCAGTATTCTTTCTAAACATGGGTCTTCCCATTTTTCTTCACTGAATCTGGAATTCTTGATTCCAGTACATGTTTTCTAGCCCACTGCTTTCCTTGCCTACTTTTACTCCTGTGATTAATGATGTGACTAGCTAGTAGTGACATTTCCTATGATCCTAAGGCTTGGTCTGTCAAAGGCTAAAGTGACATATAGGAAAGGTGGTCACCTATGGACATAGAGTAAAAGTTGGGAGAGAATTCAGTAGCTACCTAATCTAACCTATACCTGAACAAGAATCTCATTTTATAAAACATCACTCAGTCAGACAACCACTAACTATTTATTAAGCACCAATTATAAACCTAAAATACAAATACAATAAATGAAACAATCACAACTGGCAACATTCTAATGCAGAGACAACATGGACATAATTTATATGGAATATAAAGAGAAAAAATAAATTCACCTTAACAATTTCCTACCTCAAATGTGCCTAGAAGCGAATGTAATACTGCAGATGTGTCCTGAACAGGGCAGAGTGTAGGGATCCATCAACTCCTTATCATTTTGGTAATCCCATGAACTGTCTGACCTATCTACTAACTGACTAGGGTCCTGTCTGGGAGAAAATATATTAAATGTAAAATTGGATTTACATTATAACAAATTTACATTCACTAAATAAAAAGTATTTACAATCTTCATTTGCTTTTAACTGCACTATAAAATCCAGATTGTCTTTTCATGCTTCAATACCAGTAAAGTGCTAGGAGCAGTGTCTAATTCAAGGATGTAGAATTGGACCTCAGGCTGGTCAGATTCTAAGGCCGTGATCTTGGTGGGGCTGAATACATTCCCACAGGTCTTCTTTCTTTTTCTTTTGGCTTATTTTTTTTTCTCCTGTTCTAGCTTTATGGGAAGCCAGAGGATTCTCTTGCAAAGAAAGCTAGGCAATTACCAACCGCTTTCCCTCCCCCTGCCTCCCCCAGATTAATCAGAGCAGACTTTCTGGAGGAGTTGGGAGATGGGTTTTGAATAAAATGAGATTGATGGCTTAAGAAGTAGAAGGGGCCTGTCTGCAGGCAGAAGGGGCAAGCTGGAGTGAATCACGGGGGTGGCTATTAAAGAGAAGGGAGGGTAACTTGACGGAGGTGTAGGTGGAAGGACAGAATGTAGGGGAAGATGTGGAGGAGGAGACCTAGGATTATGCTATCAGAAGGTTTCAGCCTCTTCTAATAGTGATCTGGAAGATAACTTAGAGAAGTACTAGGCAACTAATCTAGCCTCCTCATTTAACAAACGTGGAAACTGAGACCCAGAGAAATTCATGAGATCATAGCTTTAAAACTGGAAGGAATCTTACAAGCCATTGAATCTAACTTTTTTTCTTTTACAGATGAGACAACTAAGGCAAGAAGAGGGGAAATGACATCATAGTATCACAGATTCAAAGCCAAAAGAGACTTAGATGCATTTAAGTCTAACCCCCTAATTTTACAAATGTGGAATCTGAACCAGAAAGAGAGAAAGTGATTTATTAAAGATATAGATTTAACTCTAGAAGGGAATCAAGTCCAGTCTCTTGGTTTTATAGGGGAAGAAACTGAGGAACAGAGAAGTTATGTGAGTTACCCATAAATGAAGGCCAGGAAATGATATAGAGGATAAGGGTAAGAGATTCAAAGGGCAGGTAGAACAGTCATATCTCTAACCTATGCCTAGGTGTGTTACAAGGGGATAGAGAAGGAATCTTAAAAGCTTAGTAGTGAAGGACAACCAGGATACTAAGGGATTGGAAACCATGATGTGTGATCATCCATAGAAAATATTGGGGATATTTAATTTAGAGAAGAGTAGATCTGGAGGTTCTATCATGGTTCTATTCCATTAGAAACAGATTAATGTATTGGAAAAGGATATAGAGTTAGAGTCACAAGTCTTGGATTCTAATTATGGCTGGTTAAAAATTTCACTTCTGTCACTTGTTAGCAGTGAGATGTTAGTTAAGTCATTTCAGTTCTGGTTCTTAGTTTGCTCATCTGAAAAATGAGAGGACTATATCAGATTATCTTTAAGGTCCCTCCACTCAGCTAGAAGCTTATGATACATGAAAACCCAAACTTTATTAAATAGTATTAATGAAATAGTGTTCCCCCTCTCCTCCTAGTTTTCCAAAGGATCCTTCCCTCTGCAAAATGATTCAGCATAGAATTCTATTAAAATAGCTAAGTTGCCAGGTGTATTTAAAACACCATTTAACTTAACCAAATTTAAGGAACATATTTTTGCACGAAGTTATGTAAACAGAACTTTGCCTTTGCCTTTTTTTTTGTCAGGAGAAGAGGGAAGAGAGTGTGGAGGTAGAGACGCTCAAGAGCAGTAGGCAACAGCAGTCCAGATGTTGGTTACCTGGAGCAGAACCTGAATTTGAATGGACTGGCCTGGAATGAACATAGTCATTGTGCTTGATCCTGGATACGAGAGGGTCAACATTGGGCTTCTTTCTTTAAAAGACAGTCAGAGCTCAATGGGGAAAATTTCTTTTTTATGCTTCCAAATGAGTAAAGGGCAGTTTCCACCCTGGCAAAGTAATTAATTCCTTAGAGGCTCCAGTGGCAGGATTCTTATACCTTATTTGCCTGAGGGACCAAGAAGACTCCTGGGCATCCCAGTTGCACACCATTTAAAAACCATCAGTTTTTACCTGAAAATTCACTCTATAGAATCTAGGCTGATGCTCAGATGGAGAAAAATAAAAACATTAGTAACCTCAGAAACATTTGGGATGAGGGAAGAAATCATACTACCATTGACAGGTTATTGTTTTGCAAGTGGTCCCAGCCATCTTTTTGTATTTTTATGTTGTCTTGGCAGCCTGATTCAGCTGAATTCATCTTGATAGTTCCTCTTCCATGAAAGTCAAAGACACCATGCAGTGCCCTAAAGGATGGAGTCATGTGTGTTAAAGTGGGGTGAGGCATGACCTGGAGTCATGAAGACAACACTGGACCAATGAATCAGGAGACCTAGGTCCTTGTAGCAGTGCTGCCAGTAATAATGTCCTTCCGTCATTTAGTCGTGCCTGACACTTTGTGAGTTTGGGTTTTTTTGGCAAAGGTACCAAAAGTGGTTTGCCAACCAGAATTAAAACCCAGGGAAACTGAGGCAAACAGGAGTAGGTGACATGCCCAGGGTCACACAGCTGTTAAGTGTCTGGGGCTGAATTTGAATTCAGGTCTTCCTGACTCCAGTCCGGGGGCTCAATCCACTGTACCATCTAGATGCCCACTGACAATAATTAGCAATAAGCGTTTTTCTTGGATTTTTTTTTTTTGTTTCTACCTTTATATACAGGGAGGGCTGGATGAGAAGGTTTCTGAGGATCTAGGACTCCAAAATCTGACATCCTGTGATTTGAAGAAGCAGTTCTTCTGCTTTTCTCACAAAATGAGGACAAAGGTTTCAGAGAAATCTGGGATGACTCGTATGATCTGATGCAGAGTGAAGCAAATAGAACCAGGAAAACAATAATGTACCATTACAATAACATTGTTAAAACAACTTTTAAAGAGTTAAAAACTTTTCAACCCAGTGACCAAATATGATTCCAGAAGATGTATAATTAAAGAAACACATTCACCTCCTGACAGAGATTCTGCCTGAGATCACACTTGTAGAAAGACGAGAACTTTGGGGCAGCTAGGTGGCAGAGTGGATAGAGCACCGGCCTTGGAGTAAGGAGGACCTAAGTTCAAATCTGGCCTCAGACGCTTCACACACACACACACACACACACACACACACACACACACACACACACACACACAAACTAGTCATTTGACCTTGGGCAAGTCATTTAACCCAAATTGCCCCTCCAAAAAAAAAAGTACCAGACCCAGAATCCTAAGGTCTTTTTGATTCCCCTACACATTATGTCATCAACACACACAAGCTGACTCTAATAGTCATAATCCCTTGATATGTATGTTCTTCCTCTGAGTTTAGAACAACCCTCTGATTATAAACCAGGCCAGTATAGTGGGTTGGGAGTTGAACTGAAAGGAAATGAGGCATTCATAAATCATCTAGCAATTTTCAAAGGGTGGTTTGATTGGTCAGAGCATGGAAAGGAGGCTCACCAAGGGATGCCATAGCATCTGTTGAACATAACTTCCCTGCTTTGGTGACCAGAAGTCAGGGGGATTATTCTTACTCCAACTTCTCTTATGTGGGCTAATATATTCAGCTTCTAAGAAGTCATGTCAATGTTTTGAGCTATGGCTCCTGGGATGAATTAAGTCTCAAGGATGTTTTCAGTACCTTTCAAGGAAAAAAAGGAAAATCACCTAGGTTGCATGGTGAAGAGTCTAAAGAAAACCCAGCCTGGCCTAAGGGGCAGGGATCCTACCAGAAACTGCTCTTACTACATCTCTGAAGTAGGTATTACAGATATGTGTGTACAAGCACATATTTACATTTATATAAGAGAATGTATAATGAGATCATAATACACACAGACACACACACACACTTATATATATATACATATATGTGAACAAATATGTGAGAATGGATGTTATATTCACATATATATGGACACACATAGTATACACACTTGTCTTTATGCATGCATATAATCATGTATGTATGCATATATAACAGTACCTACCTAGACGAAGTTTTGCGAGGATCAAATGACATAGTACGTGTAAAATGACTTGCAAACCTTAAAACTCTCTGTATGTGAAGTGTCATTATTGTTGTTGTTATTGTTATTATTTTATCAATGAGGAGAATACCTCTCTGGAATAATATAGAGCAGCAAACTAGGGCAGGTGGTGGTTCAATGCCTGGTCCCCTAGAGCTGAGTTTGAATTCTGCTTCAGCTACTTACTATATGTGACCTTGGGTAAGCCATTTAACCTCTGTCTGCCTTAATTTCCTCATTGTAAGATGGGAATGATATTATGATAATAGCACCTACCTCCAAGGATTGTTGAGAGGATGAAAGGTGGTAAAATAAAAAGTGCTTTGTGAACCCTAGCTTCGAATTTTACCAACTTCTCTCCAATTTATGTTGGCTTGGAAAGTTGCTTGAGAATATTGAAAGGTTGAATGACACATTATTGACCTTAATTTCAGATAACCAAACTTTGGTTCATAGAGGTCAAGAACTTGCTATGATAACTCAGTGCTATTAGGGTGGGGATGCATTTGAACCCAGACCCTCCTGACTCCATTCTCAGACCATGACAGCATGCCACATGCATTCTAGAGGACTCAACCATAGTCAGCTGGGATGTTCCATATAGGAGCTTTGTATTAATGCTGTAAGTATTTCTTGGTCATTGGCTTGGCTTAAATGTCTCTCTATTCTCACCTTCACCCCCTCAGAGAACCCCTATATCAAAAAAGAACCTAAGTTTATTTGTTCTCTTAGCTTATCAGATCATTTGGGCAGCAGTAGCAAGGTCACTAGAGAACAACCCATGAGTGAAGATAGAGACACCCAATGTTGGTGCCTATAGACCTGCAACTAGCCCTATTTATACAGTCCCTCTGTTACCATAACAACTTTTGCAAACACTCAGTGGTTACCAAGGACACTGAGAAGCATCAATATCTCTTAAATCCCATTCTCTCTTTCTAGTAGGAGGAAGAGATGTTTTAAGTCTTAACCCTCTGAAAAATTGCCCTACCTTGCCAGGATCTGTAATTATTCAGAGGAACCTACATAGAGCCAACTCAGCATTAACATCTTGCCTAATCTCCTATCTGCTGCCATCCAATGGCTATTTCAAGGTTTTAAATTTGTTCTCTATTTTCCAGGAGAAAGAATTTTGATTGTAATGATAGCTCAGGGTCTGGCAGGAGAAAATTACATGAGACCACAATATGGAATCACAATTTGTCCTTATCCAGAATTTCCATGAACCACTCTACTTGACTTGTTTTTTAAATAAAAGGAAACACTGCATTAATTCTTGCTCATGAAGTTTCCGGTAGATGAGGAGTAAATTTCTCATTACAGCTCTAAGAGATTAAGGCAAAGGAAGGATGGACATGGAGAAGCCAAACAGGGCAAATACTCAGACGTCAGCAGTTTGGTTAAAAAGACATAATTAAGGAAGAAAAAAATCTCAAGTCCCAGCAACAGGTCCGCAATTTAATTGATATAAATTGCAGCCACCTGCTTACCCAGTTGCCAAGTAAAAGAGTTTTCTATGTGCTATAAATCAATTTCTTCAGAAAAACAGAAACTGTGGAGTTTTGGTTATTTAATTTCTAGGCAGAGTCATTTAAGGTTAAAGCTTTAGGTCTCATTAGAAATTTCCGAATCTGATCACCTTAGTTAACAGGTGTGAAAATTAAGGCCCAAAGAGGTGGGGTCAGTTATGAATTGGACTAGCTGATTTCTTTTCCCAACTCATATATTTTTCCCCTTAATCTTAGTTGGCAAAAGACTTTGAGCTCATGTTATGGGTTGATAGACCAAAGGTACTAGGGAAGTGTAGTACAGAGATATATTCAATTGGAGCTATCCAAAAGGGAAATGGGAATACTGGCAAAGTAGTGGTTCCCCTCCACCTCCCCTCACTGAAGGCCATTATGGTTTTCTGTTTCACAATCAAGTAATTTCAGGGATATTTTCCCTGCTTGGCCACAGAGGGCAGAATCAGTAACAGTGGGTGGAAAATATAAATATTCACATTTTGGTTTGATGTAAAGAAAACCTGTTGAGGATAAAAAGGTGGTAGAGGAAAGAATGTTAAACTTGACTTCTGTTAGTCCAAGTTTGGATCCTGTTTCTTTTTCTTCCTTCACAATGACCTTGAACACATTACTTTATCTTTCTTGGCCTCAATTTCATGAGTAGGTTAGGCTACATCAGTAGTTTATTTATTTATTTGTTAAATCAACCTCTTTCAGCAACAACAACAGTAAATCAGCTCCCAGGTAAATTTAATATAATAATTGAGTCAAGGAGACTTGAGTTTGAATCCTGCCTCAGACTAGCTATATAACCCTAGGAAAGTCCCTCGGCCTCTTGCAGCCTGAGTTTCCTCATTTGTAAAATGAATAATAATTGTCCTTCCCCCCAGGTTTGTTGTGAGGATTAAGTGAAAAAATACATAAAATGCTTTGCAAACCTTAAAATACTAGCTATTATAATCATCATCAATCAACATCATTGTTATCATCATCATATTGATGAATCAATTAATGAGAATGATCTAAAACTGGAATCAATAGGCTGCCTCAAGTGGTAGTAAGTTCTCTCCGACTGGTGATCTTCAGCCAAAGTCTGGATAGTCATTTGTTAGGTATACTGACATAAACAAATAATGTTTTATAGAAATAAAGGAGCTCTTTCAGGTATGGGTTAGATTAGATGGCTTCTCCTTCCAACTCTGTAATTACTCTGTGGCTTGCTTCCATCCCAGAGCCAACTAAAGTAAGAGCCAGAATGAGAAGCCAGCTCTTCTCACTCCAAGCTCAAGCCCCCTCAATGCTGCCAACCAAATTTTCCCGACCTTGATCTGGCCCTGTGTGGATCACTGTAAAAGCAATAAGCAGTCACCTTTAACTAGCCAGTTACAAGTTGTCAGAAGATACCCAGCTGAGACCATTGAAAATGACAAATTCAAAAGATTTAGGAGCACGGGAGTTTCCATTGTGCTAATGGAATATTGATTTCAGTTGAGGATAACTATTTAAGAGGTGCTGGCTGGGCATGTGAAAGATTGCATAGTGGACTCCAAACCATGTTAGAGATTAAACAACATAGCACATAGTTGAATATTAGCCCTCAGATTGTTTCCATTGGGATGTAGCTTTTGAGCAAGTACAAAAGCCATTAACAGGGTATAGTTTGGAAGGCAGTCTGTAAAATACATATCTATCATATAAACTCAGGTTCACTAACTACAAATCATAAATCTAAGAAATGTTACCCAAGCCTGTGTTTTTCTATGTTCTTTTTCTTACTTTTTTGCTCATGCCACTGGAATGGGATATTTGGGTACATGACATCATCTTGGAAAGACTATCAGAAGCCAGATTTATTGAGAAATTGAAGGCTCCTGAACCGACATTGACATGTTTACATATCTTTCTGCTGTTGTTCATCATAATTCAGCATGACAGAAAAAATGATAGTCTTCTCTGGCTGCGATTAGCTAGTTTCAATTTATATTCGCCCTGGCTGGGACTCATAACTCAGAGAGTCTCTCATTTTTTATTCCCTCAAAAGGACTGAAGGAATGAATCATTGCTTAGTGCCTCCACAATTTAGGACGTTTGTAGCAGAAATGCCTGAATGTATGTGATTATGACTTCCCTATGAACCCTAATAGGTGATTGACATGTAAATCTGCTGACGGAAGCATCCAAAGATATTCATATGTGCCTTCTGTGGAATGCAATATATCTCTGGTCCATCTGAACCATAGGCCATGATGAGTAGAATAATTGGGACATCGGAAGTGGCTGCTTTCACACTTAAGGATGGACCCCATCAACATCTCTTAATGACTGTGAAATGTGGGTTGCCATTAAAGGAACAAGGTCTACAGGGCCCAGGCAACTCAGCAGAAGTGATAATGAAAGAGTAATTTTTAAATGAAAGCAATTTCTTCCCTCCTCGACACCCCACCTCACCACCGCATTCCAGAATGTCCCTTGCAGGTTGTCAGGTTGCCCTAGGTGACTTTAAAAGAAATCTACCTATATCGGTATTTCCAAATCAAGTTCATGGACCTCTCATTCTGCAATTGGGAAGCAATTTAGACTAATATGCCCTGTATTTGTCCTTCAGTTTCTACTGAAATAATTCAACCAGATAAAGGCTGAGCTATCCTTACTTTAAATCAGGGGTTCTTAACCTTTTTTGTGAGACAAGAACCCCTTTGTCAATTTGAGCACACATGTATACACCTCAGAATAATATTTTTAAATGCATATAAGAAACAGTAGTAATAACAGCTTGAATTCATAGAGGCCTTTAAGATTTACTAAGTGCTTCAGAGATATCTCATTTTATCCTCACAACAACTCTAGGAGGTAAATGCTATTAATATTTCCATTAGACAGATGAGGAAACTGAGACTGAAGGATAAATAACTTGTCTAAGTTGTGACAACTAGTAAGTGTCTGAGGTGGGATTTGAACTCAGGTCTTCCTTACTCCAACTTCAACATTCTTAAACACTGTGCCACCTGGAATTATAAAGGAAAAACAATTATAATGAAATGCAGTTATCAAAATCTGAAAAAGAAATGAGATTAAGAGCCCCTTCTCTGAATAGACAAATGCAGAAGGAAGGCCTGAGAACTTAGTTTTTAATTGTTGTTTTTTGTTGGTCATCCTTCATTTTCAAAGAAGAGCAATGACATCACAAGGTGATGTCTTGACTTGCTTGTGGATTGGATTTAAGCAAGGCAGAGTTGCGCCAAGCTGGCAGCCTTGCTCTCTCTTCCTAAGTCATTGAAGTCCAGTGGCAGGACAAAAGTCAACATGACTGGTGATGGCCCAGTATGCAGTGGATTGCCTGGGTGCCTTAGGACATTTGGGGCTTGTCAGGAGAAATGTATATTTTTACTACAATGGTTCAGATATGGGAAAGGCAGTCTATCAATAAACATTTATTAAATACCTACTATGTGCCAGGTATCACTTGCCAAGTACCAAGGATATAAAAAAGAGGCAAAAGATAATCCTTACCATCAAGGACCTCACAGTCTGCAGAGAGAAAAAGAACATTGATCTAATGGCTCTCAATTTTGGCTATTTTATATTTGTGTATATATGTATATAAATGTATATATGTACATACATATATACATACATACATGTATAGGGTCTTCCTACGAGGTCTTATCTCGACATAGTGGAGGGGCCTTAAATGGATGAAAGTGGTTTGAGAGGAAGATGGAAAAAAGATTTCAGTGAATTCAACGGCTTAATAAGTGCACTCCTGCTAAAGTTACCCTCTTCCGGTATCCTTGACATTTTACCTTAGAATCAGAGAAAGTATGTGTGTCTATGAGTTTGTGTGTGGGGGTATGTGTGGTTGTACATTCTTGTGTCTGTGTGTGTACCCAGAAACATATTCATTCATGAGTTGGTCCCTTCCAAATATTTTGGTCTTTACTCCCCTCCATGCTTTCTGTGATCCAGACACATTGGACTATTTCCACAGTGGAGATACCCCAGCTCCCATCTTCATAACTTTGCACTGTCTGCCCCCATGCCTGGAATGCTCTGCCTCCTAATTTCCATGACTTGACTTCCCTCAGGTCTCAACTCAAATCTTGCCTCCTGTAAAAGGCATTCCTTCATCATATGAGCTTCTAATGCCTCTCATTTATCCTGCATATATCTTGTAAGTACTTATTTGTTGCCATATTATACCACCTCTCCTTTCCATTAGAATGTAAATTTTTTTGGCTAGGGTTTTTGTTCTCACTTTTGGTCTTTCTGTCCCAATGCTCTGTAAGTGTTTGGTAACTGACTGGTTGACTGCATGTCTTTGTCCAAGGTAGAATAATAGAGACAAAGCAGAACAAAGAGGGAGAGAAAACATTGAGTTTGGAGTCAAGATGCTGGTTTCCAGCCAGGACTTTGTTACTTATTACCTGGGGGACTTCTCTAAGCCTTGGCCTCCTTAACTGTTAAATCAGGGGATCTGAAACTTCTGGGCCAGATGGCTAAGTGAATGGCTGGATATAAACTGACCTCCCCCTTTGCATCTCAAACCTACAACAAGTGTGCCAAATAAAGCAATAAAAATAGCAAGCGGAGGAGGAAAGAAACAATTCTCCACATGGCCATGCTAAACGGGAAATAACATAGCAGGCTATGTTACTGGCCTGGGATTTGTGTGCTCTGCTTTGGTCCCCACTCCATGTCATCTGTCTTTGTTCCTAGGAGTCTCCCCTGAACATCAATTTGGTTAGCCTTTTCCATCTCTCAACAAATGGAGGATTAGGGATATAGTCATGGAGGAGAAATCTAGTTGAACTTGAAGACACACTATCCATGTGTGATCTTAGATTTCTGATTTGCTATTTTGTTCCTTTTGATAAGTCACTTAAAATCTCTGGGCCTTAGTTTCTTCATGTGTAAAATGAAGGAGGTGGATGATATGAACTCCAAATTCCCTTCCCAGTTCTTGCTCTATGAGCCTATGAAGTTGCTCAACCATAATGCTCTGGATGGGAGAAAGTCATCAGTCTAGAACAGAGAAAGGGTCTGTCTGGGCTGGGCATCATGTTATCTGAATCATAAATGCAGGGCCATCAAGGGGAAAAAAGAATATGAACAGTCCT
Source organism: Gymnobelideus leadbeateri (assembly GCA_011680675.1). Lineage (NCBI taxonomy): Eukaryota > Metazoa > Chordata > Mammalia > Diprotodontia > Petauridae > Gymnobelideus > Gymnobelideus leadbeateri. Next base: position 137,079 of record WOXC01005062.1, read on the forward strand.
TCCCCTCTATCCCCTTATACTTTAAAACACTCGTAAAGGCACAAAATAAACTGAGAGAAAAACAAAAGCAACCAAAAAGGAAGAAAAGAGGGAGATGCCTGGAAAGATTTTTGAATGAGAGGTCATGTTTAAGCCCATCTCAAATCCATCATTTCAAAATAGCAATACTTGTCAAAAACAGTAAAAGAGTAACAGCAAGTAATACAGAAAGGAGAAGAGAATTCATCTTAAGAAACACTTCCTAGAAAATACAATAGAGAGAGACGATAAGAAAAGGAAAAAGTATAAATAACAACAAAAAAGGATCCTATATGAATGTGTGTTTTGGAGTGAAATAAATTGACTCAAAACTTTTTAATGAGAGGTGAGGTACTACAATGACTAACAAAGACCCCTGAAACAATAAGCAAACAATTAAAAAATACAGAATGGTTCAAAAGAGTAAGAAAATAATTAAGAAAGAAGGAAGTTAAGACAAAAATAAAGCTTTCAAAAATAAAAAGTCAAATAAAAATGGACAGTTAAATGAAATGACCTAGGATACTTCCAATACAGTAAGTTTGCTGATAAAGATTTCATGTATAAAATTACAGAGATAGAAGATAAATTACAAGAACAAAATTATGAGATGATAAGGTGGCAAAAATATATGTGTTTTATGGAAGCAAAAGACATTGAGTTTGAAAACAGAATTTTATTGTTGTTTAGTCATTTTTTTCAATCATGCCCAACTCTTCGTGACTGCTTTTGGGGTTTTCTTGGTAAAAATGCTGGAGTGATTTGCTGTTTCCTCCTCCAGTTAACAGATGCTGCTGCTGAGGTAAATAAGACTAAATGATGTGCCCAGGTTCACATAACTAGTAAGTACCTGGGGCCATATTTGAACTCTGTTCTTCCTGACTCCTGGTCTAGCACTTTATCCCTATGCCACCTAGTTGCCTATGGAAATAAAATACTATGAGATCATCTGAGGATCATTGATATTATAAAGGAAAAGAAAAAGACTAAAAACTAAAATTCTATGCTCTTAGAAATCATGGAATAATGTTGTTCAGAAATATTGCAGAAAACAAAATACAGATCAAAATATACCAGAAGATTCTTATATAAATAGGATTGAGCAGAGGATAGAACATAGACAAATTTCAAGGTCAAGCTTCAGAGCTTGAAAATTAAATAAAATGTTTTAGACATTTTAACCAGAAAACCGAATTATACAAATTCCTGCTTATGAAAAATCCATGAACAAATTGGACTTAAGCAATCTAAAACAAGAAAGAAGCTCTGGTTATAGTCCAAAAACAAACAAACAAACAAAAAAACCCAACCCAACAACTACCTTACAAAATTGAGCTGAATCATTAAGTAAAAGAAGAAATATCCCCCCCCCCCAACCCCAGCACTCACTCATAGCGCCCTCGCGACCTCCCCCTTAATGTGTATAAATGTTATTGTGAATTTGTTAAGCCTTATCTTCCCAGGAAGAGAGACTGTGAAGGATTTGAGATGGACTGGACACTGTGAGCTTCAATGTGGAGCAGGAACTGCAAGTAGCTGGATAGGGAGCTGGGAGCTGTCTGCCTTTGAACTCAGGTGGCAGTTGGTTAGATTCGGGCAGAAGCTGGGATCATGGAAGAGGAGCCATGGAAGCTGAAAGCCTACCCCAAAGTCAAGATGAAAAGACCTCTCTGTGGATACTGAGTAGTGATGAAATTGTAATTTACTTGTGACCAAGGGTTGGATGGCTTGTATATTTCCCACTATCCTTTAAGAGTAGTGACTGATTTGGGGCAGCTAGGTAGATCAGTGAGTAAGAGCGCTGGCCTTGGAGTTGGGATGACCCTGGATCGAATCCAGCCTCATAAAATGAGCACCCACACATAAATAATGACTAGCCATGTAACCTTGAGCAAGTTACTTAACCCCAATTGCTTTAAAAACAAAAACAAACAAAAAAAGAGTAGTGACTGATGACTGAGAAGTGACTGATGATTGAATACTGAGTGATTTGTAACTTAGTGTGCCCCATGGGTGGAGGACTTTGATCTTTTGTATTTTATGATTGAATGATTGAGTTACTAAATGATTGATTGACTAAATGATTGTGCTTTGTTCAAAACTATGTGACAACTTTGGTGAAAACTATGTGGCCATTTTAGTGATAAGTTGTTGAGTTATTATGTCATTGTGAATGCTGTATTTTGATTTTCTGTGATAACTTGTAACATTATGAATGCTATACCTTGATTTTCTGTGAATGTTTTGCTCTGATATGTTATTGAATAAATAGAGTGTTCACAATACTATGTAATCAGAACCTTGAAAGCTGTTCACAGCAGTCATCCTCTGGAAAGCTGCTTAGCCCCACATTTAAGGAAGAGCTGCTTGTGAAGGATGAAGTGAATGACGGTCTTCTGGGTTAGGGAAAAAATGAAATGCTGTTAGAAAACATCATTGGAAAAGATAATGTTTCTGTTGACAACTTCCAAAAATAGAGGTGGTCCCAGGCAAACTGAGAGAAAAATTTCAAGGCAACAAACGCTGTCAACAATAGTCACAACCTTTTCCCATTGTGTACAATGAGAGGCAATATGGTAGAGGTAATAGAGATCTGGCCTTGAGCCAAGAATACTTAGGTTCTAGTTCTACTGTGGCACAACAGGAGGAAGGGAATAATGAGGAGAGGAGCTTCCTTGTAGGGGTGGGCTGAGAAATGTTTAACCACCAGCTCTATGGGCAAAAAACAATTAAACAAACCCTATTAAGTAGTTTTAAATTTAATCTGCACCATTAATGTTTTCTCCTTAGGTCTGGACAATCAATAAAACACCAAATTAAACTCCAATTTACAGAATTTGCCAATTTCCAATATATAAATGCTCTCACTAAAATTTTAACAACTGACTATTGAGACATTAGTTCCAACTGGATTCAGCACATTTTTAGAATCTTGTCTCTCCAATACTCTAAACTCTTTCTTTGTGTGAAGTTATGTTGTGCCCATGGTAGTGCTAGAAGTCTGGAGAATAATATAAGTCTTTGGAGAAGGAAGGTGTAAATCTATTGGAGATGGAAAGAGGTTGCCTTGACCATCTATGGGCTTGGGCACAAGTAATTAACATTTTCTGTCAGGTGAGATAAAGTCTGCCCTACATTATCTTGACCATGTTCTTTGGAGTTGTCAACATCAATGCCAGAGACCCCATCCCTAAGGGGAAAAGCGGTCAGCCTGCCTCTGGGGAACCAGCTGTCCAATGAAAGTGGGATTTATTTCTTGATGGAGTATTACAAAGCCTCAGAGGAGATGATACGCACGCATGCACAAACACACACACACATCTTTGCATATATAGATATTTCAACATATAGATATCTAACTATATCTGTCTATCTATCTCTGTGAAAAATAGCACAAATTACAATGAGATGAGCTAAGAATCGATGGTAAAGAGAATAGATTGAATTGACTTTGGGAAATTATTGAGTTCTTTTTGCAGCCCCCAAGCTCTTCCTTGAAGCAAACCCCCATCAGATCAATGGCTATCAGTTTCAGGTGTTACTGGCCATTATGACAATAAATCATGGACAATTAGAATTTCTTAAGAAAAGAAATTGAGGTTTACCCCAGGACAATGGTGACGTAAATTGTGAATAAACTGGAGAAGTAATGTAAAGGATGTAATGCAAGAAATTTACAATTGGGAAAAAAAAGATGCATGAATCACATGCAAAATTGAGGGATAATTGATGGGCAGCCTTCGTGCTCCATGCATGCAGGAACTCCATGGTGCCAAAAGGACTAAAAGGAGGTCCACATAAAATTATGCAGTTCCCATAGGACTAGTTTATAGTGGGACATGGAAGAGCTACATAGGATGTGAAGTGATGGTTAGGTTGTGATATGCACTGATGGGGATACCCCCATAGATGAGGTCATGGATCCACTGGATATATGGTTCATTTTTCATTAAGTAACATTTATTAAGTGCCTACTCTGTGTCAGGCATTGTGGTAAGCATTGGGTATATGAAAAGAAGCAAAAGATAGTCCCTGCCCTCAAGTAGCATCATGGACCAGTGGGAAAAGCTCTGGGTTTGGAATCAGAAGGCCTGAGTTTAAATAACTGCTCTGTCACTTACTACTTATAGGACTTCATCTTTCTGGACCTTAACTTCTTCATCTTTAAAATGACAAAATTGGACTAGATGACCTCTAATGTCCATTCTAGCTCTGGATTATTATGAGACTCAGATGAAAGAAGAAGGAAGGAAGGAAGGAAGGAGAGGAGAGGCAGAGGAAGGAGAGAAACACGTATTTTATGTGCCAAGCACCATGCTAATCACTTTATAAATATCATTTCATTTGATCATCATAATAACCCTGGGAGGTGTTTTAATCGACAAAATTAACCTTTTATTTTAAGAGAGGAACATAAAATAAAAATTCTGGAAAAATATTTTATTAAAATCATTTTCACATCATGAATATATTTTAGGAAGTTGCATTCGCTAAAATAACATTCTTAATGTATTTTAGGCAGTTGTATTCACTAAAATATATAGTATTCTTGCAAAAAAAAAGAATGCTCCCTGTCCATTCCTCATTCCTATAATTCCTCCAAACATTCTAAGTATCTAAACTGTATTTTAGCTAATCCCCTTCTTTCCAGGACCTTTCCATGGAGGAAAGTGTGCAATTTGGCATCATATAGGAAATTGAATGAATGAAAGAAATATTAATTAATTGTTTACAATGGACAAACAGCACTGGTCTAAATGCTAGGGATTAAAATAAGGAAATCAGGAGCCCTGAAGGTTTTGCCCCCATTTTACAGTTAAGGAAACTGAGGCAGAAAGAGGTGAAATGATTTGCCCAGGGTCATATGGATATTTCATGTTTGAAGCTAGATTTGAACTTGGGTCTTCTTGACTCCAGTCCTAGAACTCTTACGCAGTGTACCATCCAGCTGCCTTGAATAAGATCATCATTCAAGCAACAAACATTGATTAAGTGTCTATTAATTGTCAGGCTCTGTAAATAGCTTTGGGAATCTCAAAGCTGAAAGAAAATATTAGTTCCACTTTGACCTATTTCCATAACTTGCTTATTAGAAGGTAAAATTGTGACATGAAGCCTTTCAGCAAAAAGGAAAATAAAACAAAGCAAAGCAAAACAAAACAAAACAAAAACAAGCCACTTGATAAAGATGTCTAATTCCAGAAACAGAACCTAGAGTGAAGCCAGACCCCAGACGGTGGGTCTTTGCATCAGCAGATTGTAAATGAAAGTATGCTTTTGATTTGAGATTGCAGATAAAATTCAAATGGGCTCACTGTTGGAAGAGATATTCACACACAGAACCATCAATCATTCCACAGCTTTCAGATTTGCGGCATTGAGCTTTCGTGAGCACATTAGAATTCACAGAGCTTGGGTGTCAATATTTTGTCCCTATTTTGGAAAAAAAAAAAGAGAGAAAAACTCAATCATGGAATCACAGAATTTGAGAGCAGAAGAGAGCTTAGGGCACACCTTGTTTAACCCCTTCATTAAAGCAATCCCTACCATAAAAGCGCTGGCCAATATTTATCCAGCCTTTGTTTAAAGACTTCCAGTCGTGGGGAGACCGGCACAAACTGAAGAAGCACATTCTATCTTTGGACAGCTCTCATTAATAGGAAATTTCTCCATCCTCCCCCACCGAAATCAAGCCTGTATTTATCTTTTTGAACCTTCCATTACATCAGATCCTGTCTTCTGCGGTCAAACAGATCAAGTCTTATCATTCTTCCATATGGCAAACCTTGAAATACTTGAAGACAGATATAATTCCTCTCAGTCCCCAGCCAGTTTCTTAGTTTTCTCTTCTCTAAGCAAAATAACTAGACAAATGTATGGTAATGAACTTGAGGACCTCCAGCATCTTGGAGGCTCTTCTTTGGATATTCTCCAACCCTATAAATGTTCTTCCTGAACACTGTATACCAGAGTTGAACATACTGTTCCCTTTGTGGTCTGATCAAGGGAAGAGGGGAGTGACATTCACAACATTTTAGTTTCAGAAATTTGAGTAAAATACCAATAGTATGTAACCCTAGTTAATATTAATTGGTATTTTTGGCACTCTTTAATATAGTAGTGTGCATGCATTATGTAATTTATAAATGTTGATTTAGTCCTGAGGCTTCAAAATAAATAAATAATATTTCCAGCCTCTGATCTCAAGTGACTTAAATTTTCCTGAAGTGGGGTGAACACCATCCATTAAAAACACAATACAAGTTAATATGAAAGATTGTAGAGTAGGAGTTGGAAAGGATAGATACAAGCAAAGTTTCTAGGAAAATATGAGGTAATGAATGAAAAAGTATTTAGTGTTTATAATATGCCAAAAACTGCTAAGTATTTAAGATACAAGTACAAAAACAAGACAGTCCATGCCACAATGGTCTTATATTGTAATGCCTTCGGTACCTTCAGTCATTTCTCTGTTGTGTTTGACTCTCCATGAACCCATTTAGAGTTTTGTTGCAAAGAAATTGGAGTGGTTTGTCATTTCCCTCTCTAGTTCATTTTACAGAAGAGGAAACTGAGGCTAACATGGTTAAATGACTTGCCAAGTAAATTCCTGAGGCTGGATTTGAACTCAGGTCTGGCTCTCTGTCCACTTTGCCACCTCGATGTTTTGGTTGTGTAGTACCTTTTACCAGTTATCCTTTTTGTTACTTTGCATGTATTTTGTGTCTATCTAAATGACTAGGAAGATAAGCAATTAGCTTTTTTTCTCCCATTTCCAGTGCCTGGCATATTGTAGATGCTAAATAATGTATGTTGATTAATTGATAGTAGCTAACAGATGGTCCCCATTATGCTTACAATATTGGTAGTTTCTATATATCTTGTTCAAAATTCAAATGTTTCTTCTTTCCCAATAAAGTAATCACCTTTTATGACATTTTTTTCTGGAGGTTCAGAGGGGAGGTCGATAAGCTTTATCGAACAGTTGGAATTCTGTCCCTCAAATTTGCCTGTTAAAGTATTATGTATTATGAGTCACATAAGTAGCGCTTTGTTGTTGTTCAGTCATTTTTCAGTCATGTCTGACTCTACATGATGACAGAGATACTGGAGTAGTTTGCCATTTCTTTCTTCAGCTCATTTTATAGATGAGGAAACTGAGGTCAACAGAGTTAAGTGACATGCTCAGGGTCATATAGCTAGTAAGTATTTAAGGCCAGATTTGATCTCAGGAAGATGAATTTTCCTAACTTCAGATCTGGAACCTAGATCCACCATCACCTAGCTACCCCTACAACAACAATAATATCCTGAGTTCTTTACAGTAGAATATACTCAAATGAAATCCTTATTTGGGAAGATGATTAGGAAAGAGAAGGTTTTGTGCAAATATTGTTATGATCTCCCTATCTTATTAAATTTAAGAATCACAAAATCTCAGAGTTGGGGAAAATCTCAATGACTATTTAGTCCAATCAGAACCTGTATAATAACTCTCTCTACATTATCCCTATTGGTAGAAATTCTCCCTTTTCTTGAAGACCTTTACTGAGTGGTGACCCATCTTTTCCTGAAGCAGCCCAGTCCACTTTTAGAGTTCTAATTGCTATATTTTTTTAAAGATTAAATCTCTTTCTCTGCAATGTATATCTTCTAAAACTAAGAACAAATCTAATCCTAATGATCTTCCATGAGAGAGCCTTTTAAATACTTGGAGCTTAGTCAAAATACTAGTGGAGCCTTTAAAAGAATATCTATTTAAAGGGAAGTTATCTGGGTGATCCCTAAAATGTCACTGCATCATTCTTAAGTCTTGAAGGCACAAGTGGTGCTGACCTTTTCTCCACTGATAGATAGATAAAAAAGTGACCCTTGATGGTTCATTTGTCTGGGGCAAAAGACTGCTTCTGGGAAAAAAAAAAGTTGCTGAGTCATCTGCCTTAAGAGTTCACTTGTCAGGTTCCCAATATGTCTATTAAGAGTTCTAAAGGAAGCAGTTACTGCAAAGTTGGACTCAGAGATCTGTGACATGAGTTGCCCATCTGAATGTGAAAAGCTGTAGAATACTGGAGCAAATGGAGAACACAGAATGCTTCAGTGAATTGTATATGAAGAACTGGAGGACCTTTTAGGTTTAAGAAGTGGGGAAATCTGGTCTCTGGAATTGTTCTATGATTCAGAGACAAGTGTAATTTGCCTGATCATAGCCAAGATAAGAACTAACAATAAAGGGGGGACCATCTGTAAAAAGGACACGGATCTGAACCCAGAAGGATAAGAAAGGGGAAAGGATAGATTTTGGAACTATTTTTGAAGATAAAGGAACTCTGTCTGCCTGCCTCTGTCTCTCATTTTCCATCTCTCTCTCTGTCTCTCTGTCTCTCTGTCTTTGTCTCTGTCTCTCTTTCTCTCTACTTGCTGCTGAGAGTAAGAAGAAAAAGACTTCACACACACACACACACACACACACACACACTCAGACACACCACACACACACTGCCATACTCTTCATTATGACTTCCTGTTGAGTAAAATAAGAAGGTAAGAAGGGATAGTGGAGCTAAGATGGTGGAGTAGAAACAACACATCCAAGCAACTCTCCCCTCAGATTACCTCCAAAATATGTAAAAGGCGACTCTGAACAACTTCTAGAGCCCCAGAACCCACAGAACGACACAGAGGAGCTAACCTCCCTCTGAGGACAGCCCAGCAGCCCTGCAGGAAGAACCAGCACATCAGTCTGGGAGTGGGCAGTGCTCTAGGAGCTCGCAGCACAGCGCACAGTGTTCAGAGAGCGCAGCACAGGTCTGCCAGAGTGGTTTTAGCCCCAGGGCAGCCAGGCCAGCAACTGGCTGGAGGGACCCCAGAACACCAGCAGCTGTGGAGATTCCAGAATTACCAACATAGACATGCCTAGGACAAAGTGAGAGGTTAGTGCCCCATGGACTTTGGGACTAGTATTTGGGGAATGAGTCGGCTTCCTCCCCTGGGGGCTAGAAGCTGCTGAGGAGACACGCCATTTTGTAGTTTTCAGAGGCAGCTCCAGCTCCTGGCCTGAAAACTGTAGGGAGATCCAGTGATCAGTCTTGGGGGGTAATCACTCTTGCTTTAACCTCCCTGGATCTGGATTGTGATCTGGGGTGGAGGTCAGGGGTGGGTTTCCAGCTTGCCAGAAATGGAAGTTGGCGCCCCCCAACATGTTCAGGAAAAAAAGTTCTCCTGTCTGGCGGCAGAGCCATAGTGTGACAACAAGCCCAAAAGTCAAGTATTAAGTGGCAACATGCCAAGGCAAAGGAAACAAATTAAACAGAAAAATGCAACCTTAGACTCCTACTTTGGGGGCAAAGAGGATCGAAGCATGGAACAGTCAGAGGACTGTGAGGTCAGAAATCCTGCTCCAAAAGCCCCAAAGGAAAATAGCAGTGAGTAACAGGCCATAGATGACCTTAAGAAGGACTTTAAAAATCAAATAAGAGAAGTGGAGGGAAAATTGGGAAGAGAAATGAGAAGGATGCAGGAAAAGTATGAAATGAGGGTCAACAGCCTGACTGAGGAAAACAACACCTTAAAAAATAGACTAACTCAAATGGCAAAGGAGGTCCAAAAGGACAATGAGGAAAAGAATGCCTTAAAAAGTTGAATTTGCCAGATGGAAAAAGAATCTCAAAAGTTCACTGAGGAGATTCATTCCCTCAGAGTTAGACTGGAGCAAATGGAAGCTAATGACTTTATGAGAAATCAAATGCTGTTAAGCAGATACAAACAAATGAAAGATTAGAAGGCAATGTGAAATATCTCTTGGGAAAAACCACTGACCTGGAAAAGAGATCCAGGAGAGACAATTTAAAAATTATTGGGCTACCTGAAAGCCATGATCAAAGAAAGAACCTAGAAATCACCCTTCAAGGAATTCTCAAGGAAAATTGCCCTGATGTTTTAGATCCAGAGGGCAAAATAGAGGTTGAAAGAATCCACTGATCACCTCCTGGAAAAGATCCCCAAAAGAAAACTCTCAGGAATATTATAGCCAGGTTCCAGAATCCCCAGATCAAGGAGAAAATACTACAAGCAGCCAGGAAGAAACAATTTCAATATTGTGGAAACACAATCAGATTAGCACAGGACCTGGAAGCTTCTACACTGAGGGATTGAAGGGCATGGAATATGGTATTCCAGAGGGCAATAGAGCTGGGACTGAACCCAAGGGTTACCTACCCAGCAAAACTGAGTATTTTGTTTCAGGGGAAAATATGGTCATTCAGTGGAACAGAAGACTTTCAAGCATTCTTGATGAAAAAACCAGAGTTGAATAGAAAATTTGACATCCAAACACAAGAAGCAAGAGATGCCTGAGAAGGTAATCAGGGAAAATAAATTTTACATTCTTATATGGAAAAACAATAACTATGACTGATGAAATCTTTCTCAGTATGAAAATACTGGAAGAAGGGTGTATGGTCATATGAATACATATGTGAATGTTTGTATATATGTTTACAGTTATACATGGATAGAGGGCATAAGTTGAATTTGTTGGGAAGGGAAGATACTCAAGGGGTGAAATTATGAGGTGAGGGAGGAAAGTGGCAAGAGGAGATGGGGAGAGACAGGGTAGGGTAAACTATCTCATGTAGAAGAAGCAAGGGGAAGTGGTTGCAAGGGAGGGGAAGAATAGGAAGGCAAAAAGGCAAAACCACATTCTCATTGAATTTGATTCAGGGAGAGAATGACATACATACTAATTGGGATATCTCAACCTGCAGCAGAATAGGAGGAAGGGAGATTAGAGGAGGGATGATGGATGGGAGGGCATCCTTGGGGGGAGGTGAGGTTGGAAGCACCCACTGTAGAAGAGGGACAGGATCAAGTAGGGAATGGACCAGGTGAGGGCTGGGATGAATGGGAGGTATTTATAAGCAGCCTTGTACAATATATCTACTATGGTAATGTTTTGCATAGCTATACATGTACAACATATACAGAATTACTTGTCTTCCCAGAGGAAATGGGTGACAAGGGAGGAAGGAAATGGATCTGAAATTCGAAGTCTTAAAATTAAATGTTTCAAATATATATATATATAATATATATATATATATAAATACTGTTATTAATATTCTTTTACTTGTAATTGGGAGATAAGATGTGCAGGCATTGGGGCACAGAGATTCACCTTGCTCTAATGGAAAAGTCGAAGGGGGTATGGGAGAAGATACGGGAGAGAGCAGATTGGAGGAAGCGATATCTTGTGGGACTGCTGTTCTGGGAGAGTGGGTAGGGGAAAAACAGGGGGAAAAGTAATTGTTACTCAAAATCTGGTGGAAATGAATTTTGTAAAACAGAAGTTAATAAAGCATTTGTTTAAAAAAAAGAAGGTAAGAAGGAATACAAAGAATCAACTGCTACTTAAGATGAATTTCTATTGAGAAGATGAGACAAGATGAGAAAGTCTCTTTCTTCTTTGTCCTTTATTGTTGTTGAGAGGTGGATGAGGAGAATATGAGTACTGAAAAGGAGCAGAGGTAGAGAGGTTTTTGTCAATTGAATTGTCACCTTTCCTCCTTCCCACCAAAAAAACAAAAAAATCAAAAACAAAAACAACAAAAATCAAAATGACGATACTATAGTTGTAGCCATTGAGTAAGTCAAGGTGAGCAGAGGGACAAGTTTGAAGAAGAGAAACAGAGAAGTCCACCAGCAGATTGACTGGTTTGGCTGAGATTGTGCCTAGTGAAGTGGTTATCTAGTGGTGTTAATGAATTCATCTCAACAGTGGCAACATCTGTTCAACACAGAAGTCATGTTTATCAAGAAACTTTGATGGACAGATAGTTACTGAGGCAGTAAGAAGACACTGAAGTTTGTAATTCTAGAATTGCAAGTTACTCTACCCTATGAGTTTTCCTTTCTTGACTGCTTCCCTGCCAGATTTTTATAGCTATATGTCCATGCTTTCCCAATGATACTGAGTGTTTTGGTGGGAGAATATGACTTAAATTTATATTTGGAATGTAACATATTTTTATATTCTTAAATTTGTTGAAATGATTGCTTGCAATGTTATTATTTTTGCTTTTACCTTATTATTAAGTATGTGATTAAGATTTAATATTTCATCATGAATGGCTGGTTCTGTGTAAATGGGAATCATACCTCTAGGGACTGGAGTATGATAGTAGTAAAGAGGAGAAGTGAATTTCCCCACAATAGGGTTATCTCTAGGATCTAGAGAGAGTTTGAATGCAGCCACCCTAATGTATTGGAGCAGTTGTTGTCCTTTGTTCTTGAAGAGGATCAAAATGATATCGCTATGCTAGAGTCAAGTTTCAGTGTGTCTTCCTGGGTGATCAGACCAGTACAAGCTCAGAATGCTCTACCACAGGTCAGGCACAAACAGTTCCTGTGAACATGTGGGGAGGATTCTCTAAATGTGCACATCCTGTGTTTCCTTCAAGCAGTTTCAAATCTACTTTGCTCATAGAGCACAGCACCTTCTCTGATGTGTGCCTGCCATGCTGAGTGGTCCTGCGCCAGCGTCTCCCATGTCACACAACCAATTCCAAAATTCTTAAGCGAGACTTTGAGAATCTACTACTCTAACAGGGTGCTAGTCAGTCTTATAACCAACCAGCAATAACAAGTGGCCTTTCATCCTTAAATATACTAATAAATACATCCCTGATCTACAGTAATTGTAGTACAAATAGAAGTAACCCCAGCATTCCCCTTCATTAACAGGCTAGCAGCATGCTCTAATTCAACTCCTTCCTGCGGATGATGGTCTGGCATTAGCTGTGGAAGTCTGGTAAAACTTGCTAACTAGAGACTGGGGAAATATTTCTACTGATCTCCAATGTGTAGTTCTTTTGGTCATACCATTTTCTATCAATTATGTAATATCATCAAAGTTCCTTTATTCATAATCCCAAATCTTTCACACTTCATACCCAAATTTAACTATTATAACTACTGCCATGGAAATATGAGGGAATATACCAATTTAAGGTGTGAATCAATAAAGCTAAGGTGTTTCTTCCACATTTTTCATAATCATAACTTATTGTTTACCGTGTTCAGTCAATGGGAGATAAGGAGTTTTCTAAGGGCCTATAGATATAGCATACAATTAATAGATTTTTGTTGAATTAAAGTGGGAAGGACAAAAAAGAAGGGAAGAGAATAAACATTTATCTAGCACCTACTTTGTGCCTGGCATTATGCAAAATGCTTTTCACAAACAATTTCTCATTTGATTCCCACAACAACTTTTCAAAGTGTTCCCATTTCATAGATGAGAAAGCAGAAAAATAGAAGTTAACTGACTTGCTCAGGGTCACACAGCAGATGAGCTATCCAGCTAAATCTGGTCCCCTTTGAATAACAAATCTTTTATTTTTCACCTAACACTCTCTTCCAATGACTACCATAATATTTTCTCAGTGTCCTTGCTTCTCTTGGGTAGACATTCCCCACTCTTCAACAATGGTATTTGTTGAGTTTGGTCAGAAGCTGGAACTGTTCAGGAGAATTCTAGATAGGATGCTTGAGAAGGGAAGATTCCCAAAACACCATGTATAACATTGTTTCTCTTTTCTTTTTAAGGTTTTATTATAAAATCATAGAATTTTGGAATTGGAGGGGACATCAATAACCATATAATTTAGCAATATATAGAAGACATCAACACAATGACAATGGGTAGTAGGTCATACCTCAACCATAATCATTTCTCCTAAAAATTCACTGTAAGCTATAAAAACATATAAAGCAATCTCAATAGGGAACCTAGAAAAGTGAATGAGTCCTTGAGTCCTTCCATGAAAGACCTTACTATCTCTCTATGGGATATATATATATATATATATATATATATATATATGATGTATATATATATGTATACATATATATTATATGTATACATGTATATATATGTATGTATGTTACATGAATTGGAACAAGTGGCATGTCATTGAAAGGTGAGTCACTATGATGAAGACAACAGTGGTGCTTTGAAAGGTAACAAATATTTTTGTTTCCAATTTTAGTAGGAGAAAGTTAAGGGAGAAGAGAAAGAAAAGAGAGAAGGACTTTGAACTGAAAAAAAGTGAAGTATTTCATGCAGTTGTCTTAGATGAGTATAGACCAGTGACAGAAGTCAGAAGTTGAATATGGAGAGGATAAATTTGGGAGAAATTGAAAAAAAAATTGAAAATGCTCTTCAGGCCCAGATACTGGTGTAAATTTCATTTCTTGAGTATATCAAAAGCCAGCTCAAAGCGGGTGGCTAGGTGACACAATGAGTAGAACACCGGCCCTGAAGTCAGGAGGACCTGAGTTCAAATCTGGCCTCAGACACTTAACACACTTATTAGCCATGTGACTTGGGGAAAGTCACTTAACCCCAATTGCCCTCCAGAAAGAAAAAAAAAAGGCCAGTTCAAAGACAACAGAAGGGGCTATAAAAGAATAAAGGAAAATTAAGGAAGAACAATGAAGATTAGGGAATGGAATATGAAGAGGTGGACTAAAGAAAGGTAAGATAAAGGTACTTTGCAAGATGAGGCAAGTTAAGTAACAAAAGTTGAGAACAACTGAGAAAACCTGATGAAAAACTGAAAGGAAGGTGAGCATGTGTGTGGTACAAAGTAAGTACTTAATAAATGCTAATCTATCTATATATCCATCTATCTATCTATCTGACTATCTATCTATCCATCCACCCATCATCTATCCTTCCATCTATCTATCTATCTATCTATCTATCTATCTATCTATCTATCTATCTATCATATAGCTTTTGTTTGAACTGATAAGAGAAATAGAGAGGTATCTTGACTTCACAGAGTGTGTATCCAAGACATAGCAGACACTCTTTCTGAGCTCATCAAAATTGATATTTAATCACTTATAGTGAATCATTAAGGAAATAATAAAACTCCCAGACAGAATAAAAAAAAATATTGGAAGTAATAATAAAGTCTTGTGCAAGAAACTTAAGATAATGATGCAATGCATTGTACTTTTCTCATTACTTTACTTTGATGGTAAATGATGGAAAAGAGACAAAAATGGGGGGTTAACAGGATGTCTAGGAATAGGATTTGGATTTATGGATCACAACTTACAATATGGGGTTAACAGATTTTTTTTGCCTGAGATGAAGTATACCTATTAAAGAGTAATTAAGAATGTATTTGGGGAGTAGAAACAGCATTTCCAATGTGCTCTGCCCCACACAAATTTCAAACAATGTGAAAGGGGACTCCGAACAACTTCTGGAGCCACAGCACCCAAAGAACGACACAGAGAAGCTAACCTCCTGCTGAGGACAGCTCAGCAGCCCTGCAGGGAGCAGCCAGCGCCGCACTCTGAAAGCAGGCAGCACAGCGCGCTGGGAACTGACGGCGCAGCACACAGAGCCGAGCCCCAGGGTGGCCGGGCCTCCAGGCGGCTGGAGGAACCCCAGAACACCAGCAATTGTGGCGATTCCAGAATTATCAGCACAGATATGCCTAGGACAAAGTGAGAGGTTAGTGCCCTATGGACTTTGGGACCAGTATTTGGGGAACACTTGGCTTCCTCCCCTGGGGGCAAAAAGCTGCTGAGGAAAGGTGGCACAGAAGCCATTTTGCAGCATCAGTAGTGGCTCTAGCTCCTGGTCTGCGAACTGTAGGAAGATCCAGCAATCAGTCTGGGGGTTAATCGCTTTTGCTTTAAACTGCCTGGATATGGATTGTGGTCTGGGGGGGGGGGGGAGTTTGGGGTGGGTATCCAATTTGCCAGAGTGGTTGAGGCCTTACAGAGGCCACCCAACCTGCAGAAGTTGTGAAGACCCCACATTTGGGCAGAAGCTCCCCTGTCTGGTGGCAGAGTCCTACTGTGGCAACAAGTCCCAAAATCAAGTAATTAAGTGGCAACATGCCTAGGCAAATGAAACAAAATAAGCAGAAAAGTTCAACATTGGACTCCTATTTAGGGGCAAAGAGGCTCAAAGCATGGAGGAGGACTGAGAGGTCAGAACCCCTGCACCAAAAGCCCCAAATGAAAATACAAGCTGGCTACAGGCCATAGAGGACCTTAAGAAGAAGATAAGAGAAGTAGGGGAAAATTTGGGAAGATAAATGAAAAAGATGCAAAGTATGAAATGGCAGTCAACAGACTGACTGAGGAAAATAACACCTTAAAAAATAGATTAACTCAAATGGCAAAAGAGGCTCAGAAAGGCAATGAGGAGAAGAATGCCTTAAAAAGTCGAATTTGCCAGATGGAAAAAGAATCTCAAAAGCTCACTGAGGAGATTCCTCCTTCAGAGTTAGACTGGAGCAAATGGAAGCTAGTGACTTTATGAGAAATAAAGATGCTATTAAACAGATCCAAACAAATGAAAGAATAGAAGGCAATGTGAAATACCTCATGAGAAAGCCATTGACCTGGAAAATAGATCCGGGAGAGACAATTTAAAAATTATTGGACTACCTGAAAGCCATGATCAAAGAAAGAACCCAGAAATAATCCTTCAAGAAATTCTCAAGGAAAATTGCCTTGATGTTTTAGACCCAGAGGGGGAAATAGAGGTTGAAAGAATCCACCAATCACCTCTTGAAAAAGATCCCAAAAAGTAAACTCCCAGGAATATTATAGCCAGGTTCCAGAATCCCCAGATCAAGGAGAAAATACTCCAAGCAGCCAGGAAGAAACAATTTCAATATTGTGGAAACACAATCAGAATGGCACACGACCTGGCAGCTTCTACACAGAGGGATTGAAGGGCATGGAATATGATATTCCAGAGGGCAAAGGAGCTGGGATTGAAGCCAAGGGTCACCTACCCAGCAAAACTGAGTATCTTGTTTCAGGGGAATATATGGTCATTCAGTGGAATAGAGGACTTTCAAGCATTCTTGATGAAAAAACCAGAGTTGAATAGAAAATTTGACATTCAGACTCAAGAAGCAAGAGATGCTTGAGAAGGTAATCAAGGAAAAGAAACCAAATGGAACTTATCAAATGGACTATTTACATTCCTACATGGAAAAACAATAACTGTGTTTGATGAAACCTTTCTCATTATGAAAATAATTGAAGAAAGGTACATGGCATATGTTCACAGGTATACATGGATAGAGGGCACAGGTTGAATTTTATGGGAAGGGATGATTCCTTTTTTTTTTTTTTTTTTGGAGGGCAGCTGGGGTTGGGTGACTTGCCCGGTGTCACACTGCTGGGTTTTTTTTTTTGTGTGTTGGGTGTCTGGGGCTGGATCCGAGCTCGGGTCCTTCTGACTCCAGGCCCGGCGCTCTGCTTGCTGTGCCACATAGCCGCCCCAAGGAAGGGATGATTCTTAAGGGGTGAAGTCAAGAGGTGAGAGAGGAAAGTGGCAAGAGGAGATGGAGGGAGACAGGGTAGGGTAAACTATCTCATGTAGAAGAGGTAAGGGGAAGTAGTTGCAGGGGAGGGGAAGAACAGGAAGGCAAAAAGGCAAAAGCATACTCTCATTGAAGTTGGCTCAAGAAGAGAATCACATACATACTAAATGGAATATCTTACCCTCACTCACTCTCCTGAGTAGGGGAAAGGGAGGTGAGAGGGGGGATGATGGTGGGGAGGGCATTCTGGGGGGAGGGGAGGTTGGAAGTACCCACTATCAAAGAGGGATGGGATCAAAGTAGGGAAGGGACCAGGTGGGAGGTGAGACGGGTGGGAAGGAAATATAAGCAGGCTTTTACAATATATCTACTATGGTAATATTTTGCATAGCTATACATGTACAACACATACTGTATTGCTTATCTTCTCAGAGGGAGTGGGTGACAAGGGAGGAAGGGAATGGATCTGAAAATCGAAGTTTTAAAATTAAATGTTTCATAAGATGTCCAGGCAGTGGGGCTCAGAGATTCATCTTGCCCCAATGGCAAAGTCGAAGGGGGTATGGGAGAAGATATGGGAGAGAGCAGATTGGAGGAAGCGATATCTTGTGGGACTGCTATTCTGGGGTGGTGGGTAGGGAAAAATGGGGGAAAATGTAACTCATAATCTGGTGGAAATGAATGATGTAAACCAGAATTTAATAAAGCATTTGTTTAATTAAAAAAAAAGAATGTATTTGCCAGGTGTCGTACAAATATATTCAAGAGGGCTTTATACTAAAAATTGTGAGAGAAGAGTCCTTATGTTTATTGTCAAAGGTGGATCATCTAGAGAGTGGTGACAAAGAAGAAAGAGGAATAACACCTGAGACACTCAGAAATTCATGCAAAAAACACCTAAGAAAAGAACTAGTCACAAAACAATCGTTTCAAGTATCTATACACAAATGCAAGAAGTTTAGGAAACAAATAAGAACAATGGATTCTATCATAATGGGCCAAATTTTACTTCAAAGGAATCACTGAAACCATGACTGTACTATAGATCTGGATCAAAAAATGTTATCCAAAAAGAATGGAATAAGCATCAGGGGGAGGGGTAGCAGTGCATATTAAGTAGATATACTCATGTGAGGAAATAAAAGGAACTAGTGAGGTTCCAGAAGGGGAAAAGAATAGATAAAAATGGAGAGGGGATTTGAGTCAAGGCCAATGGAGAGAGAAATGGAATTTGTTGTTGGAATGCAGTACTTCTGACTCACATTTTAAGAAGTACCAAAGGGGTCAAAAGCAGAAAAGCTTTAAAAAATCCCTGAAGAATAGAGCCTGGCTGGGGGAAGCTAGGTGGTTCAATGGATAGAGTACCCAGTCTGGAATCAGGAAGGCTCATTCTCCTGAGTTCAAATCTGGGGTCAGACATTTCCTAGCTGTGTGACCTTGGGCAGTTCACTTAACCTCATTTGCCTCAGTGAAATCATTTGTAAAATGAGCTGGAGAAAGAAAAGGCAAGCCATTCCAGTATCTTTGCCAAGAAAACCCCAAATGGGATCATGAAGAGTCAGACTCAATTGAAGAAATGATTGAATAACACAGAACACCTGAGCAGAAAAAATAGATGAGGAATTTGGGGAATAGACCATAAACTGGGTCTCTTTCTCCCTCTCTCCTCTCTCCCTCCCTCCTCTCTCTCTCCCTCTCTCTTCTCCCTTTCTCTCTGTCTCTGTCTCTCTCTGTCTCTCTGTCTGTCTGTCTGTCTCTCTCTCCCCCCTGTCTCTCTCTCCCTGTCTCTCTCTGTCTCTCTGTCTCTGTCTCTCTCTGTCTCTCCTCTCTCTGTCTCTCTCTATCTCCACCTCTCTATGTCTCTCTCTTTCTCTGTCTCTCTCTGTCTCTTTCTGTCTGTGTCTCTGTCTCTGTCTCTGTCTCTGTCTCTCTCTCTCTCCCTGTCTCTCTCTCCCTTTCTCTCCTCTCTCTCTCTCTCTCTCTCTCTCTGCCTCTCTCTGTCTCTCTCTGTCTCTGTCTCTCTTTCTGTCTCTCTGTCTCTGTCTCTGTCCCTCTGTCTCTCCCAAAAGCAGATAGATTAATATTTTTGAGTTTCCTTAATGATAATTTGTTCCTCAAAAAGTGGAGGGAACATGTGTTGTTTATTCATCTCTGGCTCTTTGATACCTCATGGACCATACTGCCATACTGTCCATGGGGTTTTCTTGGCAAAGATACTAGAGTGGTTTGCCATTTTTTTTCTTCAGTGGATCAAGGCAAAATAAGGTTGACTTGCCCAGGGTCACATAGCTAATAAGATTTGAACTCAGGTCTTTACAGTTCTAGCCCTCTATCCACTGAACCACCTAGTTGCCTCCTAGGCAAATAGAACTTAAATGACTTGCCCAGCCACAGAGCTACAGATCTGAACTCAGGAAGGGAACAAAAGGAAATTCAATTAAAGATCTTATTCATACTAACAATTAGGAAATGGTCACTGGAATAGAAATGATGGGAACTTTGAGGGGAAATGATAGAGGTGAGAATGTTTGGACATAGTTTGACATATACTTGAATTTGAGGAAGTAGATTTCAAAGGTTTAAAGGAATGATAAGCAGGATCATATGGACAAAGATACTTCAATGAAAGTCAACCCAGAAAGAATAGGAGAAGCTCAAGACTGAAATCAGGAAGACACAAAAGAAAACAATTCCAATAATGACAAAAATGTTGCAATCATAGGGATTTATAGATTTGGGACAAGAGGGAATCCTAGAGGTCATTAAATTCAAGCCTTTGTTTTATATATTAAGAAACTAAAGCCCAAAAATATGTGAGTGACTTGCCCAATGTCATACAACTAGTAAGTGTCAGAAGTGGGATTTAATACCACATATAAGTTTTCACAATTTTGGGTAGAACAGGATCATTTTACAAATTCCTTGTTATAGATTTTGCATTATATATTATTTATTATGTGAGTTTTTTTTCCAGTATTTAGTATCTTGAAGAAAAATGTCTGTAAGAATTTGGATGTTCCTAGTAAATGGCATGAGACTTGACTCCTTTTGGAAGAACCTAGTCTTGTTCGACCTTTTGTATCTGTTGATTCATTTACAAGTATTCCAGATTCAATCCAAAGTCTAAGAAGGGTACCTGATCCTGGGGAAAGATTTTTCTTTCCTCCATGCTTGAAATATAAGCCTCAGTGAAGCCAATGGGTAAAATCTTGAACCTGCAAGGTATGATGCTATGCATGCCAAAGAGGAAAAAAAACAATTCTAAATATGTCATGATGTATTGATCAGGAAGGTCCAGCCATACCTCATTAATCAAAGGTTGGAAGGTAATTCAAAGGGCATGATCAAGTATTCATAATGTCCAAACTGGGTCCAATAGGCTTTTCCATTCATCTCCAGCCCTAATTCTAAGAAGACCATTTTTCCTTTGCAAATACACCTTGTTATAGATCCATATTTGCTGAACTCTAGCCAAAATATTCAAGATCAATGGACCCAAGTAGCAGTTACAAATAGCTGTTTTGTTTAGGCTGTGGTAATTAATTCAGTGGACGACTCACCTCCTTTCTTGAGGACAAATAAAAGAAAAGTCTTCAGTGATTCATGAGACTGTTCAATAAAGGCTTTCTTTATATTCACTGTAATTTTGCCTTCAGGACCTGCATCTCCCATTCTTTCCCGAACTTAATATATTTATACTGGGATAATGGGTTATATTGGAAGCCTATTGTCCAGTCAATATCATGGAAACAACTGGTCAATCATTTCCTAGATGAAGGCATTAGTATTCGTAGAATCACACACTCTGAGACTTGGAAGGGGTTTCATCAGCCATCTATTTCAATCCATGCACAAAAGGAATCCACAGAATAATATACCCAACTAGACGCCATCCAGACTCTACTCAAAGACCTTCAAAGAAGGGGACTTTATCAAGTTTTGAAAGCTAATAGACAGTGGAACATAACCTATTTTTAGGAAGTTTCTCCTGATATCTAGCCTTTCCACATTGTGTCTTATTCTGCTCACTCTGAGCAGAAGACCAAATGAAATCCCTCTTTCATCAAGCATCCCTGGCAAATATTTTTCATGTCCCTCCTGTGTCTTCTCTTTTTCAGGCTAAACATTCCTGGTCCCATCTACTGCTCCTTATATTGGCACATGCTCTAGGTGCTACACCATCCTGGGTGGTCACCTTCCACTGACCTCTCTCCAGCTAATAAAGGTCTTTCCTAAAATGTGGTACCCAGACCTGAAGTTCATAGTTCCAATCAGGTTTGGTAAGGTGTACTATAGTGGGATTACCTTTTTTTTAAATTAATAACATGCATAAATGACTAAATACATGTTCATGATATTTCTAGATGACAGATAGCTGGGAGCAATAGCTAACATAGTGAACAGCAGGGTAAGGACTCCAAAATATGTCAGTGGTCTAGAGCATTGGACTAAATATAATAAGATGAAATCCCATGGAAATATATTCAAGGTCTTACATTTGGGCATAAAATATCAACTTCACCAGTACAATATGGGGGAGGTTGGTTAGACGTCAATTATTAGAAAAAAGAGACCTCGGGTATATAGTGCAATATAATCTATATATGAGTTAACAATGGGCAAAAAAGCTAATGTAATCTTGGACTGCCTTCGGAGGCACAGCTTTCAGAACAAGGGAGGAGGAGAAGGGAAGGGAACAAAATGCAAGTGCCTTCTATGTGCCAGAAACTCTGCTAAGTGTTTTACAAATATCTCATTTGAATATGGAGGGGGCTGTCCCTTGGTTTCATTACCCTGGTCAGAATGTACTTAGAGTATTGTATTCAATTCTGAGCAGCATAGTTTAAGAAACACCCCAGAAATCTAAAGAGTACCCCTAGGAGGATGCTGAATGGTCTTATGTTAATATCATATGAAGAATATCTGAAGGAAATGGCTATGATTAACCTGGGGAATAAAAGATTGAGGAGTGAAGGGAATGCTTGTGTTCAAGTATTTGAAGGACTGCCATGTGTAAAAGGGATGATTAGACTTGTTTGAATTTTAAGTGAAGGAGCAATGAAGTGGAGTCTCAGAGCAACAGTGGGACCATGTACGAAGACTGCGTTGTATCTATTTTTAATTTTTTTTAATTTTTTTTATTTTTATTTTATTTTATTTTTTATTATATTTTTTATAAGTATTTTTTTAATTTAATTTAATTTAATTTTTTTTAAACAAATGCTTTATTAACTTCTGGTTTACATCATTCATTTCCACCAGATTATGAGTTACATTTTTCCCTGTTCTTTCCCTACCCACCACCCCAGAATAGCAGTCCCACCATATATCCCCTCATCCAATCTGCTCTCTCCCATATCTTCTCCCATACCCCCTTCGACTTTGCCATTAGGGCAAGGTGAATCTCTGAGCCCCACTGCCTGGACATCTTATGAAACATTTAATTTTAAAACTTCGATTTTCAGATCCATTCCCTTTCTCCCCTGTCACCCACTCCCTCTGAGAAGATAAGCAATTCAGTATGTGTTGTACATGTATATCTATGCAAAGCATTACCATAGTAGATATATTGTAAAAGACTGCTTATATTTCCCTCCCACCCGTCTCACCACCCACCTGGTCCATTCCCTACTTTGATCCTGTCCCTCTTTGATAGTGGGTACTTCTAACCTCCCCTCTCCCCAGAATGCCCTCCCCTCCATCATCCCCCCTCTTATCCCCCTTTCCCCTACTCAGGAGAGTGAGTGAGGGTAAGATATTCCATTTAGTATGTATGTTATTCTCTCCTTGAGCCAACTTCAATGAGAATATGCTTTTGCCTTTTTGCCTTCCTGTTTTTCCCCTCCCCTGCAACTACTTCCCCTTGCCTCTTCTACATGAGATAGTTTGCCCTACCCTGTCTCTCTCCATCTCCTCTTGACACTTTCCTCCCTCACTTCTTGACTTCACCCCTTAAAAGTCATCCCTTCCTTGGGGCGGCTAGGTGGTGAAGCGAACAGAGAGGCAGCCCTGGAGCCAGAAGGACCCGAGCTCGAATCTGGCCCCAGACACCCAACAAACAAACAAAAACCCAGCCACGTGAACCTGGGCAAGTCACGCAACCCCAATTGCCCTCCAAAAAAAAAATCATCCCTTCCCATCAAATTCAACCTGTGCCCTCTATCCATGTATACCTGTGAACATATGCCATGTACCCTTCTTCAATTATTTTCATAATGAGAAATGTTTCATCAAACACAGTTATTGTTTTTCCATGTAGGACTGTAAATAGTCCAACTTTGATAAGTTCCTTTTGATTTCTTTTCCTTGATTGCCTTCTCAAGCATCTCTTGCTTCTTGTGTCTGAATGTCAAATTTTCTATTCAACTCTGGTTTTTTCATCAAGAATGCTTGAAAGTCCTCTATTCCACTGAATGACCATATTTTCCCCTGAAAGAAGATACTCAGTTTTGCTGGGTAGGTGACCCTTGGGTTCATTCCCAGCTCTTTTGCCCTCTGGAATATCATATTCCATGCCCTTCTATCCCTCAGTGTAGAAGCTGCCAGGTCCTGTGCCATTCTGATTGTGTTTCCACAATATTGAAATTGTTTCTTCCTGGCTGCTTGGAGTATTTTCTCCTTGATCTGGGGATTCTGGAACCTGGCTATAATATTCCTGGGAGTTTTCTTTTTGGGATCTTTTTCAGGAGGTGATCTGTGGATTCTTTCAACCTCTATTTTTCCCTCTGGATCTAAAACATCAGGGCAGTTTTCCTTGAGAATTTCTTGAAGGATGATTTCTAGGTTCTTTCTTTCATCATGGCTTTCAGGTAGTCCAATAATTTTTAAATTATCTCTCCTGGATCTATTTTCCAGGTCAGTGGTTTTTCCCACGAGATATTTCACATTGCCTTCTATTCTTTCATTTGTTTGGATCTGTTTAACAGCATCTTGATTTCTCATAAAGTCACTAGCTTCCATTTGCTCCAGTCTAACTCTGAAGGAACGAATCTCCTCAGTGAGCTTTTGAGATTCTTTTTCCATCTGGCAAATTCGACTTTTTAAGGCATTCTTCTCCTCATTGCCCTTCTGAGCCTCTTTTGCCATTTGAGTTAGTCTATTTTTAAGGTGTTATTTTCCTCAGTCAGGCTGTTGACTGTCATTTCATACTTTTCTTGCATCTTTTTCATTTCTCTTCCCAAATTTTCCCCCACTTCTCTTATCTGCTTCTTAAGGTCCTCTATGGCCTGTAGCCAGCTTGTATTTTCATTTGGGGCTTTTGGTGCAGGAGTTCTGACCTCACAGTCCTCCTCCATGCTTTGAGCCTCTTTGCCCCTAAAATAGGAGTCCAATGTTGAACTTTTCTGTTTATTTTGTTTCATTTGCCTAGGCATGTTGCCACTTAATTACTTGATTTTTGGGCTTGTTGCCACAGTAGGACTCTGCCACCAGACAGGGGAGCTTCTGCCCAAATGTGGGGTCTTCACAACTTCCGCCAGTTGGGTGGCCTCTGTAAAGCCTCCACCCACTCTGGCAAGTTGGATACCCACCCCAAACTTCCCCCCCCCTCCCCCCCCCCCCTGCCCCAGACCACAATCCAGATCCAGGCAGTTTAAAGCAAAAGCGATTAATCCCCAGACTGATTGCTCAATCTTCCTACAGTTTGCAGACCAGGAGCTAGAGCCACTACTGATGCTGCAAAATGGCTTCTGTGCAGCTGTTTCTTCAGCAGCTTTTTACCCCCAGGGGAGGAAGCCACGTGTTGCCCAAATACTGGTCCCAAAGTTCATAGGGCACTAACCTCTCACTTTGTCCTAGGCATATCTGTGCTGATAATTCTGGAATCCCCACAATTGCTGGTGTTCTGGGGTTCCACCAGCCGGCTGAAGGTCCGGCCGCCCTGGGGCTAAAGCCTCGGACCTGGTCTCGGCTCTGCGGGCTGCGCTGTCGGTTCCCAGCGTGCTGTGCTGCCTGCTCTCAGAGTGCTGTGCTGGCTGCTCCCTGCAGGGCTGCTGGGCTGTCCTCAGCAGGAGGTTAGCTTCTCTGTGTCGTTCTTTGGGTGCTGTGGCTCCAGAAGTTGTTCGGAGCTCCCTTTCACATTGTTTGAAATTTGTGTCGACTGTGTTGTATCTAAATTGTTTTTTCCTTACACATTTAATCTTCTGGTAAACTGGAACCCTATTCTGGGGACAGTACCAAACATAATTATAGAACTTAAAAAATTCTAGAGAGAGACTCACAGACCTGTCATAGCTGCAGTCTTTACTATTTTCTACCTTTCAACAGGTTCAGCCCCACTTGCCTTAATAAAATGCAAAAGAAAATTAAAGAAAGATAACTAGAGATACCCTGGGTTGTCAGAGGAAAAAAATGGATTAAGTCACCTTTCCTAAAGTTGGCTCCTAAAGTATACCCAATATAATGTTGGGTTTCCTAAAGTTCCTAACCATCTCATTTGCAGAATCTGAAATACTCGATTTCCACTTTTGTCATTAATAAATTGAATAATCTTGTTAAGAGGCATAATTTCCTCGGGTCTCAGTTTTCACACAGTTTCTGAAAATGCATATGATTATGCCTGGCTCTTGGTATCATTGAAGGGATAAAAATGTCATGAACAGTTGGAATGCTTTCTGAAGGGGGAAATAGAGTTAAATAGCATTATTGGAAAGTACTATTTTGCTATGATGCTTGTCTAGCTTGACAGTGGGCAATAAGCAACAGTGGTGCTAGGTAAAATAAATACAACAGTGGATGCCTTCAAAATGATTTGCAAGATATTCAGGCTTCAGAAGTTTGACCTTGATGACATAAAAGCAAAGAGAAGGAGCAGATTTAGTTCCCAGCTGGGTACTAGTTTGTTTACTCTGCTTAGCTGTTTGGAGCTAATAGTCCTAATGTTTTAGCTATAAATGATAACCTCAATTTGCACTTTATCCTAGTAATAAAGTAAAGGAGAGAAGTAGGGAAGAGAGTATAACAAGGTCATAAATCTCCTCCTCAAAAGAGAAAAACAAAAGGGTGTTGTATTTGTGGAGTGGGATGCAGTGAATGATTTTTGAGGATGGCAGTAATTAATTTAGTTTAATGGCATCTTCAAAGGAGACAGGTCCCATCCATTCCCTCCCCATATATAGGTAACGTTCTAGGGATGCATTCTGAGTTTGTATAGAGAGTACGGATACATTCTACTTAACATCCTTAATTGCTTTTGAGAAAGCATGATGTTAAAGGAAATAATATTATAAGGGATGTTTTGCTCCATGGGACAACTAGGTGGTTCAATGGATACAGCACTAGGACTGGAGTCAGGAAGATGAATCTTCCTGAGTTCAAATCTGTGTTCAGATGCTTCTTGCTGTGTGACCCTGGGCAAGTGATTTATCCCTGTTTGCCTCAGTTTCTTCATCTGTAAAATGAAGCTGGAGAAGGAAAAAGCAAATCACTCCAGGATATCTAAGAAAACTTGAAATTGGGTCATAAAGAAATGGACATATCTGAAAAACAACTGAACAGTAACAGATCTATAGAAAGAGTATGATAAATGCATGAGTGGCCAAACAGTGCCATAGGAGCCTTTTGTGACTTTATGGTGGTGGTTGGTATTTTATTTATATATAATTATATATCCAATATAGTGTTATGTATATAATATCAATCAAATTTATAAACATGATGTAATATATAAATATATACACATGTATGTGTATGTATGTATATGTATCTATGTACACACATGAACATATATACATATTGTGTATCTCATTTTGTCCTTACATTCTCTCTGGGAGGCATGTGCTATTTTATCTAGCTCATTTTACAGACAAGGAAACTAAGGCCC
The DNA here is from genome assembly GCA_011680675.1 of Gymnobelideus leadbeateri. Taxonomy (NCBI): domain Eukaryota; kingdom Metazoa; phylum Chordata; class Mammalia; order Diprotodontia; family Petauridae; genus Gymnobelideus; species Gymnobelideus leadbeateri. Next base: position 164,283 of record WOXC01005062.1, read on the forward strand.
AAAAGGTTAAGAAACTTGTTCAAGGTCACATAGCTAGTGTTTGAGGCAGGATTCAAGCTCAGGTCTTCCTCATTTCAAGCCAAGTAGTCTATTTGGCATTTAAATTCCCTTATAACCAGCTCCTTCCTATATTTTAAGCCTTCTTATGCCTTCATCCTCCTACTGCCCAGGAATCTGTGATCCACTGACACTGGCCTCCTTACTGTCCTATATTTTCCTCCAGCAAGACACTCTGGATTCTGTGCTTAGCCCAATGCAAGGTATACAGAAAGGGCTTAATGAACACTTATTAATTGACATTAGCTCTATATGCTGCACTATCTACGTTATGGTTATAATGTGTTTAGTATGTTGGAAGCACTTCAGAATCTTAGACTTTGGAAGGGGCCTCAGACATAGAAAATGGTTTTATTGGGAGAAAATGTGGTGGTAAGTATGCTTGGATAGCAACACAGAGGCCAGGGTGTCGGACATAGATTTGAGGAGACATTATTGCTTGTTTAGTTTGTGTGTGTATGTATGTATGCATGAGTGTGTTGTATATGTATACGTGTTGTGTGTGCACATGTGTGTGCACACGTGTTTTGTGTATGTGTGTTTATACATGTGCATGTGTGTATATGCCTCTGTGTGTGTGTGTGTGAGTGCGCACTTGCGCGTTCAAATGCACTTTTGGCAGGACACCACCTTAGTGTCCTGTTGAGCACCTCTACTAACCTGGAAGTTTCAAAGGGAAGGAACACCAGTAATCTTAATACAAACATCTCAAACACCTTAGCACACTGCTTTTGCACATGATAAGTGCCTTAGAAATATCTGTGGAATTGAACAAAGGTGATTACTATGGCACTGATCTCATGATCTAACTATTCTTTGATAAGGAGATTCAAGAAGACCTTTTTTTTAATCAGGAAAGAGCTCTATTTTCGGAAGAGATGATAAATTAACTATCAATGATGATTTTGTGAGTAGCAGATTTCTCTGAAGTACTGTTGCCTCTCTTCAAAATGTAGCTTCACTTATTTATTTGTTTGTTTGTTTTCTATTTATCTATCTATTGATCTATTCATTCATTCATTCATTTATTTGTTTGTTTGTTTGTTTGAGGCAGGGGTAAGGATGCAACATTGATAGAATGGGAAAGTTAGAAGCAAACAAATAACACAGTAGGAACATACAATCATTTCATTTAACATATGGAGAATCTGAGGCCATGTAAGTGACTTGCCCAAGGTCACACTGGTAGTATATGGTAGAGCCAGGCTAGTTGGCATTTGAATCCAAGTGCTCTGATTCCTATAATATAAGACTTTGTGCCAGATTCTGTGTTAGGTATTGGGTGTACAAAAAAAAAAAAAACAGGGGGCAGCTAGGTGGCGCAGTGAATCCTGGAGTCAGGAGGACCTGAGTTCAGATCTGACCTCAGACACAACACACAAAAAAACACAAAAAAACAACTAGTTGTGTATTTGAAGGGAATAGCAAGTTATGCATGGCAGCTTTGCAGTTCCATGTGTAATCATGTATTTTATTGTGCTCCATTATGGAAATGCTTGTTTTATTCCATGAATTAAAAATAAAATTTAATAATGGAAGAAAAAAAATGCCTGTTTAGGAAAGGGTTTGGCTAGTTGCTCTTCATGGTCCCTGCAACCACTGAGATTCAGTGCTTCAGAAATAATAACAGCTAGCATTTATATAGTGTAGCTAGGTGGTGTAGGACATAGGACACAGGGCCTGGAGTCAGGCAGATCTGAATTCAAATCTGTCTCCAGACACTTATGAGATATGTGACTCTGGGAAGGTTATTTAAACCTGATTGCCTCAGTGTCCTTATCTGAAAAATGATCTAAGAAGGAAATGGCAAACTGCTCCAGTATCTCTGCCAAAGAAAACCCCAAATGGCTTCATGAAGAGTCAGACATGACTGAAACTACCAAACAGCATTTAGACGGCATCTTAAAGTTTGCAATACAGTTCATGAATATCATCTCATTTGATTCTTACAGTAACTTTGGGAGGTAGGTGCTATGATTACCACAGTTTTATAGAGGAGGAAACTGAGGCAGATAGAGGAAAAGTAAGTGACTTGGCCAGGGTCACAGAGCTAATAAATGTTCAAGGCCAGATTTGGACTAAACTCTTCCTGACATCTATCCAGTGTTCTATTCAAACCATAATAATTGTAAGAGTTAACTGGTATTTACATAACTCTTTAAAGTGTCCAAAGGGAAAGGGTGGGGTCAAGATGGTGTAGTAAAAACAACACTTCCACTGCACTCCAGCCCACACCACTTTAAAATTATGTAAAAGGGAGACTCTGAACAACCTCTGGAGCTCCAGCACCCACAGAATGACACAGAGAAACTAACCTCCCGCTGAGGACAGCCCGGCAGCCCGGCAGGGAGTAGCCAGCACTGCACTCTGGGAGCAGACAGAACTGTGCTCTGGGAGCAGACAGCACTGCGCTCTGGGAGCTGAGCCCAGGAACACCTGAGTCAGAGGTTTTAGCCCCAGGACAGTCAGTCCAGCAGATGGCTGGAGGGACCTAGGAACACCAGCAGCTGTGGCTTTTCCAGAATTTCCAACACAAAGTGAGAGGATAGTGCCCTATGGACTTTGGGCCCAGTATTTGGCAGCATGTCAGCTTCCTCCCCTGGGGGCTAGAAGCTGCGTAGGAGATGCAGCACAGCCGCCATTTTGCAGCTTCAGGTGTAGCTTCAGTTCCTGGCCTGCAGACTGTAGGGGGATTCGGCAATCAATCTGGGCAGGGGTTGGGGGGGGGTGGGGCATTGCTCTTGCCTTAACATCCCTGAATCTGTATTGTGGTCTGGGGTGGAGGTCTTAGGGTGTGTGTCCAGCTTGCCATGGTGTGTGGGGGCTTCAGGGAGGGCACCCAACTAATAGCTCTGGAAGTTGAGAAGACTCCAATGTTTGGGACAGAAACTCCCCTGTCTGGTGGCAGAGTCCTACTGTGGCAACAAACCCAAAAGTCAGCTAATTTAGTGGCAACATGCCTAGGCAAAAGAAATAAAATAAACACAAAAATTCAACATTAGACTCCTATTTTGGGGGCAAAGAGGATGGAAGCATGGAACAGGAGGACTGGGAGGTCAGAAATCCTGCACCAAAACCCCCAAATGAAAATACTAGCTGGTTACAGACCACAGAGGACCTGAAGAAGGATTTAAAAAACCAAATAAGAGAAGTGGAGGAATAATTGGGAAGAAAAATGAGAAGGATGCAGGAAAAGTATGAAATTAGAGTCAACAGCCTGACTGAGGAAAATAACATCTTAAAAAGCAGACTAACTAAAAAGCTGACTTTTCCAGATGGAAAAAGAATCTCAAAAGTTCACTGAGGAGATTCATTCCTTCAGAATTAGACTGGAGCAAATGGAAGCTAGTGACTTGATGAGAAATCAAGATGCTGTTAAACAGATCCAAGCAATTGAAAGAATAGAAGGCAATGTGAAATATCTCATGGGAAAACCACTGACCTGGAAAATAGATCCAGGAGAGATAATTTTAAAAATATTGGACTACCTGAAAGCCATGATCAAAGAAAGAACCTAGAAATCACCCTTCACGAAATTCTCAAGGAAAAATTGCCCCGATGTTTTAGACTCAGAAGGTAAAATAGAGGTTGCAAGAATCCACAGATCACCTCCTAAAAATGATCCCCAAAAGTAAACTCCTAGGAATATTATATCCAGGTTCCAGAATTCCAAGATTAAGGAGAAAATACTACAAGCAGCCAGGAAGAAACAATTTCAATATTGTGGAAACACAATCAGAATAGCACAGGACCTGGCAGGTTCTACACTGAGAGATAGAAGAGCATGGAATATGATATTCCAGAAGTCAAAAGAGCTGAGATTAAAACCAAGAATTACTTACCCAGCAAAACTGAGTATCTTGTTTCAGGGGAAAATATGGTCATTCAGTGGAATAGAGGACTTTCAAGCTTTCTTGAGGAAAAAAACAGAGTTGAATAGAAAATTTGACATTCAGACACAAGAATCAAGAGATACTTGAGAAGGTAATCAGGGAAAAGACATCGAAAGGAACTTATCAACGTTGAACTATTTACATTCCTACATAGAAAAACAATAACTGTGACTGATGAAACCTTTTTCAGTATGAAAATAATTGTATAATTCACGGGCATATGAAGACATATGCGTATGTGTGTATATATGTTTACAGGTATACATAGATAGAGGGCACAGGTTGAATTTGTTGGGAAGGTATGATACTTAAGGGGTGAAGTTAAGAGGTGAGAGAGGAATGTGGCAAGAGGTGATGAGGAGAGATGGGGGCAGGGGTAAACTATCTCATGTAGAAGGGGCAAAGCAAAGTTGTTGCAGGGGAGGGGAAGAACAGGAAGGCAAAAAGGCAAAACCATATTCTCATTGAATTTGGTTCAGGGAGAGAATGACATACATACTAAATGGGATATCTCACCCTGCAGAAAAGTGGGGGGGGATGAGAGAGGGGAGGATGGCGGGGAGGACATGCTGGGAGGAGTGGAGGTTGGAGGCCCTCATTTTTGAAGAGGGCCAGGATCAAAGTAGGGAATGGACCAGGTGGGGTGTCGGATGGGTGGGAAGGAAATATAATCAATCTTTTACAATATATCTACTATGGTAATGTTTTGCTTAGCTATACATGTACAACATATACTGAATTACTTATCTTCCTAGCAGGAGTGGGTGACAAGGGAAGAAGGGAATGGATCTGGGATTTGAAGTTTTAAAATTAAATGTCTCAAATATATATATAAATACTAATATTAATACTATTTTGCATGTAACTGGGAGATAAGATGTGCAGGCATTGGGGCACAGAGATTCACCTTGCCCTAATGGAAAAGCTGAAGGAGGTATGGGAGAAGATATGGGAGAGAGCAGATTGGATGAGGGGATATCCTGTGGGACTGCTATTATGGGGCAGTGGGTAGGGGAAAAATGGGGAAAACATTGTAACTCAAAATCTGGTGGAAATGAATGATGTAAATCAGAAGTTAATAAAGCATTTGGAAAAAAAATAAATCCAAATCACAAGCAAAAATAAATAAATAAAATAAAGTGTCCAAAGGACTTAACATATATGATCACCTCTTATCTTCACAGCAGGCTCGTGTGGTAGCTGTTACTACTAGTTTCACTTTAAAGATGAGGAGACTGAGGCTAAGAAAGAGCAAGTGATTTGTCCATGGTCACAGAGTTAATGTGTCAGTGTAGATTTGAACTTAGGTCTTCTAGCATCCAGAGCCAGCATCCTACTGCTTGCATTACTATTATTTACACATTTCAGTTATGTCTGATTTGTATTGATAGAATCTGGGGTTTTCTTGGTAGAGATACAGGAGTGGTTTGCCATTTTCTTCTCCAGATCATTTTTACCGATGAGGAAACTGAGGTAATCAGGGTTAAGTGATTTGCCTAGGGTCACATAACTGGTAAGTGTCTGAAGTCAGATTTGAACTTGTCTCCATGACTCCAGACCCAGTGCTCTATTCCCTATACCACCCAGCTGTCTATCTAGCTGCCTTGAAAATAACTTAAACAATATAGGATCAGTGGAAAGAACTAGGCCAATCCCAAGAATTATGTTCTATTAAAGAAAATTCTTCTTTTTACTACTATTATTATCGCTTATTGACTTGCTAGTTGGAATTTCACTGCTTTCCATTAAATATAATGGGAAAATTTGGTAGACAATTGTTATCTTTGAAGTTAAACATCAAAGCTTATTTGACTAATTTTAATAAAGAAAACACATTTTCATTAAAAAAATATCCATAGGTATAAGTAATTAAAATTCACCAAAAGCCTACAAAGTCAGTTTTGCATTCACTATTGTGACAGGCTCTATAGCTATTTTTCTGCTTTATTTTGGGTGGCTAATGCTCTCAGAAATAACATTCTAGGACTTGTTATCCCTGGGCTTAGTGTTTTTAGGATTCAGTTCGTTATCTTATAGCTAACCATTTCTTTCCACCTAAATCATGACCTGGGTAGCGAGATGTCACAGTGGAGAAAGTGCTGGGTCTGTGGTCAGGAAGACCTGAGTTCAAATCCAGTCTCAGATACTTCATAGCAAGTCATTTTACACAGTTTGCCTCAGTTTCCTCATCTACAAAATGAACTGAAAAAGGAAATGGAAAGCAACTTCAGTATCTTTGCTAAGAAAAACCCAATGGGATCATTAAGAGTTGGATATAATTGAAAAATGACTGAACAACAAATTATAACCCAATGAACAGATTTCTTATGGATGCATTGAACTAATACTTGGGTCTACTTTCTTTTCTAGTTAAAGACATTTGAGTTACAACCCTGACTCTGCTATTAACTATCCATGTGACCTTTAACACAACAGTTAACCTCTCTGTGTCTCAGTTTCCTCACCTATACAATGATGGGACTGGACAAGATGACATTAAAGGGTGTTTCTGTATTTATTTATTTATTCTATAAATAAGTCGAGGAGACCTGAGCTTGGGTCCAGCCTCAGCTACTTCCTAGCTGTGTGATTTTGGACAAGTCACTTTCTCTCTGTTTGCCTCTATTCTCAAATGGGGATAATACCAGCACCTACAAATGAGATTATATATTCATGTGTATATGTGTACATGTATGTATATGTATATAGGTATACATATACACACATGAACACACATAATATACAAAATGCATATATATGCATATATGTATATGTACATATATATATATAAATATAAATTTATATGTAATCATATATATTAAGTGAAAATCTCTTAAAGCCTCCGTTTCTTCCCTTGTAAAATAAGGGGGTCATATGAGAGTTCTCCTAAGGGTTCTCCCAGCTATAGACCTTGGATTATCTTCGAGGGAAACCTATTGAAATTGCTTAAGGATGGTTGCAAAATTGAGGTATGAGAGATCTGTTCCAATATCCAGAAAACTCTGTGTGTGTGTGTGTGTGTGTGTGTGTGTGTGTGTGTGTGTGTGTGTATGAGATATCTATTCCTGAGATCAGTAGTAAAATGGAGTCAATTCTGGGGTCATTCTCCAGGCTTAGGGTAACCAGCTCAGAGGTCTAGTTGAGTCTCTGTGGCTATTACCTGGGTTGTACCTCCTGTCCTGCTTGAATTATATTCTTTCTTCTTCCTCCTCTTGAAGATTACTTCAACCGTTTCATCCTCTCACCAACCTTTTCTGCTTTCATTCCCCCTTTAAATGAACCCTACTTACTTGCTCTCTCTTCTGAATTTACATGCCAATGCATTTCCCTTACTTCTGTATACTTTCCCCAGTAAAATGTAAAGTCCACAAGGGAAACGCCTGTTTCATTGTTGTCTCTATAGCCATAACACTTATGTGTCAGCACATATTAGGTACTTAACTTCTCTCTGAATGAAATTTTCTTCCAGTGGCCTAAGAAAAGGACTTATACATATTTAAAAGTACTGTATCTGCACGAGAGGCCAGATATTGAAAGGATGCAATGATACAGAGTTTAAACAAAATTCTAAACTTAATAAACAACAAAGAAGGTGATAATATTTATATAAAAGTAGGAGAAAAAAGAGGATTTTAAATGTATCCTGTGTTGTGAATCTCAATTATGCATATCATGATTTTTCTTTTAAGATATTCCCCATGTACCTTTCAAAGCTATCCTATTCTTTTTGTGTCTTTCTGGTCATTCCTTTTGTCCCCCTCTGTACATGATTAGAAATACTTCATCAACTCTTTTTTTCCCTTAATTTTTCTTTTCTTATCTACACCCCTGGTCAAGATGTATTGACTTTGACATCATTTCAAAAGGAAAAAAAAAAACTGAAGAAGTCAGGGAGTACAAAAAGGTGTTGGGGCACAGGAAAGGATGTTTGACAGATGCCGTGGATGACCATTTTAACTTGGTTTCTTGTGTATAAAAATAATGGGAGGGGCACTAGGGGATATTTACTTTTCTTCCCTCTGCTATAATATCCTTAGGCTTCAGTGGTGAACTAGGGATTGCTCTGGGCACCAGAAACAAAGAATTTTTTTTTTTGATTTTCAAATTTCCTTTACTTCCCTCCCCCCTCCCCTCATGACATCATATAGTACAGTATAGGGTCTGCAAATGCATTCATATTAAACATTATTCCAATTACAAAGGCATATTGTACTAGGTGGGATGAAAGATGGTAAGGAAGAAGTACAACTAAACAATGAGAAGAACAAGATCATTTAGTTTGCTTCCATCAGGATTCAGGCTCAGTTCTTTCTAGTTATATCTCTGGATGGCACATTTCTCACTTTCTTGAGTCATTCAGGATTAACTTATATCACTGCATTGCTGAAAAGAGTCCAGTCTGTCATAGTTGGTCATCACAGATATGGTATGTCTGTGATTGTATACAATTTTCTTCTGATTCTACTCTTCTCGCTCATCATCAGTTTGTATAAGTCTCTCCAGGTAATTATGAAATCTGTCACCTCCTCGTTTCTTATAGCACAATAAAATTCCATTACATTCATATACCACAACTTGCTTAGCCATTCCCCAATTGATGGGCACCCCTTTAGTTTCCAATTCTTTGCAACCACAAAAAGGGCTGCTAAAAATATTTTTGTACATATGGTTCTTCCTCCCACTACTATGATCTCTTTGGGATATAACCCTAGGAGTGGTATGGCTGGGTCAAAGGGTATGAAATTATTTATAATCCTTTGGGCATAATTCCAGATTGCTCTCCAGAATGGTTGGAGAAACAAAGAATTTTTAATTGATATTTTTATTCTCTCATGACTGTATAGCTGATGGCTTGACCTGTGGCAAAGTTTGGAAGCACTATAATTCTTTTTTCAAGAGAGTTGACTTTTTTGTTTTGTTCCTTGTTTGAGAGACATTTTCTGAATAGAGTCATAGACACCAAAAGCTGGAAGAAAGCTTAAGACCTTTCATTTTCTGTAAGAGGAAAATGAGGACTAGATTGGGGAATGGTCAGTCATACAGCTGGTTGAGCCCAGAATAGAGCCCAGGTCTTCTAAATCCCACTCCAAGACTTTTCCCATTATTTCATGTTTCTCCCTTAGAGAAATGGTTTCCACAACAGGGAGATATCACCTCATGGGAGCATAGATGGAGAGCTGGAGAAGACAGATGCTTTCCAGTCCAAGCTACTCATTTTGCAGGTAAGGCAGTTGAGTTGCAAAGAAATTAAGAGACTTGGATAACACAGGGTAGAGGTAGTAGAGGCAAGATTCGAACCTAGTTCCTTTGGCTCTAAATCCAACACTATTTCCCTTACCCTGACATGTTTAAACACTGATTCTAAATGAATACGATTAAATCTAGTCAGGATTAATGTAAAGTCTCCACTTACATGCAAAATTTCAATTTCACAAGGATAGTTTGGGGTAGGAAATAGACAGAAGTTTGAAAAATGGGGGATTTTGTGGATGGAAAGAAGGCTCAGTGTGAGTCAACAGGATGCTATGTCAGCCAAAAAGGCTAATGTGATGATCTTGGGCAGCCTTGAGAGAAACAGCTCCCAGATATAAGTTAGTGATAGTATTGCTGTACCCTGCCTTTCCAGGGCACAACTAAACTATTACATTCAGTACTGGGTACCATGATTTAGAAAAAATGTTGACAAGCTAGAGAGGCTCCAGAGGAGAGTTACTAGAATGGCATCTACCTCCTAGGGAGTTGTGATGATCACATGAGATTATGTTTTCAAAGCACTCAGCACAGTGCATGACACACAATCAGGGCTTTGTTGTTATTGAGTTGATTCAATCATGTCCAGCTCTTCATGACCCCATAGGGGGTTTTCTTGGCAAGGATAGTGAAGTGGTTTGCCTCGTCCTATTCCAGCCCATTTTACAAATGAGGAAACTGAGGCAAACAGGGTTAAGTACTTGCCCAGGGTGAGATAACTAGGAAGTGTCTGAGACTGGATTTGAATTCATGAAGATAAGTCTTCCAGATTCTAAGCCCAGTACCCTACCCATTTTACCACCTAGGTGTCCTAGTGACTGCTTTATACATTTTTATCCCCTTCCTTTGGCCTTCACTATACATCTGAGGATAAGGTGAAGGAGAATGGGAATGTTCTGCATGAAGAAGAAGACTGAGAGAAGAATATCAGTCTTTCAGGACTTGAAAAGTTGGCAAATAGGGCAGAGCCAAGATGGCGGAGTAGAAACAGCGTTTCTAATGTGCTCTGCCCCACACAAATTTCAAACAATATGAAAGGGGACTCCGAACAACTTCTGGAGCCACAGCACCCACAGAATGGCACAGAGAAGCTAACCTCCTGCTGAGGACAGCCCAGCAGCCCTGCAGGGAGCAGCCAGTGCAGCACTCTAAGAGCAGGCAGCACAGCACACTGGGAACTGACAGCGCAGCGCTCTGAGCTGAGCCCAAGTCCACGGTTTTAGCCCCAGGGTGGCCGGGCCTTCAGCAGGCTGGAGGGACCCCAGAACACCAGCAATTGTGGCTATTCCAGAATTATCAGCACAGATATGCCTAGGACAAAGTGAGAGGTTAGTGCCCTATGGACTTTGGGACCAGTATTTGGGGAACACTTGGCTTCCTCCCCTGGGGGCAAAAAGCTGCTGAGGAAAGGTGGCACAGAAGCCATTTTGCAGCATCAGTAGTGGCTCTAGCTCCTGGCCTCCGAACTGCAGGGAGATCCAGCAATCAGTCTGGGGGTTAATCGCTCTTGCTTTAAACTGCCTGGATCTGGATTGTGGTCTGGGTGGGGGGGAAGTTTGGGGTGGGTATCCAATTTGCCAGAGTGGGTGGAGGCTTTACAGAGGCCACCCAACTGGCGGAAGTTGTGAAGACCCCACATTTGGGCAGAAGCTCCCCTGTCTGGTGGCAGAGTCCTACTGTGGCAACAAGCCCAAAAATCAAGTAATTAAGTGGCAACATGCCTAGGCAAATGAAACAAAATAAACAAAAAAGTTCAACATTGGACTCCTATTTTAGGGGCAAAGAGGCTCAAAGCATGGAGGAGGACTGTGAGGTCAGAACTCCTCCACCAAAAGCCCCAAATGAAAATACAAGCTGGCTACAGGCCATAGAGGACCTTAAGAAGCAGATAAGAGAAGTAGGGGAAAATTTGAGAAGAGAAATGAAAAAGATTCAAGAAAAGTATGAAATGACAGTAAACAGCCTGACTGAGGAAAACAATAGCTTAAAAAAATAGACTAACTCAAATGGCAAAAGAGGCTCAGAAAGGCAATGAGGAGAAGAATGCCTTAAAAAGTCGAATTTGCCAGATAGAAAAAGAATCTCAAAAGCTCACTGAGGAGATTCATTCCTTCAGAATTAGACTGGAGCAAATGGAAGCTAGTGACTTTATGAGAAGTCAAGATACTATTAAACAGATCCAAACAAATGAAAGAATAGAAGGCAACATGAAATATCTCGTGGGAAAAACCATTGACCTGGAAAATAGATCCAGGAGAGATAATTTAAAAATTATTGGACTACCTGGAAGCTACGATCAAAGAAAGAACCTAGAAATCATCCTTAAAGAAATTCTCAAGGAAAATTGCCCTGATGTTTTAGACCAAGCGGGGGAAATAGAGGTTGAAAGAATCCACTGATCACCTCCTGAAAAAGATCCCAAAAAGAAAACTGCTAGGAATATTATAGCCAGGTTCCAGAACTCCCAGAACAAGGGGAAAATACTACAAGCAGCCAGGAAGAAACAATTTCAATATTGTGGAAACACAATCAGAATAGCCCAGGACCTGGCACCTTCTACACTGCGGGATTGAAGGCCATGGAATATGATATTCCAGAGGGCAAAAGAGCTGGGATTGCAGCCAAGGGTCACCTACCCAGCAAAACTGAGTATCTTGTTTCAGGGGGAAATATGGCCATTCAGTGGAATAGAGGACATTCAAGCATTCTTGATGAAAAAACCAGAGTTGAATAGAAAATTTGACATTCAGACTCAAGAAGCAAGAGATGCTTGAGAAGATAATCAAGGAAAAGAAATCAAAAGGAACTTATCAGAGTTGGACTATTTACATTCCTACATGGAAAAACAATAACTGTGATGAAACCTTTCTCATTATGAAAATAATTGAAGAAGGGTACATGGCATATGTTCACAGGTATACATGGTTAGAGGGCACAGGTTGAATTTGATGGGAAGGGATGATTCTTTTTTTTTTGGAGGGCAATTGGGGTTGGGTGACTTGCCCGGGGTCGTGCTGCTGGGTTTTTGTTTGTGTTTTGGGTGTCTGGGGCCGGATTCGGGCTCGGGTCCTTCTGGCTCTGGGACCAGTGCGCTGATCACTGTGCCACCTAGCCGCCCCAAGAAAGGGATGATTCTTAAGGGGTGAAGTCAAGAGGCGAGAGAGGAAAGTGGAAGAGGAGATGGAGGGAGACAGGGTAGGGTAAACTATCTCATGTAAAAGAGGCAAGGGGAAGTAGTTGCAGGGGAGGGGAAGAACAGGAATGCAAAAAGGTAAAAGCATATTCTCATTGAAGTTGGCTCAAGGAGAGAATAACATACATACTAAATGGAATATCTTACCCTCACTCACTCTCCTGAATAGGGGAAAGGGGGATGAGCGGGAGGATGATGGAGGGGAGGGCATTCTGGGGAGAGGGGAGGATGGATGTACCCTCTACCAAAGAGGGACAGGATCAAAGTAGGGAATGGACCAGGTGGGAGTTGAGATGGGTGGGAGGGAAATATAAGCAGTCTTTTACAATATATCTACTATGGTAATGTTTTGAATAGCTATACATGTACAGCACATACTGTATTGCTTATCTTCTCAGAGGGAGTGGGTGACAAGGGAGGAAGGGAATGGATCTGAAAATCAAAGTTTTAAAATTAAATGTTTCATAAGATGTCCAGGCATTGGGGCTCAGAGATTCACCTTGCCCTAATGGCAAAATCGAAGGAGATATGGGGGAAGATATGGGAGAGAGCAGATTGGATGAGGGGATATCTAGTGGGACTGCTATTCTGCGGTGTTGGGTAGGGAAAAATGGGGGGAAAATGTAACTCATAATCTGGTGGAAATGAATGATGTAAACCAGAAGTTAATAAAGCATTTTTTAATTTAAAAAAAAGGAAGGAAATATAAAAAGAAAAGTTGGCAAATGGAGAAAGGGTTAACTTTATTCTGTTTGGCCACAGAGGGGAAACTAAGAGTAGTTGGTGGAAATTATAAGAAGGACAATTTGGGCTTATGTATGGGAGAGAAAAACTCCTGAACAATTAGAGCTGTCCAAAGGTGGAATGGAATGCTACTGTACTTTGGGAGGAAAAATCAGAAACAAAAACTGTTCATCCAACAAGGAATCTATATCCCCACTATACCTCTCCCTCCTGCTTGATAGCCCTTCCTTCCTGCTCTGCCCCCCTGTTTCTGTCCTCCCCCAGAATCCTCCCCATGCTTCCATGCTTAGAGTCTTTCTTTTTTTTTCAGACAAGGAAAAGTAAAGTTTATTAAAAGTTTGCTTGTATTGGACCCAGAGTAAGCCTGTGCTAGTTCATTCTATGGTGCTCTCACCCATGCTTAGAGTCTTTCAAGATAGAAATTTCCAGGTTCTTATTTGATTAGCACCTCTGCTTGATTGCCCAATCAGACCCACCAAAGCAGATCCCCATGCCTTCTCATAAAGCTTGAACTGACCCAACATTGAAGCTGCTTGCCCTGCCCTTTGTTACTCAATCATTAATGAGCATTTATGAAGTATTAATTATGTGTCCGGCATTAAGTAATATAAAGGCAAGTGCTGGGCAAATAAAGGAAGAAAAAATACCGCAAACTACTCCTTGCCCTCAAGAAGATTACCTTCTAATAGGAGAAAAGATAAGATAAGCCCAGGGGATTCAGTGAAATATTGGTGATGATTCATCATATCCTGAGAGCACTGTCTCATCAGACTGTTTTGGATAATTTTCCTCCTGAAAAAGTCTTCGGCAGTGCCTGGACTCATTACTTGTTGTATCCCTTCCTTGTACTTCCCCATCATGAATAAGTCATCCTTCTTCCCCGGGCCTGTTTCCTCATCTGTAAAATTAGGGGGTTAGGCTCAGGGGGCCCTGGGATCTCTTTCGGCTCCAAATCTATGATCCGATGATCATTTTGGCAATTTTAGTGGGGATAGTGAACTAATTTAATTTGGCAGTTTTATTCCAGACCCATGTGTGCCTATGTGTGTGGGGGTGGGGTGGGGATAGGATGAAGGGCAGAGTAGTGGATCAGCAGGCTAATGGAGTACCCTTCCTTTGTTGGCTCTGTCTCCCTCTTTAGTGGCCTTGATATCATTACCTTAAACACACCAAACAAAGGCACTTCCTTCTTTTAGCATTTCTTGCTTCTTCTGATTGCTCTGGAAATCTTACTTTTTAGTTCCAGGAAGCCAGCCCAAAGGTTGCCTCAAAAAACAATGGGCTTCTTCCCCATTATGACCCTGGATGCAGCCTATGAATATCTGTTAGCATGTATAATACAGCAAAGGTTGTTAGGCTCATGTGAAATAGCACTTTGTAAATGTTTAAATGCTGTCTAGATATGAACTATTATCATGATTAGAAAGGTGATAGGAATTTTCCATGGACGCACATCCAGGAAGTGTAGGGAATGGGGCTTACACCCAGGCATGTGATAGGAGTTCTTATATGCTAAGGTTAAAATAAATAATCTGTACAATGCTTCCACCTTGATCCAAAGTGCTTGATTTTGGTACCTTAGAGCCACAGAATTTTGGCACAAGAAGGGATCTTCCTTAGAGAACAACCAATAAATCAGCATTTATTTATCACCCACTTTTTTCCAGGCACTATTCTAGACAAAAGTGAAACTATCCTCTCTCTCTTTCTCTCTCTCTCTCTCCTCCTCTGTCTCATATGTGATATATAGAGATAAAAATGTATAACTATAATTATATAACAATATATAATATTTGATACATATCAATATATTGTATGTAGACAAATACATATGTATGTATTTGTATGTAAATATATGTAATGTATAGAAGTAATGTAATATTTGTATATATATATATACACACACATGCATATGTATGTGTATATATTCACAGAGAGAGAGAGAGAGAGAGAGAGAGAGAGAGAGAGAGAGAGAGAGAGGAGAGGGAGAGACAGACAGAGGGGAGAGAGAGAGAGAGAGAGAGAGAGAGAGAGAGAGCAAGCGAGAGAGAGAGATGATAGAGCATATGGAATGATAGACTTGGAGTCAGAAAGACCTAAATTCAAATTTGGTCTCAAATGCTTATTCGCTATGTGATCCTGGGCAAATCACTCAAACATCATTTGCCTCAGTTTCCTCAATTGTAGAATGGAGCCAATAAGAGCACGTACCTCACAGAGTTGTGAGGATCAAATGAGATCTTCGTAAAGTCCTTAGTATAATGCTTGGCACATACACAAATGCTCATCATCACTCTTTCTTTTTCTGTCTAGACATCACTAGTATAATGGAAAGAAAAGTCCATGGCATCAATTTAGGATCAAAGACAGTAAAAGGTTTATTCTCTTCTTAGGTATCAGTTGAGGCAGGAGGGAGTATCATGTCACAAAGAAGTGTGTGTTTGTGGTGCACGTAGGCCTCTGGATACAAATCATTTCGTCTGAGTACTCATAATACAGAGATAACACAGTCATTTACAACTGGTCAGCCACTGGCCTGGGGAGCAATCTATTGTGTTTCAGAGGAAGGGAGGAAGAGACTTCTTCATGTCTTAGTATGTCATTGGTCCTGGGGGTGTCTAAGACATGATAGCCTTGATTTGTCTTTTGCTTGACCTCCATCTTTTGGGGGAACGGAAGAAAAAGCAAAGAACAATAAATTTGCTTGATAATCGTATGTATATTTGAAAGGAATAGCAAGCTGTACATAGGATATTTGCAGTTTTATATAACATCATATTTTTATTATACTATGCTATAGAAATGCTTTTTTAAAATTCCATCAATTAAAAATAAAATAAAAAAGGTAATGAATAGGAGTTAGAAGTAATGTCTATTTACACTGAAAATAAGAAGGGACCAGGGAGAAGGTTTCTGTGGAGGTACATTGGAGAAAAATGTCCAAAGAGTCATGACTGGAGTCTAGAGAGGAATGAAGTAATGACCATGGCAGGCCTGTACACTTTCTTAAAATGGAGATTCCAGGAGGAACTGACCAATTAGAGGAAAGGTCCACAAGCAGAAAGTGTGAAGCCTAATAGGTCATGGTGGAAAAAGAAGTACAGAGAGTCAGGAGTGAAGGCCACTGAAGAATGAAGGAGTTTGGAATGTATAAATTCCAAAAAAAGAGAAGCTTATGTTTGATTCTTAAAATAATAGGAACTCACTGAATCTTACTGGGATCAAAGTTACTTTCTTTTGTTCTACAGTTGCAGAAACTGAGGCCCAGAAAAGGCGAAGCAAGGTCCTGTATTTCACAATTAGTTTCTTTCAGTCCCCTAGGAGTTTGATCAAGAGCAGGTTTTCCCTTTGGTCAATGATAGTCATCTCATCTAACACACACAGAATTTGGCCCTAGATTTGACTCAGAGGGAACAGAGCCCAGTGGTCTTTGACAAATCATGAGACATATTATTGTAATGATGACATTAAGTGGCCTCCATTGTAAGGCACATTTTAACTGCCTAATGATCCATTGGATCATAAATAGGAAATGGTTGACCTAATTTTTGCCTCTCTATTACAAGGATCGACTTCCCCTTAAGATAACAGATTCTTTCAGATGTAAGAATAATGAGGTTACTTTATTACACAGCCTGGCCCTTTGTCTGGAAAGCTGCACCATTTGCACCGTGGGAGACTGACTGACAGGACAGAAATCACATTATATTGTAACCTTTGTGGGAGTGGGGAGGTTAGTTGCAGGACTGAAATAAAAAAATTAGGCAACAATGTACATCAAAAAAGGAAACAATAAATAACAACAAAACACCTACCATATACTAGTAATGTCAAAAAAATGAAGAGTAAATTTAATGGGTCCTACATGGCTTTCAATCCCTACAACTCAGAAAAATGGAGAAGCAAGCTAGGAATAACATTTTTTTTAAAACTTCAGCACTGATGTATCCAGGTTTTTTTTTTTAAATAAAAAAACAGCCCAAAAACAAATAAAAGAGAAAACAATACTTGTCTACCTGCTCAGATTTCAGAATTCCTAAAATCCCAGGAAGAATGTTCTTTAAAAAAATAGGTAATAGTTTCTACTGGGTTCTATTCAGCCTCTTTAATATATTCAAAGTAAAATCATTTCCCACCTCAAAGCTGACCTCCCTCTCTTGACTTTCCTATTTTTCTCAATTGAAGCCACTCTTTTCAGGATCACCCAAACTTGAAAATTATTGTTATCTTTTACCCCTTTCTGATGCCCTGACTGCATGCTTTTAAATTAAGAATTCATGACTTTGCATGGTGGATAGGTGGCACAGTGAATAAAGCACAGGCCCTGGAGTCAGGAGGACCTGAGTTCAAATTCAGCCTCAGACACTTAGCACAAAAAAAAAAAAAAAAAAAACTAGTTGTGGGGCGGCTAGGTGGCGCAGTGAGTAGAGTGCTGGCCCTGGAGTCAGAAGGACCTGAGTTCGGATCCGGCCTCTGACACTTAACACACACAAACAAAAACCTAGCTGTGTGGCCTTGGGCAAGTTACTTAACCCCAATTGCCCTCCAAAAAGCAAAAACAAACAAAACAAACAAAACAAACAAACAAACAACAACAACAAAAAAAACCTAGTTGTATGACCTCGGGCAGGTCACTTAATCCCAACTGCCCTCCAAAAAAAAAAAAATAAAATCAAAACAAAAAAAAGAATTCATGACTTCATGACTGTAGGTACTCCCTCTACTGATTCAAGTTGCCTTTCCTCTAGAACTTGGCAAATGATTCCTAGAGTTACTATGGGAAAAAAAATCAGAAACAAAAACAAACTACCTACCTTGCAGTAAACCAAGTCTCTCAATTTAGTAAATTCTCAGGTAATCTCAATCTATTGCTTATCTAGCTCTTAAAGGTTATCCAACATGGTAAGATCTAAAAGAATGTGTGTTCTTCTGGTTTCATCCCTGATAACCTTAGAGTTGCTTCCCCACTTGGATGAAACAATGTGGGGGAAGTTGTTATTGTTCCCCCACAATCCATCACTTAAATTCTACCTATTCATAATGTAATAGGGTACCATGTAAGGGACAGCAACTCCTTTGTAGGCAGAAGAGGAGATATCCAATACCTTACTATAAATTTTACAAATTATAGTCCAGAGTACCTTGATACATCAGACAGATTTGAACAGTGTTAGGAAAGTCGTCCTCTCAAACGCACACACAGCCAAACCTTGCTTCCTGCTTGTTACAGTAATATCTCTCACATCTGCATCTTCCCATTTCTTTGTATCATTACCTTTCTCATCTAGATACTTATTATCTTAATTGTGGGTCATGATAATTATTCTCTATCCTCTAGTATTTTTGCTTTTCAGTCAGTCATAATTTTCTATCTTATCTACCATATATATGTATATATATTCACATACATATACATACTATATGTATATATTTATGTTTGAGCCTACCTCTTTGTATCTTGCATAAGCTAGAAGTGAAGCAGCCACTCACTGGCCACATTCTACTACTACTAGACACAGGAGCTTTGATTTCATTAGTCTAGCTTTCTTCCAGTCTCAGCTAAAATTCCACATTCTAGAAAGAAGCCCTTCCCAGTCCTCTAGTGCCTTTCCTCTCTTCATGCCTCCAGTTTATTCTGTATATATCTTGTTTATACATGATTGATTGCATGTTGCTTCCCCCATTTATTGTAATCTCTTAGAGAAGGAGGATTATTATTATTATTATTATATTGTTGTTTTTGTTACTTTGCTTTTCTTTGTCTCTTTAGCTCTAGCACAGTGCCTCGCACATGACTGGGATTTAATAAATGCTTGTTGACTTGAATTTCTTGGGCATCCTAGATCAGGGCTCATCATATTGGTGTTAGAATGAATGAGGACACCCAATGACTCAGCCTACTGTATCTCAGAACTCCAAAGCTCAATTGATCCATCAGCTTCAGTTCATAACAAAGAGTACAGACCATTCATCATTTATAAAGCACCTTCTATGTGCCAGGCAACACTCTAGGTACCAGAGCAACAAAAACAAAAACTGAAAACCCCTTGTTGTCTGGGAGCTAAGAAATTACCTATGGCACTCCACCTATGGATGGAGCATTGGGCCTGGAGTCAGAAAGATCAGAATTGAAATGCAGCCTCAGACACTTACTAGCTATGTGACCCTGGGCATTTCACTTATCTTTGTCTCAGTCATCCTATCTGTAAAATGGGGGTGAAAATAACACCTACCTCTCAGCTTTGTTGTGAGGATCAAATGAAATCCTAATCATAAAACACTTAGAACAGTGCCTAGCACACAGTAGGTGTTATAGAACTCTTAGTTATTTGTAATAGCAGTCATTGTCATTAACATCATCATCAACTTTACCACCACCACCACCATCATCATCATTATTCAAGCCAATCTATACATAAATCAGGAGCAAAATGAGTAACATGGAGAATGTCACTCTTTCTCAAAATACTTGAATATCTCCAACAACTTTGAGTCAAATCTCCAAATCTTTATTAAGGACCCCCTTTGTTACAAACACTGTACCTGTCACAGAGAATAAAAATATAAAACCAAAATAGCTTTCATTCTACTTAGGATGGGGTGGAGTGCAGCTAGGCTGCTAAATACATGATTTTTTTTCTAATCTGGACCCATAATTTCATTGGCATAAGGAATTCTCTATGAGAAAATTTAATACGGTAGATCATTATTTACTTTGTAACTGTTAGCCTAACTTTGAAATATTTTAGATTTATTATTTATTTTAGCCTTCATTAAAAAAATTGAGCTCCGTATTCTTTCCTTTCCTTTAATCATTAAGAAGGCAAGCAATATGATGGAAATTATACGTGTGAAATCATGCAAAACATATTTCCATATTAACCATATTTCCCCAAAAAGCAAGAAAAATAAAGCAAGGAAATTATTTTCCAATTTGTACTTAGAGTTCATCAGTTCTCAATCTGAAGGTGGATAGCATTTTTCTTCATGAGTCCTTCAGAATTATCTTGGATCATTTTATTGATCTAACCATTAATTTTAAACTATTTCCAGAGCAATGAGAAGTTAAATGATTTGCCCATAGCCACAATGCTCAGGAATTGAGGATGGAACAGAGGTCCTTTTGACTTTGAGATCATTTCTCTAAGGACTGTAGGGCAGTGCAAAACAGATTGTATACAATGGAATTTCAGGAGGAGGGGGAAACAAAGTGTTAACTGGAGGAAGGGGCAACAAGAAAGACTGTTTGTGGGGCCTGAAACTTGATCTGGGCCTTGAATGGAGAGGCAGTTCTAACATAAAAAGGGAAGAAGGAGACTCAGAAAAGGCTGACTCTGGAAGGGAAGTTAGAAGTCATTCAAGCTACAGTCTATAGATATTAATATTGAAGCCCTAAAAGATAAAGTACTATCCTTTGTTACATGGTGAATATGAGAGCTAGGACTAGAACACTTCTTCAGGATAACATTTGGTCTTCATTTGCCATTTGGCCTTCATTTTAATTCACTCAGACTATTTGTGCCTGACTGTGATGGAGCCTTCAGAACTTGTATTTGATCTGATCAGTCACAGTTGGACACACAGAAACATGACGCCAACATAGTGATGACATTTTGGTCCTCTTTGAGAATGAAGGACAACAATCAACCACCAACCAATCAACCAAGATCACTGAACATGGATAGTCACAGGGCTTGGAGCTTGGATCCATTATGTATTTGTGACCTGTTTCATATTTTACAGTTTATTTGTCTCTGGCATCAGTTAATCAATCAATAAGCATTGCTTGAGTCCTCATGTGCTAAGTGCTGGGAATAAAAAAAGAAAATAAAAGCAAAATTATTTCCTGCCCTCAAGGAACATGCATTCTAAATGGGGAAACAACATAAAATGGCAGTATTTCTTTTCTTTGCAAAATGAGGACGGGCTAAACTAGCTGGCCTCTAAGGTTCTGATGAGTCCAAAAGGTACGATCCTTTGGTCTATTTGAGCTCAAAATTCCATGATATTTGACTGTTCTCTCACTTGTCTCCTATGACTGCCCTGAAAAAGTCAAGGGAAAGGAAAGGCCTGATTTCTATGCTGCTTTCCTGTCATTTTCAGCTGTGAACGTTGCTCCAAATCTAATAGTCATTCTAAGTTTCCAGAGCAATGTAACACAAAAATCTGGCTATAGTTCACATTCCTTGGACTATTTCAGGTTTAATATGCTCTGTTTTCTGCTCAGGTTGTCCTGTTTGCTATTTTGTGGCCTCAGCTCTCCATCTCCCACTACTTTGCTTTGAACAGGTTTTTCCCCATACCAGGAATGTACTTTCTTCCTCAACTTTGCCTTCTATAAGAGCTAATAATTATAAAGGCTAACATTTATATAGTACATTCACGTTTGCAAAGCAATTTGTATGTATCTGACCACTACACCTGCCTTGTGAGGGTAGGTGTTATCATGATTCTTCTTTTATGAATGAGACTGTCAGGGAAGAAGAGATTTCTTTATGGTCATACCTTTGGTAAGTATAAAAATCAGGATTTGAACTCAGTTGTCTCCAGCAGTCATTAGGAACTTTTAATTTCTTTGAGTCTCTGTTCAGTTGTCATGTCCTATAGGAAAAGTTTTTATTTTTGGCCACTCCAGTTGCTAGTAGTCTTTCCCTGCTCAAATTATCTCATATCTATTTCTCTCAATTATATGCTCTTTTTAGAGTGTAAACTCCTCATGAATTTTTGCTGTTGCTGAGTCATTTTTCAGTTGCTTCTGACTCTTTGTGACCTCATTTGGAGTTTTCTTGGCAAAGATGCTAGAATGGTTTGCTATTTCCTTCTCCAGTTCATTTTATAGATAAGAAAACTGAAGCAAACAAGGTTAAGTGACTTGCCCAGGGTCACACAGCTAGTAAGTGTCTAAGGTTGAATTTGAACTCAGATTCTCCTGACTCTAGGCCCCACATTCTATCCACTGTGCTACCTAGATACCTTTGTGAGTAGGGACTGTTTATTTCTTCTCTTTGTATGCCAGACACAGGGGTATGCTGGTTAGTGTTTAACAACAAGGCTCTAGGGAAAAATAGTATACACATTCTATTAAGTTTAATCTACTTTATTAGCATTTTCTTAAGTCTAGACAATCAACAAAACAATAATTCAAGCCCTGATTTTTAATGATTTCCAACTTCCCAGGTGTAAATGCTGACTTCCCAGGTGTAAATGCTGACACTGAACATTTAACAACCTGCTCTCTCGAGTTTGTTACAGCTGGCACACCTTAGGGACCCAAGGACCTTACAGGCAACTGGACATGCAATGACTACTTTATTCATGCTTGTTTAACTGGATTTAATAATTAAAGTTTAAAAGTTTAAGACTATCTTCTTGCAACTGGCCCAAATATGGTGAACAGCTCATGCTTTATACATGAACCCAGGTACTTGTCTGTAATTAAATATTTGATTAATTATTAGAAGAGTGTATTTGTCTCTACAACACTTGAAGGGAGTAAACAACCATTAAATAATGGATTTATTATTTTAATTACTAAATTACTCCCCTTCCCTCAACTTGCTTTCCTACTGGAAAGAAAGCTTGAGAGTCAAATGCATCTAATTGTAAACAAACTGATGAAAAATAAAACACCAAGGCAGTGGATTATTGAAATGTCTCTTGGACCTGGAGATGTGGGGGTATTTCATCTCTTTTGTATCTTAGGGAAAACTCTATGATGTGCAATATTTTGTTTGAAGCTCAAGGGGTTGTAGAAACATTTTTTTGGACATGGTTCAAAGGTGGGGAAAAATTGGCCCCCTCTTGGTTTCTCTTGTGAATATGTATTAAAGCATCACTAATTAAAGCCATCACACAAAACTTGCTTATTAGTGACTAAAATCCTCACTATGTGAAAATCAAAATAAGCCAGAAAGATCCTAAGGGGAGAAGAGTCATGGTTTCATAGGATATAAAGTTAGAGAAGATCTTTGAATCATTTTAGTTCAATTCAACACACATTTAGGAAGTATCTATTTTCTTCAGTTATGGTAACTAAGCGGAGCAGTAGATACAGAACCAGATATGAAATCAGGAAGACTCATCTTCATTAGTTCAAATCTAGCCTCACTCATATTAGTTGTATGACCTTTGGCAAGTCACTTATTCCTGTTGGCCTCAGTTTCTTCATCTGTAAACTGATCTGGAGAAGGAAATGGCAAACCACTCTAACACCTTTGCCAAGAAAAACCTAAATGGGGTCACGAAGAATCAGACATGATTGAAAAAATTAAACAACAATAATAATTATGTTCAAGGTACAAAACACTGTGTTAAGTTCTGAGACTACAAAGACTGAAAAAAACCCCAATTTTTTTAAAACAAATGCTTTATTAACTTCTGTTTTACATCATTCATTTCCACCAGATTTTGATTTACAATCATTTTCCCCCCATTATTCCCCTACCCAAACTCCCAGAATAGTAATCCCACAAGATATCGCTTCCTCCAATCTGCTCTCTCCCATACCTTCTCCCATACCCCCATCAACTTTTCCATTAGAGGAAGGTGAGTCTTTGCATCCCAATGCCTGCACATCTTATCTCCCTATTACAAGCAAAAGAGTATTAATAATAGTATTTATATATATTTGAAACATTTAATGTTACAACCTCAAATTTCAGATCCATTTCCTTCCTCCCTTGTCACCCATTCCCTCTTGGGAGATAAGTAATTCAGTATATGTTGTACATGTCTAGCTATGCAAAACATTATCATAGTAGATATATTGTACAAGGCTGCTTATAATTCCCTCCCACTCATCTCACCCCCCACCTGGTTCATTCCCTACATGATCCTGTCCCTCTTCTATAGTGGGTACTTCCAACCTCCCCTCACCCCAAGGATGCCCTCCCATCCATCATCCCTCCTCTCATCCCCCTTCCCCCTATCCTGCTGCAGGTTGAGATATCCCATTTAGTATGTATGTCATTTTCTCCCTGAACCAAATTCAATGTGAATGTGGTTTTGCCTTTTTAGCCTTCCTTATTCTCCCCCTCCTTTGCAACCACTTCCCCTTGCTTCTTCTACATGGGATAGTTTACCCTACCCTGTCTCTCCCCATCTCCTCTTGCCACTTTCCTCTCTCACCTCATAATTTCATCCCTTGAGTATTCTCCCTTCCCAACAAATTCAACCTATGCCCTCTATCCATATATAACTGTAACCATATACACACACATTCACATTTGTATTCATATGACCACACCCCCTTCTTCCATTATTTTCATAGTGAGAAAGATATCATCAGTCACAGTTATTGCTTTTCCATATAGGAATGTAAATAGTTCAACTTTGATAAGTTCCTTTTGATTTCTTTTCCCTGATTACCTTCTCAGGCATCTCTTCCTTCTTGTGTCTGGGTGTCAAATTTTCTATTCAATTCTGGTTTTTTCCTCAAGAATGCTTGAAAGTCCTCTATTCCACTGAATGACCATATTTTCCCCTGAAACAAAATACTCAGTTTTGCTGGGTAGGTGACCCTTGGGTTCATTCCCAGTTCTTTTGCCCTCTGGAATATCATATTCCATGCCCTTCGATCCCTCAGTGTAGAAGCTGCCAGGTCCTGGGCTATTCTGATTGTGTTTCCACAATATTGAAATTGTTTCTTCCTGGCTGCTTGTAGTATTTTCTCCTTGATCTGGGGATTCTGGAACCTGGCTATAATATTCCTGGGAGTTTTCTTTTTGGGATCTTTTTCAGGAGGTGATCCGTGGATTCTTTCAACCTCTATTTTGCCCTCTGGATCTAAAACATCAGGGCAGTTTTCCTTGAGAATTTCTTGAAGGGTGATTTCTAGGTTCTTTCTTTGATCATGGCTTTTGGATAGTCCAATAATTTTTAAATTGTCTCTCCTGGATCTATTTTCCAGGTCAGTGGTTTTTCCTATGAGATATTTCACATTGCCTTCTAATCTTTCATTTTTTGGATCTGCTTAACAGCATCTTGATTTCTCATAAAGTCACTAGCTTCCATTTGCTCCAGTCTAACTCTGAAGGAATGAATCTCCTCAGTGAACTTTTGAGATTCTTTTCCATCTGGCAAATTCGACTTTTTAAGGCATTCTTCTCCTCATTGCCCTTTTGGGTCTCCTTTGCCATTTGAGTTAGTCTATTTTTTAAGGTGTTGTTTTCCTCAGTCAGGCTGTTGACCCTCATTTCATACTTTTCCTGCATCCTTCTCATTTCTCTTTCCAATTTTTCCTCCACTTCTCTTATTTGATTTTTAAAGTCCTTCTTAAGGTCCTCTATGGCCTGCAACCCGCTCATGTTTTCCCCTGGGGCTTTTGGAGCAGGACTTCTGACCTCACAGTCCTTTTCCCGCTCTATGCCCCCAAAATAGGAGTCTAGGGTTGCATTTTTCTGTTTCCTTTGCTTGGCATGTTGCCACTTAATTGCTTGACTTTTGGGCTTGTTGCCACACTATGGCTTTAAGGCCAGATAGAGGAATTTTCGTCCCGAACGTGTGGGGGGCAACTTCCGTTTCTGGCAAGCTGTAAACCCACCCACAACTTCCACCCTAGATCACAATCCAGATCCAGGGAGGTTAAAGCAAGAGCGATTACCCCCCAAGACTGATCACTGGATCTCCCTACAAATTTACAGGCTGGGAGCAGGAGCTGCCTCTGAAAACTACAAAATGGCGTTTCTCCTCAGTGGCTTCTAGCCCCCAGGGGAGGGAGCCGACGCATTCCCTAATACCAGTCCCAAAGTCCATAGGACATTAACCTCTTACTTTGTCCTAGGCAAGTCTATGTTGATAATTCTGGAGTCGCCACAGCTCCTGGTGTTCTGGGGTTCCTCCAGCTGGCTGCTGGCCCTGCCGCCCTGGGGCTAAAACCTCGGCTCATGCGGACCTGGGCTCGGCTCGGCTTGGCTCCTGCGCTCTGCGCGCTGCATGCTGCCAGGTCCCAGACCACTGCGCTGGTCCTTCCTGCAGGGCTGCTGGGCTGTCCTCAGCGGGAGTTTAGCTTCTCTGTGTCGTTCTGTGGGTGCTGGGGCTCCAGAAGTTGTTCAGAATCCCCTTTTACATAGTTTGGGGGGAATCTGGGGGCAGAGTGGCTTGGATGAGCTGTTTCTACTCCGCCATCTTGGCTCTGCCCCCTCCCAATTCTTTATTAAAAAAAAAACTTATACTGTCTTGATGGATGCAACATGAACATACATAAATAAATGCAAAGTAGTTTCATGAGGAATAGAAAAATAATAACTGGAGAGAGGGTAGAAATCCTGAAAATATGTAACCAAGCAGGGGACAACTGGGCTATATTTTGGGAGACACCAGGGAATATAAACCAGAGGAGAAGGCGCCATCTTGACAGAGGCCTCGAGGTAGGGGGTGGGATATTATCTAGGGGAACAGGAAGCAGGCCGGTTTGACTGGAATGAAGAGTGCAGAAGAGAGGATTTTAAACTAAGACTGGAAACAAAGATGGCAGCCAGGTTGTGGAGAACTAGAAAAACAATTAGTCTGACCAGTGCACTTTATGGAGGGATATAAATGTAGAGATGCAAGGAATTGGGCCCAAGGCAATTCTGGCAATGAATTCTATCTGTAGGAGTTGAACCCAGGTCCTCTGACTAAATACAAAAGGAACAACAAAAACAACAGTTTTCCTTTCAATATACAATGATTTCCATCATACACACAACAGTTTTGCTTCCATTATCTAGTGGTTCCTATCACACACACACACACAGACACACACACACACACACAGACACACACACACACACCACCACCACCACCACCACCACCACCACCAATTTTCCTTTCATTCAATAATTCGTATTATATGCAGTTTTCCTTTTATTATACAATAATTTCTGTATACACACAACAACCATTTCCCTTACATCATACAATGATTCATATCACACACAACAACAACACCCCTAAACCATAAACAGATAAATGGCTACATAGAGTGCTCCCACATAGCCAAATCCTTAAGGAGAGATGATCAGCATTTCTCTGGGTCTTTCAGCTGGAGAAATTTGTTTCCACCTCTTTTCTTAGTCGGGAACATTTCTGTAGAGGGAATGATAAGTCTCCCTTCATGTACCAGCCAGGAGGAGAAGCTGCAAGTGGAGATATGAGGTGGGGAGAGCAGCAGAGTCTCCAAATGACTGCAGAGCAGCACTGAGAAGGATGAAACCTAGGGAAGGCAGAAACCCATTCACTTCATCTGCAGCCAACTGGTCCAGGAGAAAGAGTCATGATACCGATATGAGAGGCAGCACCCTCCTCTTTATGAATGAAAAAGTAAGAACAGCTTTCCTGAGTCATTCGCCTATGGATGAGGGAATGTTGAATTTAATAAGCTGCCTGGAACTCGTACAGCAATAGTGTAGCAGACATCAGTCATTTTCAAGGGATTTTTCAGTTGCCTTAACCCAAGATCCCTAACTTGGAAGCCTGACATCCTGTAATTGTCTGTTCCCCAGCCCCTTTACCTTGCTTCTAGCACCAAGCTATTGAGGATTTAAGTTTGAACTCCACAACTCTGGCCCTTGGCCCTGTAATACTGCTTTGTAAGTACCTCACATGGCTGGGGCAGCTAGGTTAATAGAGTACTAGGCCTGGAGTCAGAAACACTCGTCTTCCTGTGTTCAAATCTGACTTCAGACATTTACTAGCTGTGTGACTGTAGGCAAGTCTCTTAACCCCATTTGCCTCAGTTTCCTCATCTATAAAATGAGCTGGAGAAGAAAATGGCAAACCATTCCATTATCTCTGCCAAGAAAACCCCAGATGGGGTCATGAAGAGTCAGGCATGACTGAAAAACAAGTGAAGAACATGTGGCTGACTATATCTGTGCTCCCCGTAATTCCTAGCCATCTTCTTACCAGTTGTCTCACACACACACACACACACACACACACACACACACACACACACACACACCAATCTCTCCTCCACCTTTTTTTTAGCCATGAATCTGTAATTATACCAATCCTGCTATTGCAAAGGAAAAGGGCACACCATTCTATTCCACTGTGATTCCATTCCCCATCCCTATTATGTTCCCAAACAAAATACACTTTTTCTGATGCATTTAGTCAAAATACAAGCATATATTAAGAGCCTTCTATGTGCCAGGTATTGCATTAGGAGGGATAAAAATATTAAGAATGTAATGATTCCTATTTTCAATGAGTTTGCATTTTCATGGAGAATATAATAAATGCATTTATCTATATCTATATCCATATCTCTATCTATCTACATAAAAACATTCATATATATATGTACATGCACACACCTATGTATATGTATAACATACACATATGTGATTATGCAATAGGAAATCAGCTTCTGGCCTCATTAGGCCTAGATATACCTTTTGGGTTTCTTTCTACTCTAAATCCTTGACCCTGTGATCTCTAAAGCTCCTACCAGCTCTGCCTTTTTGTGATCATTCACTTGGCATTGAATTTAAGGAAGGATAGGGCTTGGGCTCATTGCTGAGATTATCCATTCATCATTCTGGGTGTATCACCTGTCTGAGATAGCTTTGTGTACTCTTCTATTTTTATTCCAAAGTGGAAAAGTCCCTAGAAACATCCACATGTTCTCCGTTCCTAATAACTGTGATCACTTATTTTTGACAGGACATTATGGCAAACTTTGTAGTGGCCCATCTGAGTGAAACAAAAATCATTACCTCTCTGCTGATTGTCATCATATACTATTTATTCTAATAGCTAAATAGTTCCTATGAATGATTTAATACAAGGAGACATAAAACATGTATATGTTTAGAAATCAGATTACTGGCTGACAAGCTCCATCGGATCATGGCTTCATTTCTTGGGCTGCTATGCAATTTCCATTTTAATGCCTTGGAAGGTGCTTATTGCAGGCTGACAGACAGCTGATGGGCTTTCCTAAGTCAGGGCATATTGAGTACATTGTCATTGGGAGGGATTGGTACATTTCTGCATTCTTCCATGATGGGAGGTTAGAATGATACTGCAATGGAAGCATTCAAGTATTTCAGGTAGTTGGCTATATTTTATAAGAAATATTCTATTCTGTAGGAAGGAAAAGATCCATATTTTTAGAGGGGGGAAGGCAGGGCAATTGGGGATACATGACTTGTTAGTCACACAGCTAGTAAGTGTTAAGTGTTTGAGGCTGAATTTGAACTCAGTTCCTCCTGACTCCAAGGCCAGCACTCTATTCACTACACCACTTAGCTGCCCCAAGGATACATATTCTTTAAGGAAACTGTACTCAAGGCAAGATCATAGTTGATGTCAACATCATCTCAGATGTCACTGGAAAGAAGCTTAGATAAAATATCTGCTCCATGTAAAGTGAGTCACTTCAAGAAACTCTAATAAGATTGGTGTAAATACTCATGGGATCATAGAGTGAGAGCTGAAATGGACATTAAGGGTTGTTTTGACCAAGACACTTATTTTACATATGAGGAAACCGAGGCCCAGAGAACTTAACTGAATGGCCCCAAATCATACAGGTAGTAACTGGGAGAGCAAGAATTTCGTAAGATCATGTGGCCATTGATCTAGAGCTAGAAGTGACTTAGAGATCATCTAGTACAAGTCCCTTACTTTACAATAGATGAAACTGAGGTCCCCAAAAGTTTAGGGAATTGTTCAAGGTCATAGAGGACTGAATACCAAAAGTTGAGATTTAAATCCAGGTCCTCTAATTGTTGACACAACACTTTTTTTTTTTTTACTACACCTCATTGTCTCTTTTTGCTCTTAAGGAATATGACAATCCCTTTAACAAATGGTAAATTTTCTTTGAGCAATACTGGTAAAAACAAACAAACAAAAAAACCCTTATAGCTAACCTAGCGAAGAGGATCTTTAAACTTATACAGGCCGGTCCTTAGACAACAGACATATATATTCCATTCTTGGATAAACTCTCAATCTTTCCACTTTGGTCAGATCTCCCAGCTCTGGGTTGAAAAACATTGTATACCTATGGGGTAGGTTAGGGAAATTCTAAAAACACATTTTAGGTTGAGAAGACCCTTCCAGGGCTTGTGCTCCCCAAGCATAGATGGGCCTCCAGGTAACACAATGTAGGATTTAAATGACATGTCTTTTTTTCTTGTAAAATATTTTATTTATTCCAATTACATGAACAAATTTTAACTTTTAAAAATATTGAGCTCCAAATACTCTCTATCCCTTACCCCTCATTCAGAAAGTGAACAATTTGGTATAGGTTCTAAATTTATGGTCATTAAAATATATTTCCATATTAATTATGTTGTGAAAGAAAATACAGACCTAATACCCCCTCCAAAAAAAAAGAAAAAGAAAGTAAAAAAAAAAACTTACTGGATTTGAATTCAGATTCTTTCTCTGTATATAGATATTTTTCATGATCAATCCTTTGGAATTGCCTTAGATCATTAAATTTCTGAGAATAGCTAAGTCATTTATAATTGAACACCATGTGATATTGTTGTTACTGTATACAATGTTCTCCAGGTTCAGCTCACATCACTTTGCATCAGTTCATATACATCTTTCCAGTTTTTTCTGAAAATATTTATTATAGCACAGTAGTATCCTAACATAATCATATACCACAATTCATTCAGTCATTCCCCAATTAAGGGTTATCTCTTCAATTTTCAATTGTTTTCCACTACAAAAAGACTGTCATAAATATTTTTGTATATACAGGTCCTTTTCTTATTTATTTTTTAGGGGGGCAGGGAATGATGCAGGCCTTGTATCTTGTATACAGTACTTCTGACTCAAAGGTTATGCACAGTTTTATGGACTTTTGGGCATAGTTCCACATTGCTCTTCAGAATTGTTGGATCAGTTCAAAACTCCAATAATGCATTAAATGCCGCAAATTTTCACATCCTCAACACCTGTCATATTTCTTTGCTTTCATGTTAGGCAATCTGATAAGTATGAGGTAGTACCTGATTTTAATTGGCATTTTCCAGTAAATGGTGGCTTAGAGTATTTTTTCATATAACTATAGATAGTTTCAATTTCTTCATTTGAAAACTGCCTTTTCATACCTTTTGACCATTTGACTTTTATTCTCTCTATATTTGAAAAATGAATCTTTACACTACCTCCAAACAATGTAAAAGGGGAATCTGAACAACTTCTTGGGCCCCAGCACCCACAGAACGACACAGAGAAGCTAACCTCTTGCTGAGGAAAGGCCAGCAGCCCAGCAGGGAGTGGCCAGCACAGCACTCTCAGAGCAGGCAGCACAGCATGCTGGGAACCAACAGCGCAGGTCTCTGGGAGCCAAGCCCAGGCCCATGTGAGGCATGGTTTTAGCCCCAGGGGGGTCGGGCCAGCTGGAGGGACCACAGAACACCAGCAATGGTGATGATTCCAGAATTATCAGCACAGATATGCCTAGGACAAAGTGAGAGGTTAGTGTCCTATGGACTTTGGGACCAGTATTTGGGGAATGCATCAGCTTCCTCCCCTGGGGGCGAAAAGCTGCTGAGGAAACACGGCAAAAAGCCATTTTGCAGTGTCAGTGGCAGCTCCAGCTCCTGGTCTGTGAACTGTAGAGAGATCCAGCAATCAGTCTGGGGGTTAATCGCTCTTGCTTTATCTGCTTGGATCTGGATTGTGGTCTTGGGGGGAGGCCTGGGGTGGGTATCCAATTTGCCAGAGTGTGTGGAGGCTTTACAGCAACCACCCAACCTCCGGAAGTTGTGCAGACCCCACGTTTGGGAAGGAAGCTCTCCTGTCTGGTGGCAGAGTCCTACTGTGGCAACAAGCCCAAAAGTCAAGTAGTAAAATGGCAGTATGCCTAGGCAAAGGAAACAAAATAAACAGAAAAATGCAACCTTAGACTCCTATTTTGGGGGCAACGAGGATCAAAGCATGGAACAGGAGGAGGAGTGTGAGGTCAGAAATCCTGCACCAAAAGCCCCAAATGAAAATACAAGTTGACTACAGGCCATAGAGGACCTTAAGAAGCAGATAAGAGAAGTGGGGGGAAAATTGGGAAGAGAAATGATAAAGATGCAAGAAAACTATGAAATGACAGTCAACAGCCTGACTGAGGAAAGCAATAGCTTAAAAAATAGACTAACTCCAATGGCAAAAGAGGCTCAGACAGGCAATGAAGAGAATGCCTTAAAAAGCCAAATTTGCCAGATGGAAAAAAATCTCAAAAGCTCACTGAGGAGAATCATTCCTTCAGAATTAGACTGGAGCAAATGGAAGCTAGTGACTTGATGAGAAATCAAGATGCTGTTAAACAGATCCAAAAAAATGAAAGAATAGAAGTCAATGTGAAATATCTCATGGGAAAAACCACTGATCTGGAAAATAGATCCAGGAGAGATAATTTAAAAATTATTGGACTACCTGAAAGTCATGATCAAAGAAAGAACCTAGAAATCCTCCTTCAAGACATTCTGAAGGAAAATTGCCCTGATTTTTTAGACCCAGAGGGGGAAATAGAGATAGAAAGAATCCACTGATCACCTCCTGAAAAGGACCCCAAAAAGCAATCTCCTAGGAATATTATAGCCAGGTTCCAGAACTCCCAGATCAAGGAGAAAATACTACAAGCAGCCAGGAAGAAACAATTTCAATATTGTGGAAATGCAATCAGAATAGCCCAGGACCTGGCAGCTTCTACACTGAGGTGTAGCAGCAAGCACCCCAATATCCCCGGGGTGACTGCCAACACAGGTTCTTAGATCTGCTTTTCAAAAGGAAAGCAACTCAAATTGGGTTATCAAGCTTACTTTAATCAAACAAATATACATTACCTAGTTCAGGGGAAAAAGGTCAGCACCCCAAACTTCAGAGTTACAGAACTTACAGATCAAACAGACATGCTTCCAAACTGTCCTACCATTATATCAATACCAAATCACAGTTACCAGAGAGGGAAGCATCAACATCTGGGTTTTCAAAGCCGGGGGGCTCTCAACAACGGCTTCCCAGAGTCTCATCTGGTCAAATCACACAACACTTCTCAAAGTGAGCCCCAAAGCAAAGCCTCTCCTAAGGGTTTATATAGCCTTCTCCTGGCTCAGAGAATGTAACAACCTTCTGGACCCACTGCCCAATCACAAAGTATCAAGGTGTGGGCTTTCCTGAAAAACAAGCCTCCCACCACAGGCTCCAGGTGCACTTAAGCTAGGGGCAGGGAAGATCTTTAAATTTGCATTTCCATTACATGAGGGATCTAAGGGCATGGAATATGATATTCCAGAGGGCAAAAGAGCTGGGATTGAAGCCAAGGGTCACCTACCCAGCAAAACTGAGTATCTTGTTTCAGGGGAAAATATGCTCATTCAGTGGAATAGAGGACTTACAAGCATTCTTGAGGAAAAAACCAGACTTGAATAGAAAATTTGACATTTAGATACAAGAAGCAAGAGATGCTTGAGAAGGTAATCAGGGAAAAGAAACCAAAGAAACTTATCAAAGTTGAACTATTTACATTACTACATGGAAAAACAATAACTGTGTCTGATGAAACCTTTCTCTTTATGAAAATAATTGAAGAAGGGTATATGGACATATGAATACATATGTGAATGTGTGTATATATGTTTACAGCTATACATGGATAGAGGGCACAGTTTGAATTTGGTGGGAAGGGATGAAACTTAACGGTGAAGTTAAGAGGTGAGAGAGGAAAGTGACAAGAGGAGATGGGGAAAGGCAGGGTAGGGTAAACTATCTCATGTAGAAGAGGCAAGGGGAAGTAGTTGCAGGGGAGGGGAAGAACAGGAATGCAAAAAGGCAAAAGAATATTCTCATTGAAATTGGCTCGAGGAGAGAATCACATACATACTAAATGGAATATCTTACCCTCACTCACTCTCTTGAGTAGGGGAAAGGGGGATGAGAGGGGGGATGATGGAGGGGAGGGCATTCTGGGGGGAGGGGAGGTTGGAAGTACCCACTTTTGAAGAGGGACAGGATCAAAGTAGGGAATGGACTAGGTGGGGGGTGGGATGGATGGAAGGGAAATATAAGCAGTCTTTTACAATATACCTACTATGGTAATGTTTTGCGTAGCTATACATGTACGACACATGATGAATTGCTTATCTTCCCAGAGGGAGAGGGTAACAAGGGAGGAAGGGAATGGATTTGAAATTCGAAGTCTTAAAATTAAATGTTTCAAATGTATATAAGTACTATTATTAACACTATTTTGCATGTAGTAGGGAGATAAGATGTTCAGGCATTGGGGTTCAGAGATTCACCTTGCCCTAATGGCAAAATCGAAGGGGGTATGGGAGAGGATATGGGAGAGAGCAGATTGGATGAAGGGATATCTAGTGGGACTGTTATTCTGGGGTGGTGGGCAGGGAAAAATGGGGAAAAATTGTAACTCAAAATCTTGTAAAAATGAATGATGTAAACCAGAAGTTAATAAAGCATTTGTTTAAAAAAATGAATCTTTATCCAAGAAACTTTCTGTAAAAGTGTTTTCCCAGTTTTCTGCTTTACTTCTAATCTTGGATGCATTGACTTGGTTTGCACAAAACTTTTAAAAAATTTAATGCAATCAAAATTATCCATTTTATATCCTGTAATGTTCCCTATCTTCTATTTGTTCACAAATCTTCCCTTATCATGTATATATCTCTATATCTCCATATAAACTATTCCCTATTCCCCTGATTTTGTTATGGTATCACCCTTTGTATCTAAATCATGTGTCCATTCTGACCTTAGCTTTATATATGGTGTTAGATGTTGGTCTACAAACAGTTTCTGCCAAACTGATTCCCAGTTTTCCCAGCCACTTTTGTTAGAGATTTCTTGTCCCAGCACTCGATTATTCTAGTTATTTACTACTGTGTTTTGTGTACCTAATAAATTCTTATTTCCTAGCCATGAACAGGAGGTTTTGATGGTTATTATTATTTTTTTAATTTTTTGGAGGTGGGAAGGAAGGGCAATTGGGGTTAAATGACTTGCCCAAGGTCACAAGGTTAATAAGTGTTAAGTTTCTGGGACCGGATTTAAACTCAGGTCCTCCTGACTCCAGGGCTGATGCTTTATTCACTGCATCACTTAGCTGCCCCAATGATTTCCATTTTCTAATAGAATTTGGGATCTGGTATAGTTAATGCACCTTTCTTCACATTTTTCCTTGATTTCCTTAATATTCTTGAACTTTTGTTCTGCCGAATAAATTTTATTATTTTTCTAGCTCTATAAAATGTTATTTGCGTTATTATTGGTTATTATATCTTTATCATAAGCAATTAAGATTCCTTCAAATGTTTAGATATGATTTTTTTGTGTAATAATTTTTTTGTAATTATCTTCTTATGATTTCTGCTTAAATCTTGGCAGATAGACTTCCAGGTATTTTATATTATCTACAGTTATTTTAAATGGAATTTCTCTTTCTATTTCTCACTGATGGACTTTGTTGGTAATATGTAAAATGGTGATGATTTTGTGGCTAAATTTTGTGTCCTGCAAATTTGCTAAAATGGTCCATCATTTCCACTAGTTTTTAGCTGATTATCGAGGATTTTCCAAATGCACATCATGTCATCTGCAAAGAATAATGATTTTGTTTCCTTATTGCTGGTTCTAATGCCTTCATTTTTTTCTCCTTTTATTGCTTTAGCTAGCATTTCAAGTACAATATTTAATAATAGTGGTGATAATGGACATCCTTGCTTCACTCCTTATTTTGCTTCTAACTTCTCCCCAATACAGATAGTTATATCTGTGTTTTTATATACTTATTTTATGGGATGCTCCATTTATTTCTATGCTTTCTAGTGTCTTTAATGGAAATGATTGTTGTGTTTTTGTCAAAAACTTTTTCTGTATATGTTGAGATAACCATATGATTTTTGGTGTTTTTTTTAAACTGATCTGATCAATTATGCTGACAGTTTTCCTGATACTGAACAAACCCTGAATTTCTAGTATAAATCTCACCTAGTCATAGTGTATGCTCTTTGTACTATATTGCTGTAACCACCTTGTTAGTATTTTATTTTTTTGCATCAATATTCATTAGGGAAATTTTTCTTTATTTTTCTTTCTCTGTCTCTCTCTCTTTTATTTATTTATTTATTTATTTATTTATTTATTTATTTATTTATTTATTTATTTATTTATTTATTTATTTTTTGCTTTTCATGGTTTAGTTATCCACACCATATTTAAGTTGTAAAAGGAATTTGGAAGGACTCCTTTGTCTATTTTGTCTATAAGTCCAAATAGTATTAGAATTAATTGTTATATAAGAGTTTCATATTATTTACTTGTGAATGTATCTGCTCCTGGTGAATTTTAGTGATAAATCTTTCTCTTATTAGTTAAATGTTTTTCTTACTTTTGCTTTTTGGAGGGCAATGGGGGCTAAGCAACTTGCCCAAGGTCACACAGTGAGGTTTTTGTTTGTGTGTGTTAAGTGTCTGAGGCTGGATCTGAACCCAGGTCCTTCTGACTCAAGGGCCATCGCTCTATTCAATGTGCCACCTAGCCACCCCCGTTTTCTTTTTAATTTTTTATTTAATTTAATTTATTTATTTTTGTTTTCTTACTTTTAATTTTATTAACCTCTCCTTTCATTTTCAGGATTTCCAATTTGGTGTTTAATTGAGGTTTTTAATTTATTCTGTATTTTTAGTTGCTCACCCAGTTAATTAATGTGCTCTTTCTCTATTTCATTGATGCTAGTGTTTAGAGAGATAAAATTTTCCATGTCCTACTTTAGCTTCATCTCATAAATTTTGACATGCTATCCTATTGTTTTTATTCTCTTTAATGAAATTATTGTTTCTATGAATTTTTTCTTTGACCCACACATTCTTTAGAATTAATTTTTAATCTATCTTTCTATGGCCCTCTATTGAATTTATCTTTATTGCATTATGATCTGAAAAAAATATAAATTTAATATTTCTCCTTTTTTCATTTGATTGTGATCTTTTTATATCCTAAAATATGGCAATTTTTTTGTGTGGGAAAGTGCCATGTGCAGCTGAGAAAAGGTATATAGCTTTTTTTTTTTTTTTGGAGGGCAATTGGGGTTAAGTAACTTGCCCAAGGTCACATGGCTAGGTTTTTGTTTGTGTGTGCATTAAGCATCTAAGGCTGGAACCGAACTCAGGTCCATTCTGACTCCAGGGCTAACGCTCTACTCACTGAGCCACCTAGCCACCCCAAGGTATATACCTTTATATTCCCATTCCATTTTCTCTAGTCTATTATATCTAACTTTTCAAAATTTATATTTACTTCCTTCAGTTCTTTCTTGCTTATTTTGTGCCATATTTACCTAGTTCTGAGAAGAAAAGGTTGAGATCTCCTACTAGTATAGTTTTGCTACCTATTTCTTCTTGTAACTTGTTTGTTTTGCAACTTATTTTTTTAAGAATGTGAAAAACCAGAATTGAATGGAAAATTTGACATCCAGACACAAGAAGGAAGAGATGCCTGAGAAGGTAATCAGGGAAAAGAAATCAAAAGGAACTTATCAAAGTTGAACTATTTACATTCCTATATGGAAAAGCAATAACTATGACTGATGATATCTTTCTCACTATGAAAATAATGGAAGAAGTGTGTGTGGTCATATGAATACATATGTGAATGTGTGTGTATATGGTTACAAGTTATATATGGATAGAGGGCATAGGTTGAATTTATTGGGAAGGGAGAATACTCAAGGGATGAAATTATGAGGTGAGAGAGGAAAGTGGCAAGAGGAGATGGGGAAAGACAGGGTAGGGTAAACTATCTCATGTAGAAGAAGCAAGGGGAAGTGGTTGCAAGGAGGGAGAGAATAGGAAGGCAAAAAAGGCAAAACCACATTCTCATTGAATTAGGTTCAGGGAGAGAATGACATACATACTAAATGGGATATCTCAACCTGCAGCAGAATAGGGGGAAGGGGGATGAGAGGAGGGATGATGGATGGGAGGGCATCCTTGGGGGGAGGGGAGGTTGGAAGTACCCACTATAGAAGAGGGACAGGATCATGTAGGGAATGGACCAGGTGGGGGGTGGGATGAGTGGGAGGGAATTATAAGCAGCCTTGTACAATATATCTACTATGATAATGTTTTGCATAGCTAGACATGTACAACATATACTGAATTACTTATCTCCCCAGAGGGAATGGGTGACAAGGGAGGAAGGAAATGGATCTGAAATTCGAGGTCTTAACATCAAATGTTTCAAATATATATAAATACTATTATTAATACTCTTTTGCTTATAATTGGGAGATAAGATGTGCAGGCATTGGGACACAAAGATTCACTTTCCTCTAATGGAAAAGTCGAAGGGGGTATGGGAGAGAGCAGATTGGAGGAAGCGATATCTTGTGGGACTGCTATTCTGGGAGGTTGGATAGGGGAAAAATAGGGGGGAAATGATTGTAACTCAAAATCTGGCAGAAATGAATGATATAAAACAGAAGTTAATAAAGCATTTGTTTAAAAAAAAAAGAATGTGAATGCTGCTTTCCTTCTCTCTCTCTTTCTGTCGGCGCTTCCAGTGGAGGGGCCGCTGTCTCCTCCCCGGCACCATGCCCGCCCTCAGACCCCTCGTGAAGCCTAAGATCATCAAGAAGAGGACCAAGAAGTTCATCCGACACCAGTCCAACAGATACGTCAAGATGAAGAGAAACTGGCATAAACCAAGAGGCATTTACAACAGGGTGCAAAGGCTATTCAAGGGCCAGATCTTGATGCCCAATATTGGTTATGGAAGCAATAAGAAGACAAAATACATGCTGCCAAGTGGATTCAGGAAGTTTTTGGTGCACAATGTCAAAGAGCTAGAAGTGCTCCTGATGTGCAACAAATCATACTGTGCTGAGATTGCTCACAATGTTTCCTCTAAGAATTGGAAAGTGATTATTGAGAGAGCAGCTCAGCTAGCCATCAAGATCACCAATCCAAACGCTAGACTGAGGAGTGAAGAAAATGAATAAAAAGCTTTGCACATTTTTTTTTTTGTGTTAAATAAACTACTACCAGTAAAAAAAAAATGTGAATGCTATATAATTCGGTTCACATGTGTTTAGTAATGATATTACTTCATTGTCTATGATACCTTCTAGCAAAATTTACTTAATCTACTTATCTCTTTTAATTAGATCTCTTTTTAAGGTGTTATTTTATTCAGAATATTTTTGCATCCTTTACTAATCTCTTGATTAGTATCTATTAGTATCTATATCAATCTAACCTATTGACTCTCTATCCCATTCCCCTCCCATGATTTTCTTGCATCTTTCTCATTTCTTTTTCCAATTTCCTCTCTTATTTTATTTTATTTTATTTTTTACTCTTTTTTGAATGCTTCTGGAAACTCCTTTTGGGTTCAAGACCAATTCACATTTTTTCTCTGGGGCTTTGAATGAAGTTGCTGTAACACTGCTGTCTTCTGAGTTTATATTTTGATCTTCCCTGTCACCTTAGAAACTTTCTGTGATGAGGTATTTTGTAATTGTTTGCTCATTTTTTTCTAACTTATTTATTGACTTTTAACTTAATATTAAAATTGGGCTCTGTTCCTGGGTGGAGGGAGAACTGTGAAAAGCTTCAGGTTTTTCTTGTTTTGTGTGTGTGTGTGTGTGTGTGTGTGTGTGTGTGTGTGTGTGTGTGTGTGTGTAGCTGTTTCAGAATTAGTTTTGGGGATCTGTAAGTTTTTCATTTTTCCAACGTGGCATGATAAAAGGAGAGGTGTGTTCACTGCTCTCCTGGTGTGTATGCTAGTCTGTAAGTGACCATAAGCACATTTTTATGTTCTGGACCTGGGACCTGGGTCCCTGTTTTTGCTAGTGCACCACATTGACCTTGGCCTGTGACCTGGAACCATGTCTAGGCAATGCAGTAGAGTCTTATTTCCAATGCCAGCAAAGAGTCCCCTGTAATCTCCTTAGCATTCATTGTCCAATTCCCTATTTATAGATTGAGAGCACCAGAAGCTATGGCTACAGATGCAGTCACTCCTAAGACCTGTTGCTGGCTTTCCAGGGCACACAGCCTTTGCTGGACTGTCCTCCGCTCTCATCCAAGTGAGAGAGACCTTTCCTGCCAAGCTTCTGAGTTGTCTTGGGTTAGAAAATTGTTTTGCCCCATCTTTTTATTGGTCCTTTCATTCCAGAATTTGTTTTGAGGTGTTACTTTAATGCCTGGAGGGGGAATCTGGAAGAGCTCATACAAATTCTTCCCTTTGCTCTTCAATCTTGGCTCAACTCCTTATTACTTCTCCTTAAAATTAGCCTGCAAAGGAGATTATATATTCAGATTGACTTATTCCTTGATGACAGGGATAGTACCTTATCTAAGTTTCATGTATCTGTAATATTAATTTAAGGGAATATATTCCATTTAGCAATAAATGGTGAGACAGGGGGTGGCTAGGTGGCACAGTGAGTAGAGCATTGGCCCTGGAGTCAGAAGGACCTGAGTTCAGATCCGGTCTCATACACTTAACGCACACACAAACAAAAACCTAGCTGTGTGACGGTTGGGCAAGTTACTTAACCCCAATTGCCCTACAAAAAGCAAAAAAAAAAAAAAAGAAAGAAATGGTAAGACAGATGCTTTCAGAGAAACCTGGAAAGACTTACATGAAGGGACACAGAGTGAAGAGAGAAGCATAACGAGTAGAATATTTTATACTATAGGACAAAACATTGTAAACACAACTTAGAATCACTTAAGAATTCTAATCAAGTCAATGAAAACCATGATTCTGGAGGACCAATGGTGAAGGATGCTATCCATCTCTTGAAAAGTACAGGTTGAGATGTAAGTCTTTAGACATAGCCATAAAAAAATTGTTTTCCTTAACTATGCATATATTTTTGAGGCAATCAGTGTTAAGTGACTTGTCCAGGGTCACATTGATAATAAATATCTGAGACTAGATTTGAACTCAGGTCCTCTGGACTCCAGGCCAGTGCTCTAACCACTACACCACCTAGCTGTCCCCAACTGTGTATTTCGTACAATGATTTTGTTTTTCTTTTTTCCCCATTGGACAGTCAGAGGTGGGAAGGAGAGAAAATAGATGTTTGTTAATCGGAAAAAATAAATAAAATATTTCAAATAATAAATATCCAGAGCAGAACACAATGATTAATAACAACTTCTTGTTGACCTCCCTCTCTTAGTGAGAAACAAGGTTTTATTATATAAAGTCTGCCCAACTCCTCTGTACATTTTTCACTTAAAATATAATTGGGATATTAATTCACCTATACCTTGTTGGAACACAGTAGAAAGAATACTGACTATAGATCACTGTTGCATAAGATTCCATCTCCTTTCTTTGTGCTTTTGAACAGCACATATCATAGTCCTGTCTTTTAAAATACATTTACTAAGTGCTCACTATGTGTCAGACAGTCCGTTAATAATAACAGCTAACATTTATTTAGCACTTAATATGTACCAGGCCTTATGCTAAGTGCTTTTCAATTATTATCTCATTTGATCTTCCCAACAACCCTGAGGTGTAGGTGCCATTAAACAGATGAGGAAACTGAGGTAAACAGAAGTTGAATGAGGTGCCCTGGGTCACACAGTTAGTAAGTGTCTGAAGTAGGATTTGAACTCAAGTCTTCCTGACTCCAGGCCCTCGGTAATATAATCCCTTATTATCTCTGCTTCATAGTATCTCCAGTTTTCTTCAAAGCACACCTCAAATGAAGCCTTTCCTAGTTTGAATTACTGATCCCCCCTCTGAAATACTTTGAGTGTAGTTTGTATATATTTTACATATATTGACATAGGTTCAAATTATTTTCTCTGATAGAATGCAAGCTTTTTAAGAGTTTTGTATCCCCATTATCTAGCACACATTAGG
Organism: Gymnobelideus leadbeateri; assembly: GCA_011680675.1. Classification (NCBI taxonomy): domain Eukaryota; kingdom Metazoa; phylum Chordata; class Mammalia; order Diprotodontia; family Petauridae; genus Gymnobelideus; species Gymnobelideus leadbeateri. Next base: position 206,277 of record WOXC01005062.1, read on the forward strand.
CACTTTAAAAGCAGAAAATGATTGAATGATCATATAGCCATTTGGAAACCTAGAACCCATCTTAGAGGTCATCTGGTTTAACCCACTATTTATAAAGATGTTATCATAGTGCTTAACATTTATCCTATATAAATACTAACCATTATCATTGTTGGTGGTGGTGTTATTTTGCATATGGGGAAAATGAGGTTCAGAATGTTTGCATGCCTTGTCCATGGTGTTAGAAGTGGACTTTGAATGTAGGTCTTCCTGAATCCAAGTCCAACACAGAGACTGTTATTCTAGGCTAAACACTAAGGAGGATCTCAGCTGAAATTGTTCCTCTATTAATGGCATTATGGTATAGAATAAAGAATGCTAGGTTTGGAATTGTATGATTTGGGCTCAGATTCTCCAGTCTTTGCTATTGACTACTGGGTGACCTTGGTCAAGTCATTTTCCTTTTCCTGGTGTTTCAGTTTCCTTATTTATAAAATAAGCATGAATCCAGGAGATCACTGACAAACCTCTGTATGTGACACTATAATAGCATCAGTGATAAGTGGTGTGGGCAAAGAACCAGAAAGAAAGTAGATGTCCATGGAATGGCACGATGGCTAATAAAGCTGTGGCTCATAAATGTGAAGACATATCACTATGTTATAAAAAATGGTGGATTATGATAGTTATAGAGAGGTACTGAAGACTTATATAAGCTGATAGAATATGATGTAAGTAGAGCAAATAACACAAATACACAAAAACTAAAAATATCTGAAAGGAAAGAACAGCAACAAAACAATTGAAACAATACATTTTTCACAGTGCCTATAAAATAGTAGGTTCCTTATAAATCACCTTATTGACTAAATGCTGCAAAATTGTAAGGACTAGGATGGGCCCCAAGGAAGAAATGTGAGGAAACACCTCCCTGTAGCAGAAAGCACCCCAACATTCCCAGGGTGGCTGCCAACACAGGTTCTTAGATCTGCTTTTCTAAAGGAAAGCAACTCAAAAGGGGTTAACAATTTTACTTTAATCAATCAAACATAGATCGTTTATATAATTCAGGGGAAAAAGGTCAGCACCCCAAACTTCAAAGCATACAGACAGAACTTACAAGACAGAGAAACAAACAGATCAAGCAGGCAGGCTTCCAAAGTGCCCAACCATTACATCAGTACCAAATCAGTTACCAGAGAGGAAGCATCAACATCTGGGTTTTCAAAGCCGGGGTGCTCTCAACAGCTGCCCAGGGTCTCATCTGGTCAAATCACACAACACTTCTCAAAGTGAGCCCCAAAGCAAAGCCTCACATCAGTGATTATATAGCCTTCTCCTGGCTCAGAGAATGTAACCACCCTCTTGACCCACTGCCCAATCACAAAGCATCAAGGTGTGGGCATTCCTGAAAACCAAGTCTCCTACCACAGTCTCCATGTGACCACATTCAGCCCACATTCAGGAGGCAGAGTATATTTTCAAATCAAGGAAGGTTCTCAGAGTCTCTTAAGACAATCAAAGGGCCTAGGGCAGGGAAGATCTTTAAATTTGCATTTCCCTTACACTCCCCTTTGTCCTTTCCAGTAGTGGGGGAAGGGGGGTCCACATTGCATATAATGTTAAATTGTTTAGATGCATGATTGAGTTTACAGAATTATTTTCTCTTTATTCTTTTTTTGTTGTTCAAAAAAGTTTTCTTATAAAGAATGATTTTCTGAGTTGGAAGGAGGCAATAAGGAGGAATATAGAGATATCAATAAAAATCTGCTTTTTAAAAAATAAGAGCTTAGATCAACTTTAAGGTTCAATCGAGCCCTAGATTCTCTGGTTCCAGTAACTTTGAAGAGTAGTCTTACAAGAGAACTGTCTTTTACTAGAAGCAGCCTGGGTGACTGGAGGTCATGTACAAACATGTCTGATTTCACATTCTAATTTGTCCTGTTAAAATCTGAGCCCGGACCAAGCAACAGTTCCATCCCCCGTCTCATTACACTTCACTACACCTTTCAAGCCACTGGCATCAATTAAAGTCAAATTTCTCTCAGAACTTCAGTTTTTGCTTCCCTTTCTCTCTGCCTACTTCAGTAAGATCAAAGGAACTCTCAGTTATTAAGAGTGGTGCAGAAGATTCTTGGGAGACACACAATCCTTCCTAATTGACTCTGGTTTGTTTCACTCACCCTTCCCTTCTGGTTGTCTGAAGCATCCTCTGTGACTGATTGAGGGTAGTGTCAGCAATGCAGGGAATGAGGTATTGGTGAGACCCTATCCACTCACTCAGAATTTTGGAGTGATGAAGACAAGATTTTAAAAGTACAATTTATGAGGAGCTCTTCCAACCTGTTGTCATTGGTTTGCAGGGTGTGAAGTCTTAATAACATCTTTTTAATCTTCTTCAATTTAACTGCTTGGAGATGTGTTTGTGGGTATAGAGGGGACTTTGCAGGAGAGGAGAAAGAGCACTAGTCCTTTATTATATGACCAAAGAGTTAAAAGAGTGAAAGTCACTGAGTAATCATAGAATTAGAGCAAAAAGAGATCTTAGCTGTTATCCAGTATAAGCCTTTAATTTTACAGATAAGAGAACTCAGTCACAGAAAAGTAAAATGATCTATTTAGGGTTGTATAAGAGGTAATTGGCAAAGCCAGAAGTCAAAATTAGGTCTTCTCAAATCCAAATTATAACCACAATGCCTTCTCAATTTCTCTTATGTTTTTATTCCCCCAGAAGAGGAGACAACAACAACAAAAACAACAACTAAGCTAAAATCTCCATCCAAAGTCTTACTGTAACATTGTAGTCACCCAGACTTTCCAAAGAGTAATCCACTGGAGCATAATATCTCATAGGTCCTTGGAAAGCCTTCATGTACCAATATAGTAAATGACTATATCTGTCATCTGATTACCAACATAACTAATCTGAGAGAGGCTTTTCAGAATCACACTGCCTTCTCAGTTTGTTATATTTGTCCTTCCAGAAGAGGAGACAATGTCTAGTTGATGGAATTTGGGGCAACTTGTAAGAGATATCTATTCAATTGTAGAAGCGTTGCTATCTGGTTTGGTAGAGAGAATACCAACATGTTTGAAGTCACAGATCCTTGAAGTATTAAAGATTTTCCCTTGACCCTCAGAGGGAATAATAAGGAATGATGGATGAAAGCTATAGAGAGGCAAAGTTTCTCATGGTCTTGAATAGGAGATTCTTTAGAAATTAAAGTTATCCCAAAGTGGAATGGGTTGCTTTGGGAGAGAGTGGCTTCCTCGTCAATAGAGTTCTTCAAGCAAAGGTCAGATCCTTATTTTCCAGGACTGTTAGAGAAAGGATTCACATTGAGGTATATTGTTGTTGCTTGTCCTTTATTTTTGAAGAGGACCCTGCCATCAGAAAGGTAACACTATGACTGGTAAGTGAATTGGATTTAAGTGAGGGAGGGCTGTGCAAAGTCACCAGCCTCACTTTCTCCTCTGGAGTCATCTGAACCAAGTGGCAAGATATAGATCAGGACAACTGTATATGGTTGCAGATGCAGTGAGACCTTGGCCTTTTTAAATTAAGGTCTTTCCCAGATCTCAGTTTATTTGAGGAATTGCCCATTCAGTGATTAAGGCTAAGTAAGAAATAAGGCAAAAACATCCTCTTTTACTTAGTCAAAAAATTTTAAAAGTAGGTTGTGTCTGATGGCCTCCAAGTTGCCTTGCAACTGGGTGTTGGGGATGCAAAGACAAAAAAATTCTCCATCCTGAAGATGCTTCCCTTCTGTGGGGTGGGGGTGGGTTGTTCATGACAACAACAGTAATGATGGCTAACATATATGTAGCAATGTAAGTCTGGAAAAGTTATTTAGCTCACTTAATCCCTACAACAACCAAAAAAGGAAAATCCTACAATTATTTTCATTTTACAGAGGAAATGGAGGCAAACGGAGATCAAGCGACTTGACCATGGTCACACAGCAAGCAGTTCTCCAAGGCATGATTTAAACTCAGGTCATACTACATACATGTCTAATTTTCTGTCCATTACCCCACATAAAATTCCCTTTAAACAACAAATATGAAGTATAAAGACATGCAAAGTCATTTCAAGTGGGAAATAATGCTAACAATTTGTGTGGGAGGCTGCAGCTAAGTTCTGCTTTGAAGGAAGTTGGGTGTTCTTTTAAGCACAGGTGAGGTAGGAATGCATTCCAAATGTAAGGGATGATTTACATAACAGAACAGACACAAGAGATAGAATGTCAGCTTCAGAAAATACTGAGCAAGCCAGTTTGACTGCAAACGGAGAAAATGTGAAGGAAAACAATCAGAAGTGACTAGAAAGATAGGTGAGAGCCAGACTCTGAAAAGGCTTTCCATATCAGGTTGAGATATTTGTTATATATATTCAAGGTAATAGGGAGTCATGGAAGATTGTTGAATGGAAGGGGATAGGTCATGATCAAATGTATGCTCTAATCCTATGATTTCCTATCTGTTTTTGTTCCATGTGTCCCACTTAGGCTCCTAATTAAGTAGGTGTGTGAAGAGTGGTAGCCTGGGAGATTCAAGGCTTCTGCGCATGTGCTGAGATACATGCTCTCTCTTTGTGTGGCATGGCCCGCTGATCCCAGGCATTTATTTGTGGTTGATTAATATTTATGAAAGCTGGCACTTGAATTGAAAAAAAATATCCTTCACTAAATTAATTGGACTGAAAAACACTTTCATGGAGAAATAACAAACAGGAGCAGAGGTCGCCTTTGTTCAGTCTGATAGAAATAACACAGGCAGTTACAGATTTTGTGATGCGACACACCTTTAAAACATCTCAAAACTAAATAGCCTTTGAAAACAGATTTGCAATCTTGGCTTGGCAGTGAAGAGGTGTCATCTGGGAATAAGATGGGATTGGAAATGAAAATCATCTCAGGCACTCATTAAAGCTGACTGCTCTACAGCCAAGTGCCAAAGGGTCACATCCCATCAGCATACAAGAAACTACCTTTGTTTTTATTATCCTCTCCCAATGTCCATGGATTGCATAAGCTGCCCAACTGCCATGACCCCCAAACATGAAATCATCATAATCTGGGCTAGGGAAGCAAATTTTTATTGACATGACTAGCTCGTCTCTTGTGAATCTTCTGGTTGCCGTGATCTGCCCTGCATGTATTCATGAGGGATAGTTTACCATGTTGGATTTGCTTTGCCCTGACCTTTAAATGCCTTTGTGTTGATTGTTCCAGATGACCTATCTTGTTGCTAGGCAGGCTAAGTCATGTAAATAAATGGATGGGAACCAGAAATAAGAAGGTATTGCTGGAATGGAGGAAGGATTTAGACTCTTCTGATCTCATTCACATTTTGCTTTAAGTGAAGTCAAAGTTAGAGTGAAGGAATTGATTTTGTACCAAGATTAGAGGCAGGAACTCTTTGGTCTGTTCTCTGGATAAAATGGGATATTCTTGTGAAGGAGTACAGGCCGAATTATTGGTATGGTATGCTCACTTTGTGTTCACAGAACCTTGAATCCGATTACATCTCTGCCACTTACTAGCTGTGTAACCTCAGGGAAATGTCTCTGGCCCTCAGTTTCCAACTGACTTCCCTGGATTCCATTAAGTCCCAACAAAAATTCCAACTTCTACAGAAACTCTTCCCCAACCTCTCCTAGTTTTCATGCCTTTCTTCTATTAATTATTTCCAATTTGTCCTGCATATATTTGCTTTGTTTATATTTGTTTGCAGCTAAATATCCCACTACTACTTAATACAGTGCTTAGCTCCCAACAGGCACTTAATACATTTTTACTGATTAATGAATTTTCTCATTAAAAAAATGAGTGGGCTGACCGAGAGATATGGAGAGGTTTCTATATAAGAAAATTCCAAACTTAAGACACACATGAAAGAAATTTTCAAATAACTAATAATGAGAAGAATTAAAATTGAAAAGCTCTCTGAGGCTTCACTTCACATCTAGCAAACTGTCAAAGATGACAAAAGAAAGGAATTATTCATCTTGGTGGGATCATGGGAAGACAGGCTTGCTAATGCATGTTAGGAGAGTGGTTGAGTGGTCCAATCTTCTGAATAGCACCTTGGAATCATGAAAATAAAAAAGGAAATTAGAATGCTCATATCCTTTGATTAGGATATTTCACTATTATTCATTGATAAATGACAAAAAAAAAGAATGACCCATATATTTCCAAATATTCATAGCAGCAGTTTTTATATTAACAAAGAACTAGAAAGTAGTTCTAACTGCTAACTGAGTAACGGACTAGCAAGTTGTGCTTCATAATGTAATGGAGTGTTTTGTTGTTTTTCAGTAGTTTCTGTCATGTCTATCTCTTCTTGACCCCATTTTGGGTTTTCTTGACAAAGATACTGGGATGATTTGAATTTCCTTTTCCAGATAATTTTAAGGAGATGAGATAAACAGAGTTAAGTGACTTGCCCAGGCTCACTCAGCTAGTAAGTGTACAAGGCCAAATTTGAACTTGGAAAGATGAGTTTTCCTCACTTCAAGCATGGAATTCTATGTGCTACAACATCTAGCTGCCCAAATAGATTATTACTGGAATGTAAAAAAGAATAAATATAAAGAATTCAGGGAAGCATGAGAAGACATATGAAAGAAAGAAAGCGAATTGAACAGAATAATAAAAATGATATACACAATGGCTATAATCATGTGAAAGGAACAAAACAATAGAAACTAGCTGCTATGGAATTACAATGACCAATCTCAGTCCCCTGAAAAGATCTGAGAAGACAATTCCCCTTACCTATTTACAAAAGTGGGGGATGATGGGTGTGAAATGATGTATATAAATATCTTTCTCTCTCTCTTTAAAGAAAAAAAAAATTTGTTAAAAGAGATGGCTCCCTTGGAGGTAAACATTAGGAAATACAGGTAATATAAAAACAAAGATAGCAAAAAAGAAGTATTTCAAACATGGGGGTATTGGAATAGATGACTTCTTAATGTCCTTCTATATCTAAACCTAATATCCTATCACCCATGTATGACTTTTCCCTGAAGGTAATTGGAAGAGAAAATCTAAACTTTACCTGGATCTATCAATGAGTCCATGGGCTCAATAATTTGAACCTTCCTTCCAGTGAGGGAGATCATAACCCATCCATTCTTCCTCATTTGGGTAATTTTTGTCCAAAGACTCCATAAATCCTCTTAAAGGGTCTATTTTATCCTTTATGAGCCTTTTCTCTAAATCTTTTTTACATAAAATGGCTATCAAAGAAAAACATAGGCTGTCCATCTAAATCTTATGATCTAAAAAACACTGCAAATCCCTTCATTTCACACTATTAAGTGATAAAACCTGGATCCTCTCTTTAGTCCAACATTAGCATTTACTGGTGGAAATGGATTCAAAGAAGAGCCATGTGAGAGGAATGCAAATTTTCAGGACTGGTCACATCAATGAATGGCATACTTGGGCACCACAGAAACAAAATTAGGGGGGCGGAGCCAAGATGGCGGAGTAGAAACAGCTCATCCAAGCCACTCTGCCCCCAGATTCCCTCCAAACTATGTAAAAGGGGACTCTGAACAACTTCTGGAGGCCCAGCATCCACAGAATGACACAGAGAAGCTAACCTCCCGCTGAGGACAGCCCAGCAGCCCTGCAGGAAGGACCAGCGCAGCGGTCTGGGAGCCAGCAGCGCGCAACGCGCAGAGCGCAGGAAGCAGAGCGGAGCTGAGCCCAGGTCCATGTGAGCTGAGGTTTTAGCCCCAGGGCGGCAGGACCAGCAGCCAGCTGGAGGAACCCCAGAACACCAGCAGCCATGGAGACTCCAGAATTATCAACATAGACATGCCTAGGACAAAGTAAGAGGTTAGTGCCCTATGGACTTTGGGACCAGTATTTGGGGAATGCGTCAGCTTCCTCCCCTGGGGGCTAGAAGCCACTGAGGAGACACGCCATTTTGTAGTTTTCAGAGGCAGCTCCAGCTCCTGGCCTGCAATTAATTGTAGGGAGATCCAGCAATCAGTCTTGGGGGGGGGTAATCGCTCTTGCTTTAACCTCCCTAGATCTGGGTTGTGATCTAGGGTGGAAGTTGTGGGTGGGTTTACAGCTTGCCAGAAACGGAAGTTGCCCCCCACACGTTCAGGACGAAAATTCCTCTATCTGGCCTTAAAGCCATAGTATGGCAACAAGCCCAAAAGTCAGATAATCAAGTGGCAACATGCCAAGGCAAAGGAAACAGAAAAATGCAACCCTAGAATCCTATTTTGGGGGCATAGAGTGGGAAAAGGACTGTGAGGTCAGAAGTCCTGCTCCAAAAGCCCCAGGGGAAAACATGAGCGGGTTGCAGGCCATAGAGGACCTTAAGAAGGACTTTAAAAATCAAATAAGAGAAGTAGAGGAAAAATTGGGAAGAGAAATGAGAAGGATACAGGAAAAGTATGAAATGAGGGTCAACAGCCTGACTGAGGAAAATAACACCTTAAAAAATAGACTAGCAAAGGAGGCCCAAAAGGGCAATGAGGAGAAGAATGCCTTAAAAAGTGGAATTTGCCAGATGGAAAAAGAATCTCAAAAGTTCACTGAGGAGATTCATGCCTTCAGAGTTAGACTGGAGCAAATGGAAGCTAATGACTTTATGAGAAATCAAGATGCTGTTAAGCAGATCCAAACAAAGGAAAGATTAGAAGGCAATGTGAAATATCTCATGGGAAAAACCACTGACCTGGAAAATCAATCCAGGAGAGACAATTTAAAAATTATTGGACTACCTGAAAGCCATGATCAAAGAAAGAACCTAGAAATCACCCTTCAAGAAATTCTCAAGGAAAACTGCCCTGATGTTTTAGATCCAGAAACAAAATTAGAGCTAGGAAGGAATTTATGGATTCTATAACCCAATCAACTAAATGAAGAGGAACAAGTAGAGGCCCCCAAAATTCAAGGGTCTAAAATAAAGGCATATAGATGGTAAGCTGTAAAGCTAGACTTTAAACCCAGGTTCTTTGACTATAGTACAAATTTACAAGTATTTCCACTTAACTAGATTATAGTGTAGTTTGCTGAGCTCCACTAACTGGGTATCCTGGCAAAATATCAACTGGACCTTGATTTAGAGGTGACTGGTGGTGCAGCAGATACAGACCTGAGCCTGGAGCCACATAAACTCTGTTTGCTTCATTTACCTAAACTATAAAATGGAGACAATAATAGCATCTACTTCATAGGGTGGTTGCGAGGATCAAATGAAATAACAGAGATAAGAAATACTTAGGACTATGCCTGGTACACAGTAAGTGCTAAATAAATGCTTATTCCTTTCTCCCTTCCACTTTTTTTTTCTTTTTGGAGAGGGGAAGGTAGGGCCACTGGGGTTTACTGACTTGCCCAAGGTCACACAGCTAGTTTGTGTGTGTGTGTGTGTGTGTGTGTGTGTTAAGTGTCTGAGGCTGGATTTGAACTCAGGTCCTCCTGACTCCAGGGCTGGTGCTCTATTCATCGTGCCACCTTGCTGCCCCATCCTTTCCCTTTTTATAGTCTATTCTTACTGATAAGGCGATCTCATATACCATGGACCCCAAAGATAATAGTGCTGGGCTCCATTATAGGTTAGAGAATAATTTTGCTTTGTTATGTGTAATGAGTCATAGCATAATGCAGGGATAAGCAAATTACAAACCAGGACCCAATCTAACCTTTCCTCCCATTTTTTGTACTGGAGTTAAGAATTTAAAAAAAAAATATTTTAAAATAAAAGTCTTATTTTTTTTAAAAGTATAAGAAAAACCCCCAAAATATTCTTAGTTGGAAGGCCTTACGAAAATGGGCAACTAGATGGATTTGACCCTTGGGCATAATTAGCTTTCCCTTGGTATAACGGATTTAGAGTTGATCAATGAACAATCTTTTATTAAGCACCTACTATAAATGCACAGTCCTGGAAACCAGTGACACATAAAGCAAAATGAAAAAATCTCTGCCCTTAAAGAATAGAGATTCTAGAGGGAATTTATGTTCCCTTGCCCTGTCATTTTCTCACTATTTGACCTCTAGTCAGTTATTTGGATTCTTTAAGACTTGACTTCATAATTTGTTAAATGGGTGCAATATTAGTTTTCCTCCTCTCCCCCCAGATTTCTCTAATATATGTATGAAGTGACCTCTTACATCTAGGCCATGAGTCCGGTTCGGTTTATCTTTGTAGAAGGAGTAAGGCATTGACCTAAAGCTAATTTCTTCCAAACTGATGTCTAGTTTTCCCAGAATTTTGGTCACATAGTAAGGCTTTATCCCAGTAGTTAAGGTCTTTGTGTATACTGAATACTAGGTTATTAACTACATTTACTTTTTCATATATTCTAATGTGTGCTAATCTGTTCTACTGACAAAGCTATTTTTTTTAAACCAACACCAAATTGTTTTGAGAATTACTGCTTTGTTGTATAATTTGATATCTGGTTCAACTCTACTCCCCCACCCTGATTTATTCCCATTTATTTTCATTATTTCCCTTGAGATTTTTTACCCTTTTTATATCCATGTGAATTTCATTTTTTCTAGTTCTTTAGAAGAACCTCCTGTTAATTTGACTGGCATGATACTAAATAAATAAATTAATTTAGATAGTACTGCTGATCTTATCATATTGACTCATTTTACCCATGACCAATTGATATTTTTAAAAGAATTGTCTGTTTTTCTGTAAACAGTGATTTATAATTTAATTTATATAAATTTTGTGTGTATCTCAGAAGCTGAACTCCCAAATATTTTATACATTCTATAATAATTAAATGGATTTCTTTTTTTAAAGCACTTCCTGCTGGGTTTTAAAGGCATTATGCAGAAATGTCTATGATTTGTGTGATTTATTTTCTATCCTGAAGTGTTGTTGAAATTATTACTTCAATAAATTTTAGTTAACTCTCCAGGTTCCTTAAGTACACTATAATATCATCTGCAAAAAAGAAAATTTTATTTCTTTATTTACCTATGCTTATTTCCTTGATTTTTTTCTTAGACAATGTCTAAATTGCTAAAGCCAATATTTCTAGTACTATGTCAAAGAGGACGTTGATAGTGGAAATCCTTGTTTCACCCCTTATTTTATTAGAAAGTCTTCTAATTTATCTCTGTTACATTTAATGGTAGCTCTTGGGTTTTAGATATGTACTATTTATCATTGTTTTTAAAAACGTCCATTTATTCCTGTGTTCTTTTAGCATTTTATTTTATTTTTTTAAATTTTTATTGCTTTGCTTTTTGGAGGGCAATTGGGGTTAAGTGACTTGCCCAAGGTCACACAGCTAGTTTTTTAAGTGTCTGAGGCCGGATTTGAACTCAGGTCCTCTTGACTCCAAGGGCGGTGCTCTAGTTGCTGTGCCATCTAGCCACCCCTCTTTTAGCATTTTAACAGAATGTTAAAATGTCTTATTTTGCTTAAACATTTTTTTTCTCAATCTATTGATATAATTACATAATTGTTGTTTCTGTTACTAAGGTGGTTAGTTATTTTCAGTTTTCCTAATATTATAATAACCCTGAATTCCCACTATATACCTAACATTGTTATAACATGTAATCTTTTTAATATCTTTCTATATTCATATAATTGCCTATAAGTCTCTACATGTATATAGATTTATTTTTCTGCTTTGACTCTCCCTGGTTTATTTATAAAGACTATATCTGTGCCATAGAAGGATCTCTTTTCCCCTTTACTTTTGCAGTTTATGTAAAATTAAAATTTTCCTTTGAATGTTTGATTGAATTCACTTATGAATCCATCTAGTTCTGAAGGTTTTTTCCCCTTTGGAAGTTAATTTATTCTTATACAACTTCTTCCTCTGAAATTGGGTTGTTTAAATTATCTATCATTTGTAATTTCAATTTGGGTATTACTATATTTTAGTTATTTATTTCATTTAAGTTTTTAGTTTAATTGGTATATACTTGAATGGAATAATTTCTAACAATATTCCTTATTTTTTCATTTGTTGTGAATTCTCCTTTTTTTAAATTAGATATTGTTAATTTGGTTTTCCTTTTCATTAAATTGGCTAATGGTTTATATGAGACAGCTAGGTGATTCAGTGTATAAAAGTGCTGGGCCTAAATTCAGGAAGACCTGAGTTTAAATCCAGCCTCAGATACTCACTAGCTGCGTGACGCTGGGCAAATCACTGAGCCTATCCTTAATCCACAGGAGAACGAAATGACAATTTCAATATCGTTGCACAAAATCCCCAAATGGGGTCATACAACTAAATAACAATCATTACCTAACCCCACCCAAATACAGTTTGCTGTTTTGAATTTGTTAGTACATACTTTGATTTCCTGATTTCCATCTCGATGTTTAATTGGAATTTTAAGAATTTGTAGTTTTTAGTCTTTTTAAAAAATTACATTCCCAACTTATTGGTGCATTGTTTGTCTTTTTTCTTTTTTTTTATACTTCCTTTTTTTCTTTTATTTAGTGTCTTTTTTCCCCAGTTATACATAAAAACAATTTGTACATTCATTTTCAAAACTTAGAATTCCAAATTCCCTCCCTTCTTCCCTCCCCACCTGCCCCATTGAGAAGAAAAGCAGTTCAATATAGGTTATGCATGTGTAATCATGCAAAACATTTTCATAATAGTCATGTGGTGAAAGAAAGCATAGACCAAAAACCCAAAACAAAATAAAACAAAACAAACCCAGAAATTCTCAGGAAAAATAAGGAAAGGCAAGAAGTATGCCTCAATCGGAATTCAGACACCATCAGTACTTTCTCTGCAGACAGATAGGATTTTTCACCGTTAAGTTCTTCAGAGTTCTCTTGAATTGTTGTATTGCTGAGAATAGCTGTCATTCACAACTGATCATCTTACAATATTGCTATTACTTTGTACACGGTACATTTCACTTTGTATCAGCTTATGTATAAAGACATACATCCCAGGCTTTTCTGAGAGCATCCTGCTTGCCATTTCTTTTTTTTTCCTTTAAACTAATGCTTTATTCACTTCTGTTTTACATCATTCATTTCTGCCCAGATTTTTGAGTTAATCCACCCCCCCGGTTTTCCCCTACCCACCCTCCCAGAATAGCAATCCTGCAAGATATCGCTTCCTCCAATCTGCTCTCTCCCATACCTTCTCCCATACCCCCTTCGACTTTACCATTGGAAGAATGTGAATCTTTGTGTCCCAATGCCTGCAGGTCTTATCTCCCTATTACAAGCAAAAGAGTATTTATATATATTTGAAACACTTAATGTTAAGACCTCGAATTTCAGGTCCATTTCCTTCCTCCCTTTCACCCATTCCCTCTGGCGAGATAAGTAATTCAGTATATGTTGTACATGTCTAGCTATGCAAAACATTATCATAGTAGATATATTGTACAAGGCTGCTTATAATCCCCTCCCACTCATCCCACCCCCTACCTGGTCCATTCCCTACATGATCCTGTCCCTCTTCTATAGTGGGTACTTCCAACCTCCCCTCACCCCAAGGATGCCCTCCCATCCATCTTCCCTCCTCTCATCCCCGTTCCCCCTATTCTGCTGTAGGTTGAGATATCCCATTTAGTATGTATGTCATTCTCTCCCTGAACCAAATTCAATGAGAACGTGGTTTTGCCTTTTTGCCTTCCTATTCTCCCCCTCTCTTGCAACGACTTCCCCTTGCTTCTTCTACATGAGATAGTTTACCCTACCCTGTCTCTCCCCATCTCCTCTTGCCACTTTCCTCTCTCACCTCATATCTTCACCCCTTGAGTATCCTCCCTTCCGAACAAATTCAACCTATGCCCTCTATCCATATATAACTGTAACCATATACACACACATTCACATATGTATTCATATGACCACACCCCCTTCTTCCATTATTCTCATACTGAGAAAGGTTTCCTTCGTCACAGTTATTGTTTTTCCATATAGGAATGTAAATAGTTCAACTTTGATAAGTTCCTTTTGATTTCTTTTCCCTTATTACCTTCTCAGGAATCTCTTGCTTCTTGTGTCTGGATGTCAAATTTTCTATTCAATTCTGGTTTTTTCCTCAAGAATGCTTGAAAGTCCTCTATTCCACTGAATGATGATATTTTCCCCTGAAATAAAATACTCAGTTTTGCTGGATAGGTGAGAGGATTGGGTTCATTCCCAGCTCTTTTGCCCTCTGGAATATCGTATTCCATGCCTTTTGATCCCTCAGTGTAGAAGCTGCCAGGTCCTGTGCTATTCTGATTGTGTTTCCACAATATTGAAATTGTTTCTTCCTGGCTGCTTGTAGTATTTTCTCCTTGATCTGGGGATTCTGGAACCTGGCTATAATACTCCTGGGAGTTTTCTTTTTGGGATCTTTTTCAGGAGGTGATCGGTGGATTCTTTCAACCTCTATTTTGCCCTCTGGATCTAAAACATCAGGGCAATTTTCCTTGAGAATTTCTTGAAGGGTGATTTCCAGGTTCTTTCTTTGATCATGGCTTTCAGGTAGTCCAGTAATTTTTAAATTGTCTCTCCTGGATCTATTTTCCAGTTCAGTGGTTTTACATCATTCATTTCCGCCAGATTTAAAATTACAATCATTTCCCCCATATTCCCCTACCCAACCTCCAGGAATTTTCATCCCAAACATGTGGGGGACAGCTTCCGTTTCTGGAAGCTGGAAATCCATCCATGACCTCCACCCCAGATCACAATCCAGATCCAGGGAGGTTAAAGCAAGAGTGATTACCCCCCAAGACTGATCGCTGGATCTCCCTACAGTTAGCATGCATGCCAGGACCTGGAGCTGCCTCAGAAAACTACAAAATGGCATGTCTCCTCAGTGGCTTCTAGCCCCCAGGGGAGGAAGCCGACACATTCCCCAAATACTCGTCCCAAAGTCCATAGGGCACTAACCTCTCACTTTGTCCTAGGCATGTCTATGTTTATCATTCTGGAATAGCCACAGCTGCTGGTGTTCTGGGGTCTCTCCAGTCGGCTGCTGGCCCTGCCACCCTGGGGCTAAAATTTCGGCGCAAGGGGACCTGGGCTCAGCTCACCATGCTCTGTGTGCTGCGGGCTGCTGGCTCCCAGAGCGCTGCGCTGGTCCTTCCTGCAGGACTGCTGGGCTGTCCTCAGTGGGAGGTTAGCTTCTCTGTGTCATTCTGTGGGTGCTGGGGCTCCAGAAGTTTTTCAGAGTCCTCTTTTACATAGTTTGGATGCAATCTGGAGGCAGAGTGGCTTGGATGAGCTGTTTCTACTCCGCCATCTTGACTCCGCCCCCATTTGTCTTTTTTCTTAAAGCATTAAGAGGCTGATAAAGTGTTTTAACCTGTTAACTATTGACTGCTTCAATGAATCCTCCCAAATACTGATTTCTTATTTCAGTGTTGTCATTACTTTTTTTTTAAGAGAAACAAGTAATTTATTTTTTTTTTCTGGTTTACATCATTCATTTCCACCAGATTATGAGTTACATTTCCCCCCATTTTTTCCCTACACACCACCCCAGAATAGCAGTCCCACTAGATATCCCCTCATTCAATCTGCTCTCTCCCATATCTTCTCCCATACCCCCTTCGACTTTGCCATTATGGCAAGGTAAATCTCTGAGCCCCACTGACTGGACATCTTATGAAACATTTAATTTTTCTTCTTCATTTCTCTTCCCAAATTTCCCCCCACTTCTCTTATCTGCTTCTTAAGGTCCTCTATGGCCTGTAGCCAGCTTGTATTTTCATTTGGGGCTTTTGGTGCAGGAGTTCTGACCTCACAGTCCTCCTCCATGCTTTGAGCCTCTTTGCCCCTAAAATAGGAGTCCAATGTTGAACTTTTCTGTTTATTTTGTTTTGTTTGCCTAGGCATATTGCCACTTAATTACTTGATTTTTGGGCTTGTTGCCACAGTAGGACTCTGCCAACAGACAGGGGAGCTTCTGCCCAAACCTGGGGTCTTCACAACTTCTGCCAGTTGGGTGGCCTCTGTAAAGCCTCCACCCACTCTGGCAAGTTGGATACCCACCCCAAACTTCCCCCCCAGACCACAATCCAGATCCAGGCATTTTAAAGCAAAAGCGATTAACCCCCAGACTGATTGCTGGATCTTCCTACAGTTCGCAGACCAGGAGCTAGAGCCACTACTGATGCTGCAAAATGGCTTCTGTGCAGCTGTTTCTTCAGCAGCTTTTTGCCCCCAGGGGAGGAAGCCAAGTGTTCCCCAAATACTGGTCCCAAAGTCCATAGGGCACTAACCTCTCACTTTATCCTAGACATATCTGTGCTGATAATTCTGGAATCTCCACAATTGCTGGCGTTCTGTGGTTCCACCAGCGGGCTGAAGGCCTGGCCACCTTGGGGCTAAAACCGCGGACCTTGGCTCGGCTCTGCAGGCTGCGTTGTCGGTTCCAAGGAGGTTGTGCTGCCTGCTCTCAGATCGCTGTGCTGGCCACTCCCTGCAGGGCTGCTGGGCTGTCCTCAGCAGGAGGTTAGCTTCTCTGTGCCATTTTGTGGGTGCTGTGGCTCCAGAAGTTGTTCGGAGCTCCCTTTCACGTTGTTTGAAATTTGTGTGGGGCAGAGCACATTGGAAATTCTGTTTCTGCTCCGCCTCCCCATTGTCATTACTTTTAATGAAATTTTCTGTCATTTCTGATTCGTCCTTTGACTCTCCAATTCTAAAAGATTGTTTTTTGTCTTCACATCATTTTTAATAATTTTTCTAAGGTCCTCTGGGCAACGTTATTTTATGGCATGATGATCAGCAAAAATATACATAGTGTTTCAGAGTTTTGGGGTATTTTTTGCGAACTTTTTGTTTTATACAAGCCTTTGATCAAGAGGCAGGGTGACAAAACAGAGTGGATACAGTTTTGAGTTAGTCATGATGACTGCAGTTCAAATCCCACCTTAGATACTAACTGTTTGATCATGGACTAGCCACTAGACAACCTCTGTCTCAGTTTTCTCATCTAAAAGTCAGGCACAGTATCTGTAACACCTACCTCATAGTGCTACTGTAAATGAAGTTCCTGGGTGGTGTTGCTGGGATTAACTGTGTTATATTTATCCAAAAGGAATTTTCCTTGGAGATGTTCTGTACTTTGGCACCTAAGTGCTCTGTTGCAGAGATGGATGGGGTTGAAGGAATAAGCTTTTGGGATGCTTAATGAATTGATGATCAGTTCCACCTCTTTCTGGGTTTCTGTAGCATCTAGTCATCTTGCAAGGGTAGGGGCTGTGGTTAATTCTGATTTAACCAATCCAATTTAGCTCTTCAACTTCCATTTCTTGACAAACCCCACCCCCATCCTGAATGTTCTTTGTTTCACTGAGCCCTAGTCAGTTGACCTGATAAATTGTAGCCTTTTCTTTACAGGAATGGATAGGTATAGGCTCTAATGCAATATTTTACTTTTTGCATAGAATTAATAACAGAAATAAATGATACCTAATGAAACACATACTGTGTACATACATACTGGATGATAACTCTAGACTCAGGTCATCAGTAATCAGAACATAGGTCATTTTGAAACCAGGATTCTAAGGAAGAAATAGTATGAAGTTGATGAGTTTCATTCCCCAAACCAGTATCCTTAGCCACATTCTTTCCTTCTTGTAGTGGATTATAGTCATATGATAAGTACCTTGTTGGATGCTTGACTTACATATCCAGTAGGGTAATTCATTCAGTGACTGCATGGATGACTAAAAAACTCTGTATCTGTCTTAGCTCAGGCTCATGATGTATCATCTGGACTTGGAAACCATTGTAGACTAGATTTCTACATCTAGTTGTCTGTCATTTCATATTGTGACAGTGATCCTTGAATACTTTTTCACTTCTTCTATCTCATTGCTAGTGTACTGGTGGGGTTTGTGCAAGGGCAGGATAAATTTGGAGAGAAACTTTATAATAAAATTATCATCTTGCTTATCCTGCCCCTTTGCTCTCTTTAGTCTCTAACTTTTAGATACTGTCATTTAGTGAGGTGATACGCATTTATTAATCACCTACTTAGTAACAGGCATTTTGCTAAGTTCTAGGGATACAAAGAGAAACAACATATATTCCCTGATCTTGAGGAGCTGACAATTCACATTTCTATTGGCCAAAAATGATGCCGCATTTTCTTTTTCTTCCCTGCTTAGCTTTCCTTAGCTTTTTGTTTTTAAGGGTGATGCAATCTTCAAAGAGTTGTGGTCTCTGGGTGGGTGTAAATATTTAACTCCCTGTTACATGAAAATTCAATGTGATAATATAAAGTGATTTCCCAACCACAGAGTCCAATATAAATGTCAGATATTACTAGTATCAGATATTACTAGTATTACTGATAAAGGTGTTAAGTAACACAGGACCAAGGAGATCTCCCTCCAAGTTGACAATTGACATTGAATGACTTTTTTTTGGCCTAGGCATTTCACCATCTATGTATGCAATATAACTATACTATTGTTGAAGCAACATTTCTTCATTTCATCTACAAAGATAATATAAACGACTTTGTCAAATGCTTAAGCGTATCCTACGTGCCCTCCAACTCAGCATTTCCTTGATCAGTTGGTCTGGTAACTCTTTAAAGAAAAGAAATGAGATTAATCTGGCATGGTCAAGAATGTTTGTTGGCTCTGTTCCTTCCTTTTCTAAATCCTCACATAAAGGTGAGGGGTCTACCATACTCAAGGTAAAAACAAAAGACTCAAATATCTCAAGTTAAGCAATCACTCAATAAAACGTATAAATTATCTGTGAATAAGTCTTTCATTAATTTGGGAGGAGTTGAAGACAGAAAATATTTTGTGATTGAGTAAAGATAATCAGTCACACCTTGTAATCCAGAAAGCCAATTTGGAAAGGTGTAAATACAGAAGAAAATAAGTCAGACTTCTGGTCTTCCAGGCTTGGAAATCATAGATGAGACAGATCCTTGTGAACAGAGATCATTGAGAAGTAGGGAGTAAACGGGTGGCTAGATGGTGCAGTGTCCCTGGAGTCAGGAGGACCTGAGTTCAAATCCATCCTCAGACACTTAACACTTACTAACCATGTGACCATGAGCAAGTCAATAAATCCCAATTTCTCTGCCCTCCCCTCTCCAAAATAAAAAAAAAAAGTAGGGAGTAGACCCAGTATGGAAGTTATAGCCCCCTGTTACTCACTTAGCAGGTCATTGAAGAGACTGGACTAATGGGAAATATCATGTCAAAGAGAGAGTAGAGTCATATACCAGGGACAAACTTGACATGGCTTTTTTAGAGATTACAAACAGCTCTGTAATCACATATACCAATTCTTCCTTGACCTGATGGTTCTGAAATTTAACAACTGTTCCATGGAGTTTTTAATATGGGATCTCTTTCCTGAGGTAATTGGAGGAGTCTTTCAATGCTTATTTTGCCCTCTGGTTCCTGGACATCAGAGTAGTTTTCTTTGATTATTTTTTGAAACCTCTGCAAATTCTCTTTTTGATAATGACTTTCAGGTAGTCCAAAAATTCTAATATTGTCTCTCCTTTTGTTGTTTGTTTTCTCATTTTTCTGGTCTATTTCCTGACTTTTAACATTATGTTAAAGTTGACCTCTGCTTCTGGGGTTGGGAGGGCATTGTCCCAAGCTTCAGGATTTTGTGCTGCTTTTTAAGAGCTAACTCTGGGGGTTTGTAGGTTTTCAGTTCTTCCAAGGTGATATGATCTAAGGAGAGATGCTGTTTCTGATCTCCTGTCTTGTGCTCTGATCTCTGAATGCCTATGGAAATCTTTTCAATCCTGGAACTGTGACCAGGTCCCCTCTGGTGCTGCTTACTGTCCTGGGATTGTGACCTAGAATGTCATATAGTAAATGCAACAGAATCCTACGCCCAGTGCCAGCAAAGGGTCCCCTGTAATCATCTGCGCATTTGTCTGACTACCTTACCATCTGTGGGCTAAGAGCTCCAGAAGCTTCTACCATTAATGCTAATCCAGTCCAATGCCTGCTGCTGGCTCACCAGGATGAGGTTTGTGCTGCTGGACCATGCTCTACTCACCCCCATCATATAGACCTTTCCTGCCCACCTAAGTTGTCTCAAGCTGGAAAATTGTTCCACTCTGTTATTTTGCTGATTCTATCACTTTTGAATTTATTTTGAGATTTTATTTTAAAGTTTTTGGAGGAGAATTGGGGAGATCCCTTTTGGTTCCCTTCCTTTATTCTACCATCTTGGCTTCTCTTCTTCCTCCCTCCCCTCCCCTCAGACTTTTCTTATGGATCTAGAGTACCAGAGGTATTGTTTCTGGAGCAAAGGGTGTGACCATTTTGGTCACTTCCTTTTCCTAATTTCAAATTGCTTTCAGGAATGGTTGGACAAAGTTATATCTCCATAAATAATACATTAGTATGTCTGCTGTTCCACATTACTGTCAACATTGAGTATTTCCATCTTTGTCATCTTTACCAATTTTTATATGTGAAGGGAAATATCAGAGTTGTTTGGCTTTGCATTTCTCTTATTGGTAAATTGGAGCATTCTTTCATTTGGTTTTTAATAGAATGCTAGTGTTTGGAGAATGGTTTGTTTATGTCCTTTTTTCCCATATATTTGATCACACATCCATTGGGAAATGCCTTTTGGTTAAAAATATCTGATGGGTCTTAGTCTTGTGCTTCTGCTGTTATAATAATATCAGTAGAATGAGAAAAGGGTGCCAGAAAGTGCTAAGGATCACACTGCTGATACTCCAAGTATTAGATACTTCTCCAATGACAAATGAGTAGATCTTTTAGTCAAGGAACTGAATCATTTTAATGTTTGTTTGTTTTTTTTGAGGGCAATTGGGATTAAGTAACTTGCCCAAGGTCACACGGCTAGGTTTTTTGTTTGTGTGTGTTAAGTGTCTGAGGCCGGATCCGAACTCAGGTCTTTCTGACTCCAGGGCCAGCACTCTATTCACTGCACCACCTAGCCGCCCCTGAATCATTTTAATGTTGATATTCTGACCATAAGTGAAATGATAGAAGATGTAAACAAAGTTTTAACTGAAGGGAAAGATGGTATTTTTGTTTCTCCTTGTAAAAGGAAGTAATGGAGCTGAAAAAGAGAGTTTCATTGCGTATCCAAAGAAATTATGAAAGAAACATCATTTCACAGAATACTCAGTGATTTTGCATTTCATTGTTCATGGTGAGTAAGAGAAAACTACAATGAATATATTTGTGATTTGTGTGTCAATATTTATTATGGAGAATGAGGTAAAAAATCTACTACAGACTTGCCAAACTAATTTAAAGAAACAACATATATGTTGATAATGGGTGTGAATGTAAACACAGGGGAATATCTTCAACCCAGGATAGTGATCACCTGGGGGAACTCAACCGGTGAGTGAAAATTGAGGAAGTAACCTACAGAAGGTGACAAACTTATGAGAGGAATTAGTACTATACTATCATATTCATCACTAATTATTAATTTGCAATCCACCCTTTCCCTTTTATTTTTGTTTAAGGCCCAACTGCTGACAAAGTAGGTAACCTCTGAAGCACATGACTGAGTGATGGGATTGCTCCTAGTCCCCAAGGCACATTCTCCTCAACTAGATTGGGTGTGACTCCCTTCAATCTGAAGACCTAATTTCTGTTCAGAATATAAGCATAATCCATTCTGGATGAGCCATTACTGGGGAAGAACCTATGTCCTTCATCTACTCCATTAGAGTTTAGGTAACCCCAATTTATGAAGGACAAAACTAATGAGAAAGGTTTGGAATGGAAAAGGCTTCTCCTTCCCAGATGCCTTGAGACCATTGAGTTTCATGAACAACCCAGGTTCTTAGCAGGTGGAACTGAAAACTTTTAGCCCACATTGTAGCAGCAAGCACATCCCCAGGGTAGCTGCCAACACAGGTTCTTAGATCTTCTTTTATAAAGGAAAGCAACTCAAAATGGGTTAACAAGCTCACTTTAATCAAACAAACATATATCATTTACCTAGTTCAGGGGGAAAAGGTCAGCACCCCGAACTTCAGAGTATACAGAGAGACAGGCTTCCAAACTGTCCAACCATTATCAATACCAAAATCACAGTTACCAGAGAGGGAAGCATCAACATCTGGGTTTTCAAAGCTGGGGGGCTCTCAACAATAGCTTCCCAGAGTCTCATCTGGTCAAATCACACAACACTTCTCAAAGTGAGCCCCAAAGCAAAGCCTCAAATCAGGGATTATATAGTCTTCTCCTGGCTCAGAGAATGTAACCACCCTCTTGACCCACTGCCCAATCACACAGCATCAAGGTGTGGTCATTCCTGAAAACCAAGCCTCCTACCACAGGCTTCATGTGACCACATTCAGCCTATTAGGGGGCAGAGTATATCTTCAAATCAAAGAAGGTTCTCAGAGTCACTTAAGTCAATCAAAGTCTCTTAAGCCAATCAAAGGGCCTAGGGGCAGGGAAGATCTTCAAATCTGCATTTCCATTACACAGGTCCTCATTAAATGTTCATCAATCAGGATTGAGTTTCACTTGTCAGGGGAGTTCCCTTTCAGAAGTGATTTAATATATTTCAGGGTTTACCTTGGTACCTTTGTTTAGCAAGAGAAGCCATTGACCATAAATTTATTGATTACAGGCTAGCCTAATTAATAAATTAATTATAACTTACCAAGAAAAGGGGGCGGAGCCAAGATGGTGGAGTAGAAACAGCACTTCCACAGTGCTCCAGCCCACAGCACTTCAAAATCATTTAGAAGGGGACTCTGAACAACCTCTGGAGCGCCAGAACCCACAGAACAACACAGAGAAGCTAACATCCCATGGAGGACAGCCCAGCAGCCCTGCAGGAAGGACCAGCACAGCGGTCTGGGAGCCAGCAGTGCACAGCGCGCAGAGTGTGGTGAGCCGAGCCCAGGTCCGTGTGAGCCAAGGTTTTAGCCCCAGGGTGGCAGGGCCAGCAGCCGACTGGAGAGACCCCAGAACACCAGCAGCTGTGGCTATTCCAGAATTATAAATATAGACATGCCTAGGACAAAATGAGAGGTTAGTGCCCTATGGACTTTGGGACCAGTATTTGGGGAATGCGTCAGCTTCCTCCCCTGGGGGCTAGAAGTCGCTGAGGAGACACACCATTTTGTAGTTTTCAGAGGCAGGTCTGGCTCCCAGCCTACAAATCGTGGGGAGATCCAGCGATCAGTCTTGGGGGATAATCGCTCTTTCTATAACCTCCCTGGATCTGGATTGTGATCTGGGGTGAAAGTCGTGGGTGGGTTTACAGCTTGCCAGAAATGGAAGTTTCCCCCCACACGTTCAGGATGAAAATTCCTCTATCTGGCCTTAAAGCCATAGTGTGGCAACAAGCCCAAAAGTCAAGTAATTAAGTGGCAACATGCCAAGGCAAAGGAAACAGAAAAATGCAACCCTAGACTCCTATTTTGGGGGCATAGAGCAGGAAAAGAACTGTGAGGTCAGAAGTCCTGCTCCAAAAGTCCCAGGGGAAAACATGAGCGGGTTGCAGGCCATAGAGGACCTTAAGAAGGACTTTGAAAATCAAATAAGAGAAGTGGAGGAAAAATTGGAAAGAGAAATGAGAAGGATGCAGGAAAAGTATGAAATGAGGGTCAACAGCCTGACTGAGGAAAACAACACCTTAAAAAATAGACTAACAAATGGCAAAGGAGGCCCAAAAGGGCAATGAGGAGAAGAATGCCTTAAAAAGTCGAATTTGCCAGATGGAAAAAGAATCTCAAAAGTTCACTGAGGAGATTCATTCCTTCAGAGTTAGACTGAAGCAAATGGAAGCTAATGACTTTATGAGAAATCAAGATGCTGTTAAGCAGATCCAAACAAATGAAAGATTAGAAGGCAATGTGAAATATCTCATGGGAAAAACCACAGACATGGAAAATAGATCCAGGAGACAATTTAAAAATTATTGGACTACCTGAAAGCCATGATCAAAGAAAGAACCTAGAAATCACCCTTCAAGAAATTCTCAAGGAAAACTGCCCTGATGTTTTAGATCCAGAGGGCAAAATAGAGGTTGAAAGAATCCACATATCACCTCCTGAAAAAGATCCCAAAAAGAAAACTCCCAGGAATATTATAGCCAGGTTCCAGAATCCCCAGATCAAGGAGAAATACTACAAGCAGCCAGGAAGAAACAATTTCAATATTGTGGAAACACAATCAGAATAGCCCAGGACCTGGCAGCTTCTACACTGAGGGATCGAAGGGCATGGAATATGATACTCCAGAGGGCAAAAGAACTGGGAATGAACCCAAGGGTCACCTTCCCATTTGGTGGAATAGAGGACTTTCAAGCATTCTTGACGAAAAAACCAGAATTGAATAGAAAATTTGACATCCAGACACAAGAAGGAAGAGATGCATGAGAAAGTAACCAGGGAAAAGAAATCAAAAGGCACTTATCAAAGTTTAACCATTTACATTCCTATATGGAAAAGTAATAACTGTGACTGATGATATCTTTCTCACTATGAAAATAATGGAAGAAGAGTGTGTGGTCATATGAACACATATGTGAATGTGTGTATATGGTTACAGTTATATTTGGATAGAGGGCATAGGTTGAATTTGTTGGGAAGGGAGAATACTCAAGGGATGAAATTATGAAGTGAGAGAGGAAAGTGGCAAGAGGAGATGGGGAGAGACAGGGTAGGGTAAACTATCTCATGTAGAATAAGCAAGGGGAAGTGGTTGCAAGGGAGAAGGAGAATAGTAAGGCAAAAAGGCAAAACCACATTCTCATTGAATTAGGTTCAGGGAGAGAATGACATACATCCTAAATGGGATATCTCAACCTGCAGCAGAATAGGGGGAAGGGGGATGAGAGGAGGGATGATGAATGGGAGGGCATCCTTGGGGGGAGGGGAGGTTGGAAGTACCCACTATAGAAGAGGGACAGGATCATGTAGGGAACGGACCAGGTGGGGCGTGGGATGAGTAGGAGGGAATTATAAGCAGCCCTGTACAATATGTCTACTATGATAATGTTTTGCATAGCTAGACATGTACAACATATACTGAATTACTTATCTCGCCAGAGGGAATGGGTGACAAGGGAGGAAGGAAATGGACCTGAAATTCGAGGTCTTAACATTAAGTGTTTCAAATATATATAAATACGATCATTAATACTCTTTTGCTTATAATTGGGAGACCAGATGTGCAGGCATTCGGACACAAAGATTCACCTTCCTCTAATGGAAAAGTCGAAGAGGGTATGGGTGAAGGTATGGGAGAGAGCAGATTGGAGGAAGCGATATCTTGTGGGACTGCTATTCTGGGAGGTTGGTTAGGGGAATAACGGAGGGAAAATGATTGTAACTCAAAATCTGGTGGAAATGAATGATGTAAAACAGAAGTTAATAAAGCATTTGTTTAAAAAAAATAGACTAACTTAAATGGCAAAGAAGGTTCAAAAGGGCATTGAGGAGAAGAATGCCTTAAAAAGCTGAATTTGCCAGATGGAAAAAGAATCTCAAAAGCTCACTGAGGAGATTCATTCCTTCAGAATTAGACTGGAGCAAATGGAAGCTAGTTACTTTATGAGAAATCAAGATGCTGTTATACAGATCCAAACAAATGAAAGAATATAAGGCAATGTGAAATATCTCATGGGAAAAACCACTGAACTGGAAAATAGATGCAGGAGAGATAATTTAAATTATTGGACTACCTTAAAGCCACGATCAAAGAAAGAACCTAGAAATCATAATTCAAGAAATTGTCAATGAAAATTGCCCTGATATTTTAGACCCAGAGGGCAAAATAGAGGTTGAATGAATCTATCGATCACCTCCTGAATAAGATCCCAAAAAGAAAACTGCTAGGAATATTATAGCTAGGTTGCAGAATTCCCAGATCAAGGAGAAATTACTACAAGCAGCCAGGAAGAACAGTTTCAATATTGTGGAAACACAATCAGAATAGCACAGGACCTGGAAGCTTCTACATTGAGGTATGGAAGGGCATGGAATATGATATTCTGTAGGTAAAAGGACCTTGTATTAAAACCAAGAATCACTTACCCAGCAAAAGTGAGTATCATGTTTCAGGGGAAAATTTGGTCATTCAGTGGAATAGAGGACTCTCAAGAATTCTTTTTTTTTTTTTTGAAGTCTTTATTTTTTTTTATTGGTCAAGTAAACAAATGCTTTATTAACTTCTGTTTTACATCATTCATTTCCGCCAGATTTTGAGTTACAATCATTTTCCCCCCATTATTCCCCTACCCAACCTCCCAGAATATTAATCCCACAAGATATCACTTCCTCGAATCTGCTCTCTCCCATACCTTCTCCCATACCCCCAACGACTTTTCCATTAGAGGAAGGTGAATCTTTGTGTCCCAATGCCTGCACATCTTATCTCCCGATTATAAGCAAAAGAGTATTAATAATAGTATTTATATATATTTGAAACATTTAATGTTACTACCTCGAATTTCAGATCCATTTCCTTCCTCCCTTGTCACCCATTCCCTCTTGGGAGATAAGTAATTCAGTATATGTTGTACATGTCTAGCTATGCAAAACATTATCATAGTAGATATATTGTACAAGGCTGCTTATAATTCCTTCCCACTCATCCCACCCCCCACCTGGTCCATTCTCTACATGATCCTGTCCCTCTTCTATAGTGGGTACTTCCAACCTCCCCTCACCCCAAGGATGCCCTCCCATCCATCATCCCTCCTCTCATCCCCCTTCCCCCTATCCTGCTGCAGGTTGAGATATCCCATTTAGTATGTATGTCATTTTCTCCCTGAACCACATTCAGTGTGAATGTGGTTTTGCCTTTTTAGCCTTCCTTATTCTCCCCCTCCTTTGCAACCACTTCCCCTTGCTTCTTCTACATGGGATAGTTTACCCTACCCTGTCTCTCCCCATCTCCTCTTGCCACTTTCCTCTCTCACCTCATAATTTCATCCCTTGAGTATTCTCCCTTCCCAACGAATTCAACCTATGCCCTCTATCCATATAACTGTAACCATATACACACACATTCACATATGTATTCATATGACCACACCCCCTTCTTCCACTATGTTCATAGTGAGAAAGATATCATCAGTCACAGTTATTGCTTTTCCATAAAGGAATGTAAATAGTTCATCTTTGATAAGTTCCTTTTGATTTCTTTTCCCTGATTACCTTCTCAGGCATCTCTTCCTTCTTGTGTCTGGATGTCACATTTTCTATTCAACTCTGGTTTTTTCCTCAAGAATGCTTGAAAATCCTCTATTCCACTGAATGACCATATTTTCCCCTGAAACAAAATACTCAGTTTTGCTGGGTAGGTGACCCTTGGGTTCATTCCCAGTTCTTTTGCCCTCTGGAGTATCATATTCCATGCCCTTCTATCCCTCAGTGTAGAAGCTGCCAGGTCCTGGGCTATTCTGATTGTGTTTCCACAATATTGAAATTGTTTCTTCCTGGCTGCTTGGAGTATTTTCTCCTTGATCTGGGGATTCTGGAACCCGGCTATAATATTCCTGGGAGTTTTCTTTTTGGGATCTTTTTCAGGAGGTGATATGTGGATTCTTTCAACCTCTATTTTGCCCTCTGGATCTAAAACATCAGGGCAGTTTTCCTTGAGAATTTCTTGAAGGGTGATTTC
This sequence comes from Gymnobelideus leadbeateri, assembly GCA_011680675.1. Taxonomy (NCBI): domain Eukaryota; kingdom Metazoa; phylum Chordata; class Mammalia; order Diprotodontia; family Petauridae; genus Gymnobelideus; species Gymnobelideus leadbeateri. The sequence goes on from WOXC01005062.1 coordinate 233,831, forward strand.
TAGGTTCTTTCCTTGATCATGGCTTTCAGGTAGTCCAATAATTTTTAAATTGTCTCTCCTGGATCTATTCCCCAGGTCAGTGGTTTTTCCCATGAGATATTTCACATTGCCTTCTAATCTTTCGTTTGTTTGGATCTGCTTAACAGCATCTTGATTTCTCATAAAGTCACTAGCTTCCATTTGCTCCAGTCTAGCTCTGAAGGAATGAATATCCTCAGTGAACTTTTGAGATTCTTTTTCCATCTGGCAAATTCGACTTTTTAAGGCATTCTTCTCCTCATTGCCCTTTTGGCCCTCCTTTGCCATTTGAGTCAGTCTATTTTTTAAGGTGTTGTTTTCCTCAGTCAGGCTGTTCACCCTCATTTCATACTTTTCCTGCATCCTTCTCATTTCTCTTTCCAATTTTTCCTCCACTTCTTATTTGATTTTTAAAGTCCTTCTTAAGGTCCTCTATGGCCTGCAACCCACTCATGTTTTCCCCTGGGGCTTTTGGAGCAGGACTTCTGACCTCACAGTCCTTTTCCTGCTCTATGCCCCAAAATAGGAGTCTAGGGTTGCATTTTTCTGTTTCCTTTGCCTTGGCATGTTGCCACTTAATTGCTTGACTTTGGGCTTGTTGCCACACTATGGCTTTAAGGCCAGATAGAGGAATTTTCGTCCCGAACGTGTGGGGGGCAACTTCCGTTTCTGGCAAGCTGTAAACCCACCCACAGCTTCCACCCTAGATCACAATCCAGATCCAGGGAGGTTAAAGCAAGAGCGATTACCCCCCAAGACTGATCGCTGGATCTCCCCACAATTTGTAGGCTGGGAGCCGGAAATGCCTATGAAAACTACAAAATGGCGTGTCTCCTCAGCGGCTTCTAGCTCCCAGGGGAGGGAGCTGACGCATTCCCCAAATACTGGTCCCAAAGTCCATAGGACACTAACCTCTTACTTTGTCCTAGGCATGTCTATGTTGATAATTCCGGAGTTGCCACAGCTCCTGGTGTTCTGGGGTTCCTCCAGCTGGCTGCTGGCCCTGCCGCCCTGGGGCTAAAACCTCGGCTCAAGTGGACCTGGGCTCAGCTCGGCTCGGCTAGGCTCCTGCGCTCTGCGCGCTGCATGCTGCCAGGTCCCTTTTTGAAGGGCAATTGGGGTTAAGTAACTTGCCCAAGGTAACACAGCTAGGTTTTTTTTCGTGTGGGTTATGTGTCTGAGGCCGGATCTGAACTCAGGTCCTTCTGACTCCAGGGCTGGCACTCTACTCACTGTGCCACCTAGCCACCCCATTCTTCATTTTTTTACATTGATTACCTTGATGTTCTTAACCTTTTGTTCTTCCAGATTAATTTTGTTATTTTTTCTGCGCGCTGCCGGCTCCCAGACCGCTGGGCTGGTCCTTCCTGCAGGGCTGCTGGGCTGTCCTCAGCAGGAGGTTAGCTTCTCTGTGTCGTTCTGTGGCTGCTGGCGCTCCAGAAGTTGTTCACAGTCCTTTTTTACATAGTTTGTGGGGAATCTGGGGGCAGAGAGGCTGGGAAGAGCTGTTTCTACTCCACCATCTTGGCTCCGCCCCCACTCTCAAGCATTCTTGAAGGAAAAACCAGAGTTGAATAGAAAATTTGACATTCAGATACAGGAAGCAAGAGATGCTTGAGAAGGTAAACAGGGAAAAGTAATCACTATGATCTTATCAAAATTGAACTATTTATATTCCTACATGGAAAAAGAAAAACTGTAACTGATGAAACCTTTCTCAGTATGAAAATAGTTGAAGAAGGGTATATGGGCATATGAATACCTATGTGAATATGTGTATATATTTTTACAGGCATCCATGGATAGAGGACACAGGTCGAATTTGGTGGGAAGGGATGATGATTAAGGGGTGAAGTTAAGAGGTGAGAGAGTAATGTTGCCAGTAGATGGGGGCAGAAAGGGGAGTTAAACTATCTCATGTGGAAGAGGCAAGGGGAAGTAATCAAAGGGGAGGGGAAGAACAGGAAAGCAAAAAGGTAAAATCACATTCTCATTGAATTTGGCTCAGGGAGAGAATGACATCCATACTAAATGGGATATCTCACCCTGCAGGAGCGTAAGGTTGAGGGGAATGAGAGGGGGGATAATGGAGGGAAGGATATCCTGAGGGGAGGGGAGGTTGGAGGCACCCATTTTTGAAAAGGGACAGCATCAAAGTAGGGAATGGACCAGGTGGGGGATGGAATGGGTGGGAGGGAAATATATGCAGCCTTTTACAATGTATCTACTATGGTAATGTTTTGCATAGCTATACATATACCACATATACTGAATTGCTTTTCTTCCCAGCGGCAGTGGGTGACAATGGATGAAGGGAATGCATCTGGGATTCGAAGTTTTAAAATTATATCTTTCAAATATATATAAATACTATTATTAATACTATTTTGGCATGTAATTGGGAGATAAGGTGTGCAGGCTTTGGGGCACAGAGAATCACCTTGCCCTAATAGAAAAGTTGAAGGGGGTATGGGAGAAGAGATGGGAGAGAGCAGATTGGATGAGGGGATATCCTGTGGGACTGCTATTCTTGGGTGGTGGGTAGGGGAAAAATGGGGAAAAAATGTAACTCAAAATCTGGCAGAAATGAATGATGTAAACCAGACATTAACAAAGCATTTGGGAAAAAAAATAAATTACCAAGAAACTCTTTGAGGTTTTTATGCATCACAATAATGAATAAGTTCTATATGTTATCTATAAAACTGCATGGCATAGTCTGAACAATGAATATTTTTCACAATGAATATTTTTCACCTACTTTTTCCCCAAGGAAGAATTTAGGTCAAACTTTTAAAAGTGATTGTAGATCTCTTCCTCAAATTCCTGCAGTGTTCTGGAGATTGATACAACCAGTGCGATGTTATCCAAAACCAAAAGCATTTGGTGTACCTCATAGTTCATTGGAGGTCTCTTTTTTACTTCAAGTTTCATTTGATTTCCTCCATTGCAATGATGAGTATGCTGGACAACATTTCCTACTTTATGTCTTGCCTAATATTTATGATAAGAGGGTCATTATATAAGATTATATATTATCATAATTCTGGCATTATATCTTAAAAATTTTTTGAATAATTATAGAGTATAAGTGGAAGCCCAACTTGTTGGAAGAATGCTATTTAGGCAGTTTTTTTTTTTGAACTTTTAAACAAATGCTTTATTAACTTCTGTTTTACATCATTCATTTCCGCCAGATTTTGAGTTACAATCATTTTCCCCCCATTATTCCCCTACCCAACCTCCCAGAAAAGTAGTCCCACAAGATATCACTTCCTCCAATCTGCTCTCTCCCATACCTTCTCCCATACCCGCATCGACTTTTCCATTAGAGGAAGGTGAATCTTTGTGTCCCAATGCCTGCACATCTTATCTCCCTATTACAAGCAAAAGAGTATTAATAATAGTATTTATATATATTTGAAACATTTAATATTAAGACCTCAAATTTCAGATCCATTTCCTTCCTCCCTTGTCACCCATTCCCTCTGGGGAGATAAGTAATTCAGTATATATTGTACATGTCTAGCTATACAAAACATTATCATAGTAGATATATTGTACAAGGCTGCTTATAATTCCCTCCCACTCATCCCAACCTCCACCTGGTCCATTCCCTATGTGATCCTGTCCCTCTTCTATAGTGGGTACTTCCAACCTCCCCTCACCCCAAGGATGCCCTCCCATCCATCATCCCTCCTCTCATCCCCCTTCCCCCTATCCTGCTGCAGGTTGAGATATCCCATTTAGTATGTATGTCATTTTTCTCCCTGAACCAAATTCAATGTGAATGTGGTTTTGCCTTTTTAGCCTTCCTTATTCTCCCCCTCCTTTGCAACCACTTCCCTTACATGAGATAGTTTACCTACCATGTCTCTCCCCATCTCCTCTTGCCACTTTCCTCTCTCACCTCATAATTTCATCCCTTGAGTACTCTCCCTTCCCAACAAAATCAACCTATGCCCTCTATCCATATATAACTGTAGCCATATACACACACATTCACATATGTATTCGTATGACCACACCCCCTTCTTCCATTATTTTCATAGTGAGAAAGATATCATCAGTCACTGTTATTGCTTTTCCATATAGGAATGTAAATAGTTCAACTTTGATAAGTTCCTTTTGATTTCTTTTCCCTGATTACCTTCTCAGGCATCTCTTCCTTCTTGTGTCTGGATGTCAAATTTTCTATTCAATTCTGGTTTTTTCCTCAAGAATGCTTGAAAGTCCTCTATTCCACTGAATGACCATATTTTCCCCTGAAACAAAATACTCAGTTTTGCTGGGTAGGTGACCCTTGGGTTCATTCCCAGTTCTTTTGCCCTCTGGAATATCATATTCCATGCCCTTCGATCCCTCAGTGTAGAAGCTGCCAGGTCCTGGGCTATTCTGATTGTGTTTCCACAATATTGAAATTGTTTCTTCCTGGCTGCTTGTAGTATTTTCTCCTTGATCTGGGGATTCTGGAACCTGGCTATAATATTCCTGGGAGTTTTCTTTTTGGGATCTTTTTCAGGAGGTGATCTGTGGATTCTTTCAACCTCTATTTTGCCCTCTGGATCTAAAACATCAGGGCAGTTTTCCTTGAGAATTTCTTGAAGGGTGATTTCTAGGTTCTTTCTTTGATCATGGCTTTCAGGTAGTCCAATAATTTTTAAATTGTCTCTCCTGGATCTATTTTCCAGGTCAGTGGTTTTTCCCATGAGATATTTCACATTGCCTTCTAATCTTTCATTTGTTTGGATCTGCTTAACAGCATCTTGATTTCTCATAAAGTCATTAGCTTCCATTTGCTCAGTCTAACTCTGAAGGAATGAATCTCCTCAGTGAACTTTTGAGATTCTTTTTCCATCTGGCAAATTCGACTTTTTAAGGCATTCTTCTCCTCATTGCCCTTTTGGGCCTCCTTTGCCATTTGAGCTAGTCTATTTTTTAGGTGTTGTTTTCCTCAGTCAGGCTGTTGACCCTCATTTCATACTTTTCCTGCATCCTTCTCATTTCTCTTTCCAATTTTTCCTCCACTTCTCTTATTTGATTTTTAAAGTCCTTCTTAAGGTCCTCTATGGCCTGCAACCCGCTCATGTTTTCCCCTGGGGCTTTTGGAGCAGGACTTCTGACCTCACAGTCCTTTTCCCGCTCTATGCCCCCAAAATAGGAGTCTAGGGTTGCATTTTTCTGTTTCCTTTGCCTTGGCATGTTGCCACTTAATTGCTTGACTTTTGGGCTTGTTGCCACACTATGGCTTTAAGGCCAGATAGAGGAATTTTCGTCCCGAACGTGTGGGGGGCAACTTCCGTTTCTGGCAAGCTGTAAACCCACCCACAACTTCCACCCTAGATCACAATCCAGATCCAGGGAGGTTAAAGCAAGAGCGATTACCCCCCAAGACTGATCGCTGGATCTCCCCACGATTTGTAGGCTGGGAGCCGGAAATGCCTCTGAAAACTACACAATGGCGTGTCTCCTCAGCAGCTTCTAGCCCCCAGGGGAGGGAGCTGACGCATTCCCCAAATACAGGTCCCAAAGTCCATAGGACACTCACTTCTTACTTTGTCCTAGGCATGTCTATGTTGATAATTCTGGAATCGCCACAGCTCCTGGTGTTCTGGGGTTCCTCCAGCTGGCTGCTGGCCCTGCCGCCCTGGGGCTAAAACCTCGGCTCAGGTGGACCTGGGCTCGGCTCGGCTCCTGCGCTCTGCGCTCTGCGTGCTGCTGGCTCCCAGACCACTGCGCTGGTCCTTCCTGCAGGGTGCTGGGCTGTCCTCAGCGGGAGGTTAACTTCTCTGTGTCGTTCTGTGGGTGCTGGGGCTCCAGAAGTTTTTCAGAGTCCTTTTTTACATAGTTTGTGGAGAATCTGGGGGCAGAGAGGCTTGGATGAGCTGTTTCTACTCTGCCATCTTGGCTCCGCCCCCCCTAGGCAGTTTTTTTTTTTGAGTTACCAAATCAGTTGTGTGTATTTTTTTAAAATCAACACAATAGTCAAATGATTTTTTTTTTTTTTTGCTTTTTGGAGGGGGAAAGGTAGGGCAATTGGGTTTAAGTGACTTGCCCAAGGTCAGATAGCTGGTTTTGTGTTAAGTTTCTGAGGCCGGATTTGAACTCAGGTCCTCCTGATTCCACGGCTGGTGCTCTATTCACGGTGCCACGTAGCTGCCCCCAAAATGTGACTTTTAATTCTCTCCATGTTTCAATATTTTTTTCATGGTCAAGAATTGTTTTACTATGGAATATAACTTTTACCAACCTGGCTGTTGCTTATTATTATCCTTATTAAGGATGTCCTAAATGTCTGTGCAGATGTAGGCTTTTATTTGGATGAGAAGTAGGAAGATAGCTATTACTCTGTTGTTTTGGGGATAATATTAATATGCAAGATTTTTCCACATCTTTCCCCCCTCTTTCAGATACTTTGTGAATTGATCCATTAACACTGTCCCAAGTGTATTACCTCTAGCAAAGGTATCTACTCTGTTAACTGCAGAATCTCCCTACTTTTCCCATCCATTCTCTTTAACCTGTCCTCAGAAATTTAGCTATGTGACACTGGGCAAGTCAGTGTTAACTTCAGCTTTCTAATTTTGTAAAATGGGTGTAATAATGGTACCTATATCCCAGAGTGATTGCGCAGATAAAATGAGATAATATTTGAAAAATTTCTTGCACACTTTAAAAAGATAGAAAAATGGCAGTTATTGCTATTGTTATTACTATTAATAATAATAACATCAGTTATGGCACCTCTATAAACCTCCCTGGGACTATGCCAAGTATTGTGATTCTCCTCCAGTACTTGATGGTGCATAACTTAGCTATTTGTGGATATCTTTACATATATTTCCCCCTTTTTTCTTTTGTTTGATGATCTTTTATTTTCAATATCTAAGGAAACACCCTAGAAATGAGTCATTCAATTGAATCTCTTGCCTACTCCAAATTATTGCCATCATTCACTATGTCTTTGTTTTATGAAGTGATAATGCTAAAAATCTTCCATCATCTTTCTCTATGCAAGGCTCCTGGAGCCACAATGGGAAGAGCCCTGGGTCTGGAGTAAGGAAATACTTAACTCAAATTTAGCCCCAAATCCTTACTATCTGGAAACCATTTAACTTTTTTTGCCTCAAAGATAACAATAGTACCTATCTCCCAGCATTGTAGAGAGGATGAAACAAGATATTCGTAAAATAATAGAGTGTCTGGTACATAGTAGGCTCTATATAAATGTTTATTCTTTTCCCCTCACAAATAATTAATGAGTTTATTTTCTAAATTGGTCTTGCCTTTGACTTTCAATTTTTTTTTAACTTTGCAAATTCAGAAGTTTGTTGACTAAGATGCTTTTTAGCCTTTTGTCTCTTTGTTAGTGAAATTGATTTACATTAGCTAAACGTCTAATATAATAATTGCATCTTGGTATAGTTACTTTCTTTTGTCCATATCTCATTTTTCATTATCATTGTCTCATTTGAATTTGTCAAGATTCAGTTCTGTTCCTTCCTTGCAGAGGTTGTCAAGGTGGGTTCTATGAGTGTGGAATATTGCATTTATTTTCAGGCTTGGTTGATATATAATTTAGTTTTGTTGAATTCTATTCTCCTTTCTTTTTCTTTTTTCTTCTTTCCAATAAAGGATGACTTTCTAAATAGAGGAGTGGGAAGGGCATACTTGAAAGTAAAGGTGATGTAAAAACAATAGACATCAATAGTCATTTTTAAAAGTTTGAGTTTTAATTGCATGCAGTATCTTTCTCCTCATTTTTCTTCTTTCTTCACTCTATACAGATTTAATCCTTTCTCTAACAAGCCAATAATCTGACTGTACACAGATAGCTGGCTCAGGAATAACTCCAACATCAGGAAAGTACCATATCCTATCTGTTAAAATATAATAAATTCAATTTTTGTGATGTTATTCAGTCCTCACTATATTCAGCACC
>WOXC01005063.1:0-60059 GCA_011680675.1 Gymnobelideus leadbeateri
AAGACTTATATGAACTAATGCATAGTAAATCAGACAGTGAACAGAATCAGAACATTGTATATAGTAGCAGTAATATTGTTCAACGAAGAGCCATGAATGACTTGGCTATTCTCAGCAACACAATGATCCAAGACAACCCCAAAGGATAAATGATAAAGCATACTCTCCATCTCCTGAGAAAGAACTGATACTGATTGAATGCTGTTTTTCACTTTCTTTCTTTTGTTTTTTTTTCTTTTATTCAAGTCTTGTACAAAATGACTGACATGGAAGTGTTTTCCATAATTGCACATGCATAACCTATATCTGATTGCTTACCATCTGAAGGAGGGTAGAGAGGAGATGGAAGGAGGAAGGGATAAAATTTGGAACTCACATCTTTAAATTAAAATTTTTTTAATTGAGAGAAAAGTATCTTTACATGTAATTGGAAAAAATAAAATGCTATTTTTAAAAAGAGAATCTATGTTAAAAAGAGTCTAATTTAAGGATTCTAAGTTCCCTTATAGCCCTGATATTCTGTGGTGCTAAGCTGAATTTCAGTGCAGAGCAAAAGGGTGAAGATATTCAAGGAACTCAAGGGAGACAAGATTAACACACACAAAACAACAGCAAACAACCTAAAACAATGTAATGAAGTGACCAAAATGATAAATTGTATAGCATAGCTCATAGAAGTCCAGAGGTAGCTCAAAACAGAATGGGTTCCCTTATGAGGTAGTGAGCTCCCCTTCTTGAGAAGTGGTAAGTCCTATCTCAGGTGCAGAATGAATGACCACATGTAAGGGAAGGTGCAGAGGGATTCCTGTTCAAATCCTAGTTGGATAAGATAGACTTTGAAAGTCCCTGCCAACTCTAAGGTTCTGGGATTCTTTTATTCCCTAATATATACACAAGCAAGGGCATTCTTACACACACACACACACACACACACACACACACACACACACACACACACACACGAAGAGATCAGCCTAACCCAGAAAAGGGTCAAAACCCCCTTTATACAAAATAAAAGAGCCTATCCAAGGACACTCTGAAGAACTAATGTCATTAGTTGTCTTCAGGCAGCTCTTCATCGGGATGACAAGAGAGACTAGAGCCCAAAACATCTCACCGTGGAGAATGAGAACAATCTTGCCTTGAAATCCTTGCCCAACATTGTGAGTGGCTGGGAGCACCAGGCCGCTGAGGCATGAAAAATCATCAAACGGCCTGGGCACAGGATGAGGGGAGAATTCTGGGGTCATAAGGCCAAAGGAGGCCAGGATCCTGTCAGAGCCTCCAAGTTTGGGGCAAAATGTATTCTCCACATGGCAGCCCAGGAGATAACATGTGGAAAAGCTCTAGGCAGCTAAGTATAAGAAACAATCCCTTACTTTAATAGTGACAGAGGTTACAGAGCACTTCCTCCCTTATCGTTTCATCTTGATCCTTACAATAGTCTATGAGGTAGGGAGAGGAAGGCAGGATTATCCCCATTTCATATGAGAAAATTGTGAGGAAGTTAAAATTCCGAGATGTTCAGTGTTCCGTGGAAAATCTGATGCAAGGAAAAATCAGCACCTGGTCTAATCAATAAAATCACTCTTGTCCTGATATAAAAAACTGTCAGCAAAAGTCCTAATCCAACACCTCATTTTATAGACCGGGGGAAAGAGACAAGTGACTCACCCTACAATGCAAGACTAGGTTTCATCAAAGCTGCCCCTACGAACACCTCTCTTTATCCTCACAACAACCCTGGAAAGAAGATGCTATTATTGCCCCCAATTTACAGATGAGGAAATGGAGGCAAACAGAAGAAAGGTGACTTGTTCAGGGTCACACAATTAATAAGTACCTGAAGCCAAATTTGAATTCAGGTCTTCCTCACCCTGGGTCCAGTGTTCTATTCACTGTGCCACTTAGTTGCCTAGGCTTATTGCTGGTAACAAGTAAGAGTGATTGCAAAGTAGCCTGGGATACCACTACTTTGGGAAGTAGTGAGTTCCTCCCACTAAAGATCTACAGGGAAAAGCTGGATAACCACTGCTCAGGTGGCTGTCGAGGGGTTTCTTGTTCAGGTAGTCTGAACTGGAAAACAGATGGTCGCTGAGGTCTCTCTGAGGTTCCGTGATCTCTCCGACCTCAGAACTCCAAAAGTGCCTCAATTGTGGCTTTCTTAGGTATTTCTATGTCAGCCAACCCCCACCCCCACCCCCACCATCATAACTAGCCCTAGTGGGCAGTGGCAGCGTCCTGTTCATCTTTAATCCTACTGTCCCCCTTAATGCTAGAGCCTTCCCCACAATGATTGTCTCTATTTATCCTACATTTTTCGTGTACAAAGTGTTTCCATATTGTCTCCCCCATTAGGCAGTGAGTCCTCGAGAGGAGGAATTGCTTCTGCAGTGAGGCATTGTTTCACAGTGCCTAGCACACAGTACATGCTTAATAAATGATAATTGACTGGCTATATCTTCGGCAGCACCTATTACAAGGTCCTGAACACAGCTGAGGCTTGGCAGATTTGAATGAAACATTTCTTGGTTTCTACATTAATACCCTGCAAACAAATGATGACCACCAAAGAACCTTTCTTTTCAGAAGTAAAGCATAATAGCTTTAGTACCTATATCCTACAGCACTGTGAAGTTCAAATGAGTTCATGCATATAAAGTGCTTCCTACCCTAGGTGGTGCAGTGCATAGAGTGCTGGACCTGGAGTCAGGAAGACTCATGTTCCTGAGGTCAAATTTGGCTTCAGACACTTAGTAGCTTTGTGACTCTGGGCAAGTCACTGAACCTTGTCACTGTTTCCTCACTTGTAAAATGAGATGGAGAAGGAAATGGCAAACCACTCCAGTATCTCTGCCAAGAAAATCCCAAATGGGTCATGAAGAGCCAGATACCACTGAAAAATAACTAAACGACAACCTAGAAAGTGCTATGAAAATGTCAACTATTACTGTGATTACAAAACCCACTGCTTCCCCCCTATTGGCAGGAATCATTGTGAGATACTCCAGACAAGCCAAGTACCCATTGAATGGGACAAGCCACACATTAGTATGCATAACAGCATGCCTGTAAAGACACCGGAGTGTGCTATACTAGCCAAGGGGCCAGGAAGGAATTCAGACTGAGCAGTAATAAAATACACAGCTGCATATGGGTAGATACAGAGGAGAGGGGCCAAAAAGGGGGCCCTATTTTGGTTGGAACCAGAGGACAGACAGAACATGGATGGGTGGGCTAAATTACAGAGCCACAGAATCTGCTTCAGAGGAGACCTCTGAGCTCATTGAGCTAATCCTAACTACAGATCTGATCAGAAATCCTCTCTACCACATTCCTGAAAATCAGCCATTTAGTCTTTAATTGAAAATGCTTCCAGTGAGGGAGGCAGCCTTACTTACTGAAGCATCCCATTCCATTCCACAGTTTGGCAATGAAATATTAGGAAGGTTTTCCTTATACCCAAATCCAGTGTGTCTCTCTGCAACTTCTACCTGCTGTTCTTTCCCTCTTCCATATTACAAGCCTTCAAGCACTTGAGGGAAATGACCATGTCTTCTGAAAGCCTAGTCTTTTCCAGATTAAACATCAGTTGTTTCAACTGATCCTTGCATGGTATGGTTTCCCATCCCCCTACAAATCAGGATTGCATTCTTCTGGACTTTAATTTGTTTACATCCTTCCTAAAATGTGGACCCCCGAAATAAAAACATGATAGGGTCTGACCAGGGCAGAAGATAATAGGGTTGCTGCCTCCCTCATTTTACGTTCTGTGATTATATTAATACAGCCTAAGATTTGATCGTATTTTTTGACTGCCCTGTTGTGTTGTTTTCTAATTGAAGATCTAGGATCCACTAGAATACCTAGTTTGCTAAAATTTTTGTTGTTGTTCTGTTGATTTTCAGCTATGTTCAAAGTGGTTTGCCATTTCCTTCTCCAGCTCATTTTGCAGATGAGGAAACTGAGGCAAAAAAAGGTTAAGTGACTTACCCAGGGTCACAAAGCTATTAAGTGTTTGAAGCTCAGTCTGAACTTAGGTCTTCGTGCTCCCAGGTATAGTGCTCTATCTACCACACCACAAAGCTGCTATCCACTAAAATAAGTCCACCAAATTTCACATGTTGGCCAGTCATGTTCTCCCTTCTTCCATTGGTACAGTTGAATATTTTTTAATCCAAGTACTGGACTTTACATTTATTCTGATTAAATTTCATTATAGTAGATCTGGACCAGTATTTTAACTTGTTAAAATATTTTTAGTTCCAGACTCTGTCACCCAGTGACTTGAGAAGAACTTATTCTTCTCAATTCCATGTTATCTGCAAACTCAATAAGTATGCCATCTAGACCTCCCTACAAGTGACTAATCAAAGTGGCACAAGGACAAATTGATAGAGCACTATGATGATATCTATAGCTATCCCAATACATATTTATAGAGAATATTCTATATGTATATCTGCACATATATGTATATATGTCTATATGTTGTTTTATACAACAATATCTATGTGTACATGTGTGTGTATACACACACAAATATATAGGGACAAAGAGAGACAGAGAGAGAAGAGGGAGGGAGGAAGGAATGAGTTGGTATGTATATGTACATGTATATAAAAGTCAGCAAATACTTATTAAGCATTACTTATGTGCCAGGTACAAAACAGTCTCTCCCCTAGAGGAGTTTACATTGCAATGGGAGAGAGAGTACAGAGCAGTTTGTGCACAGAAGATAAATACAGAGATGGAATGTAAACTTAGAAGGAGTGGCACAAGTAGCTATGGAACAGGACAGTTCTCCTAGAAGAATGGGTACTTAAGCTGAGTCTTAAAAGTAAGCCCAGGATCCTAAGAGTTGGATGTTGGGAGGGAAAGCATTCCAGATGTGGAGACCAGATAGAGCAGAGGAATAGAGATAAGAGAGAAAAACAGAGCGGGGGGGTGGGGGGAGAGTGTTCTGTCCAAGGAACAGCAATTAGGGCTGTATGGCCACATCACAGAGTACCAGGGAAGAGAGCAGAATATAAGAAAACTGGAAAAATAGGAAGATTGTGAAGAGCTAAGGATGCCAAATGAAACTTTTTATTCAGTCGTTTATGCTGGAGGTAAAAGGAATCATTGATGTTTATAGAATAGAAAGGAAAGGGGGTGATACAATCAAACCTAGGCTTTAGAAAATCAGTTTGATAGCTGTGTGGAGGGCTAATTGGAATTGGGGGTAGGAGGAGGACAGACTTGAGGCTGGGATACCAACCAAGAGGCTGCTATAAGAGGGCAGGCATGAGGTGATGAGGATCTGTATCAGGGCGGTGATTGAGTTGGTGGAAAGAAGAGTCTGTTTACAAGAGACTTTGTGAAAGGAGAAATGAAAAGATTTGGCAACAGATTGGATATGTGGGTGAATGAGAGTGGAGTTGAGGATAACACAAACATTGTGAACATCATTGACTGGGAGGATGGTAATACACTCAACAGTCACAGAAAATCTGGGATGGGGGGAAATTAGATTGAAAAGATGAGGTCTCTTTTGGATATGATGAGTTTGAGATGACCACAGCACATCCAGTTTGAAATGTTCAATAGGTAGTTGGTAATGTAGGACTGGAGTTCAGGAGAGAGATAGGGCCTAGAAAAATAGATGTATGAATCATAGGCATAGAAATGAAAACTGAACTCCAGGAAAGATGATAACATCACCAAGGCAAAAACACAGAAATGAGAAGGGAGTCCAGTAAAAATTCTTGTGGGACACCCACATTTAATGGGAATGACATGGAAGAAGAGCCAGCAAAACAAAATAAAAAAGAGAGAATAAACTGATAGGAGAACTAAGAGAGAAAGGAAGGGCAGGGCTGGGAAGGGAAGGGAAAGGAAAGGAAGGGAAGAAGGAAGGAAGGAAGGAAGAAGGAGGAAAAGGAAGGAAAGGAAAAAGAAGGAAAGGAAAGAAGGAAGGAAGGAAAAAAGGAAGGAAGGAAGGGAAGAAGGAAGGAAGGAAGAAAGGAAGAAAGGAAAGAAAAAGAGAAAAGAAAAATTTTAGGAAGAAGAGTGTACACAGGTTGTAACTGTGCCAAATGTCACAGAGAGGTCAAGAAAAGGGCTGTTTTAATTGAATTTGAAGGCAGATTGAAAAGAATTTAGAAGAGAATGAGAGGAAAGGAATCGGAAGCACCAATTGTATAAGTCATTTTCAAAGAGTTCAGCTGAGGGGGTAGAGCCAAGATGGAGGCTTAGAAGCAGGAAAACTCTGTGTGCTCCCCCCATAACCACCTCAAATACCTATAAAAAATGACTATAAACAAACTTTAGGGCTACAGAACCCACAAAGTGACAGAGAGAAACAAATCTCCTGCTGAAGGCAGCCCGGCAGGCGGACAGGAAGGGTCCATTGCAGCACCACTGGGAGCAAAGCCCAGTCCCACATGAGCCCTTAGTTTTAGCCTCAGGGTGGCCATAACCAGCCACCAGCTGGAGGGACTTCAGGAGAGTAGATCAGCAGTAGCTGTGGCAGTTTCCAGAATTATCAACCCATAAATGCCAAAGAAAAAGTGAGAGGTCAGTGTGAACTTTGGGAACAGCAGGGCCAGGAGTGTGGTCTGGCCTCTGCCTACTGGAGGGAGAAGAAGCTGAGGTGCAGCAGCCGCTGTGCTGTGGATGCTTCAGAGCTCCTGGCCTACAGATTGTAGAGGAACCAAGCAACCATTCTGAGGGGTAATCACTCTTGCTTTAACCTGCTTGGATGTAAATTGCTGTCTAGGGTGGAGGTCCAGGTGCCAGAACCAGTGGAAGCTTCAGAGAGGGCACCCAACTAATAGCTCCAGCAGCTGTGAAAACCCCAGAGATTTGGGACAAAGCTCCCCCCTCTGGAAGCAGAGTTCTACTGTGGCAAAAAGGTCAAAAGTCAAGTAATTGAATAGCAACATGAGCAAACAAAGGATGCAAAGCAAGCACTGCAATCTGATTTTAGATTCCTATTTGTGGGACAAAAAGGATCAAAGCATAGAACTGGAGGAAGACAACAAAGAACTCCCACACCAAAAGCTTCCAAGAAAAACTATGAACTGGTTACAGGCCATAGAGGCTTAAGAAGGATTTTGAAAACCAAATAAGAGAAGTAGAGGAAAAATTGGGAAGAGAAATGAGAACGATGCAAGAAAATCATGAAAAGTGAGTCAACAACCTGATTGAAGAAAATAACACCTTAAAAAATAGACTAACTCAAATGGCAAGAGAGGTTCAAAAAGCCAATGAGGAGAAGAATGCCTTAAAAAGCCGAATTTGCCAGATGGAAAAAGAATCTCAAAAGCTCACTGAAGAGAATAATTCCTTCAGAATTAGATTGGAGCAATAGAAACAAGTGGCTTTATGAGAAATCAAGATATTATTAAACAGATGCAAACAAATGAAAAAATAGAAGGCAATGTGAAATATCTCATTGGAAAAACCACTGACCTGGAAAACACATCCAGGAGAGATAATTTAAAAATTATTGGACTACCTGAAAGCCATGATCAAAAAAAGAACCTAGAAATCATCCTTCAAGAAATTCTCAAGGAAAATTGCCCAGATGTTTTAGAACCAGAGGGCAAATTAGAGGTTGAAAGAATCCACTGATCATCTCTTGAAAAAGATCCCCAAAAGAAAACTCCTAGGAATATTATAGCCAGATTCCAGAGTTCCCAGATCAAGAAGAAAATATTACAAGCAGCCAAGAAGAAACACTTTGAATATTGTAGAAACACAATCAGGATAACACAGGACCTGGCAGCTTCTACATTAAGGGATCAAAGGGCTTGGAATATATTCTGGAAGTCAAAGGAGCTGGGATTAATACCAAGAATCACCTACCCAGAAAAACTGAGTATTATGTTTCAGGGGAAAATATGCTCATTCAGTGAAACAGAGGACTTTCAAGCATTCTTGATGAAAAAACTGAGTCGAATAGCAAATTTGACATTCAGATACAAGAAGCAAGAAAAGTATGAGAAGGGAAACAGGGAAAAGAAATCATAAGGAATTTATCAAAGTTGAACTATTTACATTCTTACATGGAAAAATGATCATTGTAACTTATGAAACTTTTCTCATTATGAGAATAGTTAAAGGGAATATAAATGTGTATATATGTATGTATACATACATATATATGTGTATACATATATATATGTCTATGTAGGAGGGTATATGTGTATGAATACATATGTGAGTGTGTGTATATATTTGTACAGGTATACTTAGACAGAAGGCACAGGATCAATTGAATAGGAAGTGATGATACTTAAAAGGTGAAATTGAGAGGTGAGAGAGGAATATAATGAGAGTAGATGGGGAGAGGCAGATGGGGTAAATTATCTCATATAGAAGAGGCAAGGGAAAACTTACAATGGAGGAGAAGAACAAGGAGGCAAAAGGGAATGGGTCAACCTTACTCTCATTGAATTTAGCTTAGGGAGGGAATGACATACATACTAAATAGGATATCTCACCCTACAGGAGAGTAGGGGGGAAGGGGATAAGAGGGGGATGATGAGGGGAGGGCAGGTTGGGGGGAGGGAAGTTAGAAGCACTCACTTTTGAAAAAGGACAGGGTCAAAGTAGAGAATAGAACAAGGGGGGGGTGGGATAGGATGGAGGGAAATATAGTCAGTCTTTCACAATATATCCACTATGGAAATGTTTTGCCTAGCTACATGTGTATAACATATTTTGAATTGCCTATCTTCCCAGTAAGGGTGGATGACGAGGGAGGAAGGGAAAGAATCTAGAATTCGAAGTTTTAAAATCAAATGCTTAAAATATATATATATATATATATATATATATATATATAAATATATATATATACATATATATATATGTATATATATATATATTACATGCAACTGGGAAATAAGATATACAGGCACTGGAGTAGAGAAATCCATCTTGCCCTACTGGAAAGTCAAAGGGGTTTGGGGGAGGATATAGGAGAGAGCAGATTGGGGGGAGGGTGTTTACAGTGGGATCACTGCTTTGGGGTGGTGGGTAGGGGAAAGACGGGGAGAAAATTTGTAACTCAAAATCTTGTGGAAATGAATGATGTAAACTAAAAATAAACATAAAATTTAATTTTAAAAAAAGAGTTCAGCTGAGAAGATGTGGAGAGATAAAGAGGAAAAAGCTGGTGGGTATAGCTACTTGGCTCAGTGGATAGAGTGCTGGGTGTTAAAAGACTTGAGTTCAAATCCTGTCTCAGACATTTATTAATTATGTGACCCTGGTCAAGTCATTTAACTTTTGCCTTAATCCTCTGGAGAAGGAAATAGCAAACCACTTCAGTATCTTTGCCAAGAAAACCCCATTGAGATTTACCATAGCATTGGTATGCTATGGTAAACAGGGTCACAGAATTGTACAGGACTGAATGATAACATGGTAGGATGTAGTGAGAGTTTTTCAAGGGTGGGAAGATAAGTGTGTTTATAGGCAGCAGGAAAGGAATGAGTAGATAGAGAGTGGGGATGATGATGGGAGCAATCTGTAGGAGAATACAGATGGGGGGGTGGGATCAAGTCTATGTAGAGGGCCTGACCTTGGCAAACAGAAGTTACCTCATCAACATGGACTGAAGTAAAAGTAGGAGGAGTAGGAGATGATGTCTTGTCAGGAGGGAAGTGAGAAGAGAAGAAGAAAGAGCTCTTAGTGAAAAGCCACAATTTTTTTGGTAAAGTATGACTTAAGGTTCTTAGCAGAGAAGGTGGATGGAGAGAATGACAAGGGATGTTGGAGGTTCAAGAGAAAAATCACAGGTTTAAAACAGCTCCTGTTTGAGTGGGATGAGAAATCAGTTGGGGAGGAGCAGTGGGGTTGCCTGGCTGCAGGGAGGGCCCAGTCTGATTTAGCCAGCATAAATCTGTTGTGGACCCAGTCAACAAGGTTTTGCGACTTCCTTTACCTCTGTTCAGCAGCTTATGATAAAATTATCTGTATAAAATGTGTGCATGTACATGTACATATAAATGTACGTAAAATTGTATATTATATATTTATATATAATGCACATGTAGATACACATATAACACAAATATGTGCATATGTACTCTGCAAAGCCCTTTCTTTACAAGTGGGTAGATAGTGAGTGTATTATAATTCCCATTTTACAGAAGAAACTGAAACTCAGAGAGTAAAATAAATTGACTACAGTCACACAGGGCAGCTAGATGGCACAGATGATAGAGCACTGGGCCTGAAGTCAGGAAGACTCATCTTCCTTAGTTAAAATCTGGCCTCAGACACTTCCTAGCTGTGTGACCCTGGGCAAGTCACTTAACTCTGCCTCAGTTCCTCATCTGTAAAATGAGCTGTGAGAGGACATGGTAAACCACTTTAGGATTTTTGCCAAGAAAACCCCAAACAGTCACAGAGAGTTAGACGTGACTGAAAAAATGACTGAACAAGTGAGCAGTCAGTCATATAGACTGACGAACACCAAATCTCCACAACGCAAACCCAGGTCTCCTGCCTCATAACCCAATACTCTTGTCTATAATGTCTCTCAGCAGAGCTGGATTCATCTAAGGGTTCAGAAAAACTGTACCCTTTCCCCTATCTCTGCCAGTTAATAATAACCTAGTCATCTTACAAAGCCAACTCCAGTGCTTCCTTCTTTGTGAAATCTTCCCTGATCTCCACACAGAGAAGTGATCTCTCCCACATCAGATGTCATGGTTTATAAACTTCTTGGGCTAATGGGGGGAAGGGTGTCTATTTTTTTCTCCTCCAATAGACTTCAGGTTGTACATCCATGCTTCTCTCCCTTGTGGAATATCTTTAAGTGCTTAATAAAGCAGGGGCCACCAGAGCAGGAAAGGAGTCATCTAATAGATTATTATCACCTCACAGGATGGAAGGGTTGCAACCTGCATTATAAGAGGGAGCTTCTGAATCTGAGATCACAGATCCAGTTAAAGAGTAGATTCTAAGCTGCAACATACAAGTCTATTCACCTTTGAATCCCCTTTAGCACAGGGGTAACTAGACCTTACCCATAGTGCATTCTCAAAGTTTGCTCAACCAAGAACGGATCGGATCCTGTCAGTAACAGCAGTGATACCATTCTTGTGAATCAGAATGGTGGTCACACTGGAGGTACCTACAGAGTGCAGATACATGACTGTCTGTTACTAGCTCTTTATTAGGACCTACTTGACCCCTATCAGCAGGAAAGCTGATTTCCTATCAAACTGGGGCCCTGCCCCAATGGAGCTGAAAGGAGTCTTTCCTCTGGGATCATGATGTCACCATCAGCCAACATTAAGCCTTTCTCTGATGATTCCTTTCAATAGCCTAATAACACAGATGGCACAGGAACAAGAAATAAGCCACCTATGTCAATTATTAACAAGAGACAGATATCAGGGAACTAAGCACAAGACTGAGCAGTTAAAAGCCAAAGCATAGAGTGCAATCCTGAACAATTCATTTAGCCTGCCTGAAGAAAAAACACACTGAGAAAGCCACTGAGGCCCAGATGCTCTGTGGTTCCAGGATTCTGAAGCTCCTTCCAGCTCTGATGTCTATCTTATGGGACTTTAAGATCTCTACCCGTTATGACATTGACAGGTTCTAAAGTGAGCTTGGCCCAGAACAGTGAGGGGATGGCATTAGGGAACATGAGTAGGGCTTGTGCTCATTTTCTATTCATACAAGACTTTGGGGGCCAGGGAATCCTGAAAAATTAATCATAGTCAGGTACACCGATGCTACATTTTTTTGAAACTAAAGTAGGCCTTACCTGGAAGGGTCAACCATTTTGTAAATGACTCCACTTGCAGAAGTGGCACTTGGCACTCCAGTAGACATGAAATAGAGCTCCCCTTTGAGAAAAAAAAAAAGGAACATGTGAAAATGTTACCTGGCGCTTCCCTGCACATCCTTTACCCTTCTAATATCATAGATATAGTCACCCCAGAATGAACTCAATTTAACTCTGAGCTTGGCAGGATTGATGGCAAGCCCAGGCCCAAGAGCTCTGAGACTCACCACAGACCTTATACAACATCCAGTAGCCAGTCTCTTGCCTTGATCCTTATGACCAAGTCCAGCTTTGTTACTCTGTTCTCAGTATCTGGATCCCGAATCTCATCCTTCCTATGCCTAAGTCACTGCTCAGTTTTTCTGAGTTAAAAATAGTAAATCTTTTCCAGTGGTTGGGCTTTGCCTCTCCCCATCGCAGAATCTTAAATTTGGATGGGATCACATAAGTCATTTAGTACAACCAAGTCTGTAAGTATTGATTGCATTCTTCTCTCAGACTCCAATCCAACCTTCCCACTAAGGCTTGAGAATTTTCCTAATCAACTGCCCTAATCGCATCACTCATTTTCCTCAAAAGCCTTCAGCAGTTCCCACGGCCTACTGAATAATGTATAAAGTCCTTAGCCTACCATTTGTGAGAGGTAGCTCAGACAGCAGAGAACAAAGCACCAGAGTTGTTAGCAAAAGACCTAGGTTTGGATCTCAGCTCTATAGAACCTTGAACAAGCCACTTTCATTCTCTGGGTCTCAATTTACTCATCTGTAAAAATGTGGAGACCGGATCTCCAAAGTCCCTTCTGGCTCTAGATCCTATGATTCTGCTATGATCTGGCCTCAATATACTAACCCTATCTCATACTATTCCCCTTCCTGGACTGTATGGTCCAGCTCAAGTAGCCTGTCCTCTGTCCAGTGCACTCCCATTGTCCCAATCTTTGTTTAAATCATTCCCCCAAGGTCTGGAATGTACCTTCCTAGTCATCCACATCCTCTATCTCTGACTATTCAAATTCCCTCCTTTTTTTAAGGTTGAATTTGGATGCTACCTCTTCCAAGAAACTTTCCCAGACCACTTCTTCCCTCCCCTAAACCTCTCTCTCAGTAATTGTCATTTTTTCCTCCATCCTCACATTTCTTATAATCCTTTGCTAGGTAAAGGACCTCTTCTTTGTATTTAATTACATCCTAATCTATATCATTTGTGTACATTTCATATCTCCTCATAGACACATTAGGTTACAAATTTATTGAAGCTAGATATTGTGATATTTTACGCTATTTTTAATATTCCCAATTTTGTAACTTACACATTTTGTCATTGAATTGAATGAAGCACAAATCCTATCTACAAAAACTCTAACCTCTACTTGAAGACTTCTAATGATAGGAAATTTACTTCTAAGAAGCAGATTCCTGCACATGAGGTCTGGTTTTAATACTGTTGCCCATGTGCCTCTATCAATATGCTGCCAGACTCCCTGGAAAAAATACTCTCCCTCCCTGCTGCTGGTACATCCAGCTGTTGATCACTGTCATGTTTCTGGCTGTGGCTGCCCATTTATCTGAACTTCTGAGTTCACCCACAACCTCCTGTAGTCCTAGCCATGTCCAGTAAGATTTGTCCTGCTGCCCAATAAGCTTTAACTATGATATCTGAAGACCTGGATCCTTATTTGTCACAGCATTTTGCCCATCTGGCAAGTGAGCTGGCCAGTGGGGAGTGGAAGAGAACTCAACTTGGAATGAGATTTGGGTTCAAAGTCCTAACTGTGGGTGACTTACTTTACTTCTTGGGATCTCAGTTTCTCCATCTGTAACATAAGGGGGTTAAACTCAAGGGTCTCTAAGCTCCCTTCTAGCTCTGACAATTCTGTGATTCTGAGCTCAGCGGCAGATGAGCCATCTGTCAAACTTACTATTCATCAAGATGTTATCCTAAGCAAGGACTTGTGGGACAGACAGAAAAAACATGAAAAGGCCCAAAGCTCAGGATGAGCTGAGTCTGACAAAGAATTCTAAGACAACAAAAAGGGCTTTTGTAGTTTTGCTGGTGAAAAAAGGGAGATCATAGAAGAGATGGAAATGCTGCTTAGGGAAGATGGGCTGATAATGGATGACACATGAGACTGCTCCTTTCCTTTCTTTCTGTCTTTCTTCTCTTCTCTCTGCCAGGATGAAACATCTTTGGAATGGAGAGGACAAAACAAAATCAGCAAATAGGGAGTTGAAGGCCAAGGTAATTAAGAAAATAATAAGAGAGCATCTAATTGCCCTTGGTGAGTTCAAGCCATCAGGCCCCAAATGACAGGGTGCTGAAAGAATCTGTGGATGGGAATACTAAGAGACTGCTACCCATCTTCAAAAGATCCTGCAGAACAGGAAAGATGCTTCAGGACTTAAGAGGAGCAAATATTGTTCTGATTTCCATAAAAGAGAAGAGAATGGAGCCTGGAATCTGTAGGTAAGTAAGCACAACTTCAATCCTGGCAAAATTCTAGAATATATTATTAAAGGGGTGATTTGTCAACCTCTAGAAAGGAAAGCAGTAATCACTGAGAGTCGGCACAGTTTTATCAAGAACAGGTTATACCAGACTAACTACATTTTCCTTTCAGACGAGGCTGCTGGACCGGTACAGCAAAGGAAGATTGTAGATCTATAGAGAGACCACTCAAACATTTGACTAAGTCTCTTAAGTCATCCCTATAGCAAAGATGCAGGAATGTGAACTAGACAGTGATGCAGTTAAGTTGATCTGAAACTAGCTGAAAATTTACCTAAATCAAAGTAATAAGTGACTTAATTTCTTGAACAGGGCTCATAGGTGGGACTGCAAAGAATAGTTAAGAAAATGTGTATCAGTTATTTGGTAATAAAGCATAAATGGAAGTTGTTTTCATAAATGAGCATAATTAACGCCTCTATTAATTCATTTCTTTTTGACATGTAGCTTTTATTTTGAAAATTAATTTTTACTGATTAAAAAAAGAAACTGGTTTGAAATACTCAAGGTTAGTATAAGAGCTAGGACTAGAACTCAGGTCTCCTGACGTGGGATCCAAAATTCTTTCTGTCAGATTTCTGAAATACGGACTTACAGAGCAGTGGCCTCTGACCCTGTGACTATGGACAAACAGTTCAGTGGGTAGGATGTTTTCTCCATTCTTCCAGGTACACCCAGACCCTAAACTCACTCTTTTCCCATCCCAGAAAAAAGTTTAGCAGCTTGGGAAAGTAAAGCTTCCAGGGAAATAAAAAATCCCCAGGATTTCACCCAAAAGGCATAACCCTGTACTTGGGGCTCAGAAGACATCTCCCTTTCTTCTTTTGTGATCTGTCTCTCTCTCACCTCACAGAGTGACTCCCATATTATGTCCTACTGCCCAATCCCCTCAGAAAAGCTTGAGAATCTAGATGATACAAAATTTCAAGGGAAAGGAAAGGTCCCCTAGGTCAGGGAGATGACGGTGTCCTCAGGAAGACACAGGCCTCCAGGTTTTGTCTATTCTCCCCACCTACCATGGGTAAGTGTCTGTGTCTCCCAGGCTAACGTGGTAAGTTCTGGGGATACAAAGAAAGGCAAAAACGAGGGTGACATGGTCAGACCTTTGCTTTAGGAAGATCACTTTGCTAGGTGATCTTTAGGAAGATCTTCATGCAGAATGGACTGGAGTGGGGAGAGATTTGAGGCAGGAAAGCTGACCAAAAGGTTACTGAGATATTGATGGGGGCCTGTACCAGGGTGGTGGCGGTGCCAAAGGAGAGAAGGCGACATGTTTGAGAGGTGTTAAGAAGGTAGACTGGGCAACTTATTGGATGTAAAGAGGCAAGGATTTGAGCGGGAGCAGCCCCAGGAGTATAGTACTCAACAATATTTGGCAAGTTCAGAAGATAAAGTCATTTTTAGTCATGTTGAGTTTGACATCTAGTTTGTGATATCCAATAGGTAGATGAGAATATGAGACTAGAGGTCAAGAGAGAAGTTGAGTTAAACAGATCTGAGAATCATCAGCATTTTTTTTTATTGTTGAGTTGCTTTCAGTCATGTTTGACTTCATGAACTTGGGGTTTTCTTGGCAAAGATACTGGAGTGGTTTGCCATTTTCTTCTCCAGCTCATTTAACAGATGAGGAAACTGAGGCAAATAGCATGAGGTGACTTGCCCAGTCACTAGACTACATAGTTAGTAAGTGTCTGAGGCCATATTTGAGCTCAGGGAGATGGAGTCTTCTGGACTCCAGGCCCAACATTCTATCTACTGCACCAGCTAGCTGCCCCATTGTCAGCAGACAGATGATAATTGAATCCATAGGAGCTGATGAAATCAATAAGTGAAGTGGTAGAAAGGGAGAGAGAAAGCCCAGGACAGAGCCTTGGGGACAACCTGGTTAGTGGAGGTAACCTGAGAAGGAGCCGTCAAACCCGGCGGAGAAGAACCAGGAGAGAGAGAGACACAAAAACCTGGAGAGAAGAGATCGGAATGATCAGCAAAATCAAAGGCTGCAGAGTCGTCCAGAAGGATGACAATTAAGAAAGGACAGCAAGAGACTTGGCGACAGAGAGACCTTCCATTAACTGTGGAGAAAGCAGTTTCAGCTGCATAATGAGGCTGGAAGCCAGACTACAGGGAGATAATAAAAAACAACTAGCATTTTACATAGTTCTTACTACCTTCCAGGCACTGAGCTAAGTACTTTACCAAGATCTCATTTGATCCTCAAAATCCTCTCCTCCAGTGGATGATAAGCCCTCTGAGGGCAGGGACGACTGTCTCTTGCCTCTTGTATATCCCCAGTACTTATCACAGTGCCTGGCACATAGTAGGAACTTAATAAATGTTTATTGATTGAGGTATATTCTATTACTATCTCTATTGTACAGTTGAGGAGACGGAGGCAAACAGATCTAAATCTCAATTTGATCTCTGGTTTTCCTGTCTCCAGGGCAGCTAGGTGATGCAATGGATAGAGTGCTGGGACTGGAAAATCCAGCCTTACACATTTACTAGTTGTGTAACTCTAGGCAAGTCATGTAACCCCATTTGCCTCAGTTTCCTCATCTGTAAAATGAGCTGGAGAAGGAAATGGCAAACCACTCTAGTATCTTTGCCAAGAAAACTCCAAATGGGGTCTTGAAAAGTCAGACATGACTGAAATGACTCAAAAACAAAACAGTCTCCTGACTCCAGGCTTAGCACTCTATCCACTGACTACCTAAGAAGAAAATGAGAGGAAAGGAAGAAGAGGGACTGATTGAAAGCTTGCTGTGGATGAGCTAGAGGGATTCTTGAATTGGCTGCCTCTGAGTCTCCTTCCAACTCTCTGATTCTGTACCCCACTACAAAACTGAACTCCTTGATGAAACAGGTTCTGTCTTACCCCATGACCTAGTGCACCATCTGTGTACAATCATACAAACAGACCTGGATTCACAATTAGAAACTGTGGCTTCCCATCCTGGTTCTGATGTTTACTACCTGCAGGACTTTGGGTGGGTGCTCAAGCCTCCATTCTCTTATATGCTAAATGAGATGATTGAATGAGCTCTGCATCTTATTTGCTAAATGTTATTGAATTTGGGAAGTTGAGATGTGAGCTAGATCTTGAAAAAACTAATACCTTCATATCCTCAAATATACTCATGACCAGAAATTCAACAGAAGTACAAATACAGGTCAATGAGCCAGAAACTATTATCCCCATTTTATACATGAAAAATTGAGGCTCCAGAGAAGTGAAATGGTTTTTCTCAGATCCCATAATGAGTTAATGATGGCAGTGGAACTAGAGTCCGGGTCTCCTGCCTTCCAGGATCTTTCCAGAATATCACCTGCATAACAGGAATGACAGATTTCCTTAGGGTGAGGTAAGGCCCACCTGCCTCACCCTCTAAAAACAAAATAAAGCAAAATAAAATAAAAGGCTTAGTTGTTATACCTATAGCCAACCAAGTGTTCATTGAGCACATTCTGAATGCCCAACACTGCTAGATGGAACTAATTTGCCAGATTGCCTGTTTCGCTGTCTCAGGGAGCCAGGAACTCCACTGAGGATCACAATTCACACTCCAGGCAGCTGGGAGCTAATATGTATGTACTGAGGAACTTGGGGTGGGTAGGTGAGGGGAAGGGATGAGGGGAAAAGAAAGGAGAATAGGCACTAAAAGTTTCCTGTCTTGTTTACATTTTAAACTCAGTCCCTAAGTGGACATCAAGAGCAGGTTGTTGAATTGTTTTAGATGCCTTTTGTTTTTCATATTAGTTATTCCCCAAATCTCTCTCTACATATCCTACCCATCCCTACCCCCTTCTATGCACACACTAGCTCCTAATTCAACCCCACCTCAAAGTCAAACCTCCTTAGGAAAAAAAAAGTTTAAAAAATACCCCACTGATAAAAGCACCTTTATCTGACAGTGTATGTAAAGTTCAACTCCCCAGTTCCTCAGCACCTGGACTCCTGGGAGAGATCCACCCACCAGTATCCCTCCACCATGCCATCCCTTCTCATTCCATTGGTGAATCACTTGCAAGGCCTCCATTTTGGAGACTGGAGTCACATCAGGACTGGAATTAATTTTCCTGCAAAATCTTTCCACATGTGGCAGCTCTCTTTCCCACTGATGCCTTTTGCTTTTCATCATGGTTATTTGGAAGCCCCACCTTTCAGGGCCTCCATTTTGACCATGCTTCACACCCTTCTTGGTTTTGCTTCTGTCTTTAGGGGCTCTGCCCCCATATCTCCACTTGGGTACCCCATGTTCTTCCCCATCAGCTCCCTTTTATGTGTTGTCTTCCCTCATTAGAATATAAGCTTCTTGAGGCCAGGGACTGTCTGTTTTTGCTTAGGTTTTGTCTTCCCTTGCTTAGAAAAGTGCCTGGCACAAAACAGGTGCTGTATGAACACTGTACGTAGTAACAGCCACACTGTGCAGTGGACTACTTTGATAGACTTGGCTCTTCTCAGCAATACAGTGATCTAAGACAACTCCAAAAGACTCCACATCCAGAAAAAGAACTCTGGAGTCTGAATGCAGAGGGAAGCATATTACTTTCTCTTTTTTATTGTTGCTTTTTTCATTCTTGTGGTTTTCCCCTTTTGTTTTGATTCTTTCACAACATGACTAATGTAGAAATATGTTTAATCTGATTGCACATGTATATCCTATATCAG
Organism: Gymnobelideus leadbeateri; assembly: GCA_011680675.1. Lineage (NCBI taxonomy): Eukaryota > Metazoa > Chordata > Mammalia > Diprotodontia > Petauridae > Gymnobelideus > Gymnobelideus leadbeateri. The sequence continues at coordinate 18,972 of WOXC01005063.1, forward strand.
ATTATTTGCTGGCTTGGGGTGAGGGGAGAGAGGGAGAAAAATTTGGAATTCAAAATCTTATAAAAATGAATGTTTAAAACCATCTTTGTGTAATTAGAAAAAATAAAATACTACTAAGTGGAGGAAAAAATAAGTGCTTAAAAATGTTTGTTACCTTACCTTGCCTGCCTCGTTCCTCTACTTAAAGGAAATGTTTCTTCACATGTTCCCCTGGACAAAAGTTAGTCTGAGCCCATATGGCCTTTTCATCTACTATAATTATTGCAGTTATTGTATACGTTGTTCTACATGGTCTCACTTCACTTTTTCCCATGTTTTTCTCTACCCTTTACTAGCTGTGTCACTTTGGGCAGGTCATTTTATTTCTCTGGGTCTCAACTTCCCCTCCTCTAAAATGGGGATAAATGAACCCTACCCTGCATCCCTTTACAGTGTTGTTATCAGGTACAAATAAGATAACTGACAAATGAGTGATTTGAAAATGCTGGAGAAACCTGTATCAAATTATTTGCTGCCTCAGGGAGGGGAGAGTGAAGGAAGGGAAGGAGGGAAAGAATCTGGAACTCAAATCTTTTAAAAATGAATGATAGGGGCGGCTAGGTGGCGCAGTGAGTAAGAGAGCCGGCCTCGGAGTTTGGATGACCCGAGATCAGATCCGGCCTCAGAAAATGAGCACCCACGCATAAATAATGACTAGCCCGTGTAACCTTGAGCAAGTTACTTAACCCCAATTGCTTTAAAAAAAAAAAATTAAAAAAAAATGAATGATAAAAATTGTTTTTGTGTGTAATAGGGAAAAAAATATAATATTAATTTAAAAGAAAAAAGAAAATGCTACAGAATCCTGGAGAGACTGATTCAAAATGAAGAAGTGAGCAAATTGATAAGAGCTAGGTTTTTCAATACACCCACCAAAATACACAACACACACACACACACACACACACACACTCACACACACACAGAAAATACTACAAAGGAAAGAAATATTGCTGAAAAATACACAGGAAAACAAAAACTAACCACAATAAAAGATGAGAAATGATACAAAAAATGCTAAAGCAATTTTTAAAAACGTAGAACAACTGAATAGCTTTGTGTACTAGGAACAAATAGAGATTGAAAAAGAAGCCAAGTCAGATTATATACTGAGAGATGGCTTTAGGTGGATAAATGTCATAGCCAAAGAAAATAATCAATATTTGGCAATGCTAAGCAAACCACAAGACCAAATAAAAGAAGAGCCTAGAGAAGTTTTCAGTAAGACAAGGAAGTTAAGGAAGAATTGAAAGAATGAAAGGAACTAATGAAGAAAATGACCAGTATGGAAAATGAGGTTACAAAACACTAAAAATCCCCAGAAGCAAAAAACGTAGACTTACTATAGAGGGAAATAAATGGTAGACAATAAAAAAACCCAACAACTTAATATAGGCCAAAAAACAAAAACAAACCCACATTGAATTATCTAAGTTATTGGAAAACACATAGAACCAAGTGACAAAGCATGAAGCATAGATCACAATGCAAATATCTCAGGATTACTAACATCCTAGAAATTTTTCTTTAAAAATATGGACAATTTCTTTCAGAAAATTGTCAAAGAAAGCACTATAGAAACAGAAGAGAATGATTTTTATTAATATTAGAGGATTCATCTTATTTGGACTTCCCCCAAACGTTCAAGGCCACACAAGCTATGGCAGAATCTTCTGAATGTACCTGGTTGAGCAGTAAATTCTAGTATCTTAGGATCAACCAAACTACCCTATGACCCAGTGAGGCCACTACTAGGTCTATAACCCAAAGAGATCAAAGAAAAAGAAAAAAGAGACATAAAGAGGAAAAAGATACATATAAAAACATTTATAGCAATTCTTTCTGCAGTGGCAAAAAAATAGAAGCTTGAGAGGGTGCCCATCAATTGGGGTACAACCGAACAAATTACCTTAAATGAAAGTGATGGAACCCTATTGTGTTGTGAGAAATGATGAAGGGGACGGTTTCAGAGAAAGCTGGGAAGACTTATAGGAACTGATGTAGAGTGAAGTGAGGAGAACCAGGAGAATAATGTTTACAATAACAACAAAAAGATAATGATCTTTGAAAGACTTAGTAACTCCTGTCAATGAAATAACCAACCATGATTCCAGAGGTTTTGTGAGGAAACATGCTATCAACTTCCTCATTGAGAGGTGATGGAGTCAGAGTATAGATTGAGATTTTTTTTTAGTATGACTAATATAGAAATTTGTTTTTATTTGGCTATATATGTTTGCAAGAGGGATTTTATTCATTTATTTATTTATTATTTGTTTTCTCAATTAGTGGTGGTAGTGAGAGAGAAGGTGGGAATGAAAGAATGTAGGGCTGAAAATAAAATAAAATTTAATATTAAAAAATCTTAGGATCAGAAGACTTTAGGGTTGAATGAACTTTTGAGATCTAACAGATTTTTTAAAAATCATTTTTGTGTCATGGATCCCTTTGGCAGTCTGGTTGGATTCCATGGACTGCTTCTGAGAATAATATTTTTAAATGCATAAAATAAAGTATGTGGGATTACAAAGGAAACCAACTATATTGAAATAGTAATAAAAATATTTTAAAACCACAAGATTATGGACCCCCAGGTTAAGAACCCTTGCTTTATTCCAAACCCCTCATTTTGCAAAGGAGGAAACTGAGGTTCAGAAAGTCTAAGGCACTTACCCAAGGCCATGCAAGTAGCCACTGACCATGCTGGAACTAAGCCCAGATCTTTTAACTCTATATTGAGTGCTTTTCTCCACTATGACACATATGTCTCTATCATTTAACTTCCACGACTTACCCAACCTCTGTGAATCGCTGGTATAGTGAAAAGAACCCTCTATTTAAACACAGAAGACACAGGCTGAAATCTTACAGGGCTATGCCACTTTGGAGAACTGACTCCACTGAATCACAAAACATTAGGGGGACCTTAAAAATCATCTTGTCCAACCTTTCATTTTCTAGATGAAGAAATGGAAGCATAAAGAAGGAAAATAACTTGGCTAAGATCATAGTTCATAAATGGCACGGCTATTTGTTTATTTTTTGACACCAAGTCACTACCCTACACTCTTCCTTAACTCCAATTGAAGCTCTTGGGTTCTCAGTTTCCACATCTGTAAAACAAGAGCTTTGTACTGTAGATGATCTTATATAGCTCCTTATAGTTCTAACATTCTATAATTCTATAATTTTTAAAGTGTTTTCCAGCTTTAACATTCTAAAGTTCTGATTCCAAAGTCCCTTGGAACTTTAACATTGTGTGGAAAAGAGGAGAGGAGAAGAGAGGTGGAGGGAGGAGAGAAGGGGAGAGGGAGAGGCAAGGGAGAGGAGGAGAGGGTGAGGAAGGGGAAGGGGAGAAGGGAAGGAGAGGAGAAGAGAGAAAACCTCGCAGATAAATATGGAAAATGATTCTATAAGGAGGCAGGGGAAAGTTTATAAATAATCAATTTCAGACCCACAAAACAATTATTATTATTATTATTATTATTATTACTCTTATTAACACTTATAATAGCTAGTACACATACACTCTTTAAAGATTTTAAAGCACTTTGCATAATTTATCCCATTTGATCCTCACAACAAACCTCACAGGACTGAGGTGCAGAATAAATTAACCCTCTAATCCTCGTGGAAAACAAAGAATCTCAAATACCATGAAAACTTCCCATTAGCCACAGGCATGCTAATTCCAACTGGGGGCCCTTCTCGGAGTATTTCTGGCACTGGGGAGTGCTGGGGACGAGGGGATGGATGCCCTGCCCCTTTGGAAAATACATAATAAAATTAGCCGCTCATCTTCACCTGGCTCAGCTGGGATGGAACCCAAAGAACCCATAAAACTGTCAGAGGAAAATAGAAAGCTTTGAAGGATCGAACTTGCAGAGATTTCTTGGCATGAAGCACTGATCTCGGGTGGGGAACAGGACGCAGTGATCACCACAGGGGTACATGGAGTTGCCTGGCAACCTGGCTAAGCATTCTCAGCAGCTTTGAATGGCCCAAATGGCTTTGTCCCATGACAATCCCTGCCTGTTGGTGAATGGCTCTCCCAGAGGAAACAAAGACCAGAGGCCCCTGCCAGCACCAGCTCTGCCAGCTCACAGACTCCTGCCTTCCCCCCACTCCTTTGTTACACATTTTTCTAAACTAAAGCCTCACTAGCTCTAAAGGAGAGATTCTTCCCAACACAAGTTACGTGGTCTTACTTTTAAGGATCTAAATTTCTAATGGCCACACTTTCCTCATCCCCATCCCCCCATAAAGGCTTAGTGGGGCTAGAAGTCAGCAAAACTAGTCCCTGCATTGCTACTAACTTGACCAAACTGGAGCAAATCTTTGGACCTCAGTTTCCTCATCTGTAAACTGAGAGGACTGGATTAGATGAACAGTCCTTGCATTCTATGGCCTGCTGCATACACAGAGTTAGTTGCTGACTTTGTGAAATTATTTGAGGGGTGCTAGAAAGTCATCTTGCCATATAACTTCTTCAGTAGCCTCCCATGGTACCACAAATTTCACCATTCGAGGGTCATTCATTTAAATAAAAGCACAGCATCTTCAAGAGTTCCCTATTAAAATCCAAACTTGAGAAAGAGCATGGCACTGAAGCAATGGGACAGAGGATTGTATACTTGGATAGAAAAGAGCTTCGTAAGAAGAAAGAAAAGCTGGGAAGGACATGTCCTGGAGAAATGTCCTGAGGAGGCTTAGCTGGGGGAAGGGAGGAGCAACACTGCATTTGTACAGGCATGGGTTGCACGAGGTCACCCACCAACTACAAGGAAAGTCAGACATTCAGAGAGAGGGGTAGGGAAGGAAAAAAAAAGCAAACAACCCTTATCTACTTTCCAGCTTGGCAGGGGGAATCCTGCTTGCTAATTTCCTTGGATCCAACCCCTTTCTCACTCTCTTTCAGGATTCAATAATGTCAGTTTGGGCATGAGGAATGAGATCTCTACATATTTATGGAGTCATGGCCCTCTACAATCCCAGCTGGAGGTCCTCAAATCTCAACTCTGCTGCCTTATGATAGTTGGAGTCTCACTCCTTTCCAAGGGTGTGCTAGTAAATGGAAAACCAGTTCTCAAAAAAAATAGTACATAAGACACACTTTTAAGTTTAATCTAAATTATTAACTCCATCAGTTTAAGTTTAGATAATCAATAAAACAATAAATCAAATCTCAATTTGTTGCATTTGCCAGTTTTTGAGAAGTGAATGCTCACACTGAAAATTTAACCATCAACTCAAGAACCAATATGTTCTGGCTACAGCACTGCATTGCCCCTTTCCATCCACCCTGATAAGCTTTGCCAGAAGAATATTCCTAAGACCCAGTCCTAATCATGTTATTCCTCTGCTCTAGAATCTTCATGGACTCCCCACCATCTACTAGATAAATTTTGACTTCCATACCTACTCTGGCACTCCACAATCTGACCCCAGTCAACCTCTCCAACCTTTTCTCCTCTATTTATGCTACTAGTATTTGGTTTCCTAAATACTCTCTCTGTCCCTGTGTCTAAAGTCTGCCTCTCAGGGTTGAACATGTTGGGCTAAGCAGAAGCTTACCATACAAAATTCATTTAGAGATAGCAAATGACTAGAGAACATTTCTAAAAGTAAGCGGTGATTGCTAAGAGCACAGCTTCAATGAAAATATGATCCTTTTTTGATAAAGCTACCAGATGGATAGATCAGAGAAGTGCTTTATATAGGCCATTCACCTAGATTTTAGCAAAGTGGCTTTTGTTTGTTTTTACAAAGCCTCTTATGCTATCCCTATACAGGAGTTGAAGAGATTTGTGGAAGCAAACTATGTGCCAGGCATTGTGTTGTCTAATTATTTCAGTCATATCCAACTCTTCATGACCCCATTTGGGGTTTTCTTGGCAAAGATATTGGAGTAGTTTGCTATGCCTTTCTCCAGGCCATTTTACAGATGAGGAAACTGAGGTAAACAGGGTTAAAGTGATTTGCCTAAGGTTATATAGCCAGTAAGTGTCTGAGACCTAATTTGAACTCGTGAAGATGAGCACTCTATTCACTGTCCCACCTAGCCAGGCAATGTGCTAAGTGCTTTTTAACAAATACCATCTCTGAGATAAGTTCAAAGTTTGCTGACAAATGTGCTCTCTGGGCTTTTGATCTTTTTATTATTATGGCAATTAATTTAAACTAGTTTGACTTCTGAATAAAATTATTATAGTTGGTGCCAATGTCATTTCTGTTGTTTATTTTTCATTTTTTACTCTTGATAGCTTATTTGAATAATTTAAATTAACTTGATGGATTTTCTCATTACTATTTCTTATCTTGTTTATTATTAATTCTGATCTTATCTCTGCCAAGTCAATGGTCTGTGTACAGACAGATGATTTAGGAATGACAAACACGTCTATATTAAGTCCTTTCTTGTCCATTAAAATGTCATCAGATTCATTCTTAGTGATCACATTTGATGCTTGCCATATCTAGCACCTATCAATTTTTTCCCTAAAGAAAGTATTCATGATATAGAAGCATGAGGTTCTTATAGAACCTACAAGTCTTTGGCTTCTCTCATTCTTTTTTTTAATAGTATTTCATTTTTTTTGCAATTATATAAAAATAATTTTTAACATTCATTTAAAAAAAATTTTGAGCTCCAAATTTTCTCCCTCCCTCTTTTACCTACCCCCTCCCTAGGAGGGTAAGCAATTAGATATGGATTATATATGTGCGATCATGTAAAACATATTTCCATAACAGTCATGTTGTGAAGAAGAAACAGACTAAAAAGAAAAAAAATTTAAAGGTGAAAAATAGCATGCTTTGATCTGCATTCAGACTGCATGCAGACTGCATTCAGTTCTTTCTCTGGATGTGGACAGCATTTTTCATCATCTCATTATCTTCTGACCTGTATTTGCCCATATTTACTTCCCATCTTCACCTTCTCTTATCTTTGTATTTGTCACTGACTTATCAGACTGAATATTGACTTGATTTGGAGAGTCTTATCAGGCTCTTCATAGAATTTCTCTATCAATTCATCCTGAGCAACTGTTAGTACATTAGCTACAATTATTTTCATGGTGATCTTTTTGCAAATGCTTGATGATCAAATGTGCCATGAAATAGTATTTCTTTGTAGCTTTGGGGCATATAATCAGACTTATTCTTCCTACTCCTTTCTTTGTCTCTCAAAAGAGTTCCTGTAAAAAGCATTCCTCCCATGTCTCTTCAACTTCCTTTTTTTCCTCTGGTTTTGTTTATTGCAAGAATTAAGAGTCACACGATTCACCTCCTTCAGCAATAGGATGACTTGTTGGTCATTGGACAAGGATCTTACATGTAGAGTACCAACAGACAAAGTTCACTGAGAATCTGAAAACTGTGATTCTTAATGCCCACTGTCCTCTTCTCCACCATCCTGCCATCATTCTAGTAGAGCAAAAGGGGGTATTACAGTTCCAAAAGCCATGGCCAAGAAAGTCTCATCACCAAATGTCTGGCCTACACGTGTTGTGCTTCTTCACAATTAACTATTCTGGTCCTCAGAAAACAGACTGTCAGTTCCCAGGACTATACTCAAAGCCTTTCTATCATGGGATATCTTACAATACTTGTGCAACACCAGCGTAACTTTCAAGAGCCCAGGTTCACTCATATGCCACACTGAAGCTTGAGACTGGGACTTTTGTGAAGGACCACATTGGATAAAATGGAGAATAGTCAGTTAATAAAGAGTTATTAAGTGCCTTCTATGTGCCAGGCACTGTGCTAAGTACTAGGGATCCAAAAAAGGACAAAAAACAGTCCCTGCCCTCAAGGAGCTTACAATCTAATGGGGGAGACAACAAGCAAACAAATATGTACAAATAAGCTATATATAGGATAAATAATAAATAATTAAAAGAGGGAAGGCGCTAGAATTAAGAGAGTTTGAAAGATGAGATTTCAATTAAGATTTCAAGGAAGCCAGGGGAGTCAGTAGGTAGAGTTCAGGAAGGAGAACATTCTAAGCATGGAACACAATGCCTAGAGTTGAGAGAATGTCATATTCATGCAATAGTCAAGATCAGTGTCACTGGATCAAAGAATATATGGTGGGGAGTAAGGTATAAGGAGACTGAAATGATGGTTGGGAGTGGCCGGTGGGGGTTGGCTAGGTTATGCTGGGCTTTGAATGCCAAGCAAAGGATTTTGTATTTGATCCTGGAGGTGATGGGGAGCCAGTGTAGTTTCTTGAGTGAGGTAGAGTTGACATGATTCAACCTGCACTTTAGCAGTTGAATGGAGGATGGATTGGAGAGAGGAGAGCCTTGAAGCAGGCTGACCCACCAGCAGGCTACTGAATAATCCAGGTGTGAGGGGATGAAGGGCTGCACCAGGGTGGTAGGAATTTCAGAGGAAAGAAGGGGACATATTACATAGATGATGCAAAGATGAAATGGACAGGTCTTTGTGATAGATTGGATGGGGTGGGGGGGTAGATGAGAGATAGGGAGGAGCTGAGAATGACATCTAGGTTATGAGACTGAGGGACTGGGAGGATGGTGCTGTCCTTGACAGTAATAGAGGTCAGAAAAGGGGTGAGAGTGGGGTATAGGAGGAAAGATAATGAATTCAACTTTAAACATGCTGGGTTTAAGAAGTCTACTAGACATCCAGTTTGAGATGTCTGAAAGGCAGTTGGAGATGTGAGACTGGAGGACAGCAGAAGGGTTAGGGCAGGAAAACGAGATCAGAGAATCATTATCATAGAGAGGGTAGTTAAATCCATGGGAACTGGCCCAAGTTAAGCAGTATACAGGGGGAAGGGCCCAGGCCAGAACCCTGTGGGATACCTATGAATAGAGAGGGCGTGACCCAGATAATAACCCAGCAAAGAAAGGTCACTGAGAAGCAGTAATCTCATAGGACCAAATATGATTACAGAAAATTTAAAGCTTTTGCACAAATATAATCAATGAAGTCAGAATTAGAAGGGAAATTATTGAATGAGAAAAGAAATCTTTGCAGAAAATTTCTCAAATAAAGGTTTATTATCCAAGATATAAAGGTAATTGACACAAATCTATAAGAATAAGAACCATTCCCAAATAGGTAAATTGCCAGAGAAAATGAGCAAGCAATTCTTAAAAGAAAGGTGAATTCTTAATAAGTCATATGGTAACATGCTCCAAATCACTAATAATAATAAAAGAAATACAAACTAAAACAACTTGGAGGTCCTACCTCACACCCATAAGATTAGCAAAGATAGGGGCGGCTAGGTGGCACAGTGAGTAGAGCGCTGGCCCTGGAGTCAGAAGGACCTGAGTTCGGATCCGGCCTCAGACACTTAACACACACAAATGAAAACCTAGCCGTGTGACCTTGGGCAAATTACTTAACCCCAATTGCCCTCCAAAAAGCAAAAAATAAAAAAAAGATTAGCAAAGATAGCAAAAAAGAAAAATGCCAGTTATCTGATGTCCTCACCACTAGTTGAGCTGTGAAGTAATCCAACCATAATGGAAAGCAAATTTGGATTTGTACCCCCAAAGTCATAAAATTATACATAACTTTTGACCAAGTGAACTACTATGAACTCCACAGAGATGAAAGACAGAGGGAAAGAAATTATATTCATGGAAATATTTGTAGTAGTACTTTTTGTTATAGTAAAGAACTAGACATAATCAACTGGGACTTGGCTGTTCAAACTATAGTATATGAATGTAATAGAATCTTATTGTACTATAAGAAATGGTGAAAGGGATGGATTCAGAGAAATCTGAGAGACCTTGCATGAACTGATGCAGAGTGGAGTCAACAGAACCAGGAGAACAAATTTATAACTGAATACAACTTTGTAAAGAACAATAGCTTGGGAAAATTTAAGAACTCTGATTGAGGAGCAACTAGGTGACACAGTGAATAACACCAGCCCTGGAGTCAGGAGGACCTGAGTTCAAATCTGGCCTCAGACACTTAACATTTACTGTGTGACTTTGGGCAAGTCACTTAACCCCAAATGCCCTGCCTTCCCCGCTTCAAAAAGACCAAAAAAAAAAAGAAAAAGAATTCTGATTGATATAATGATTAACCCAGGCTCCAGAAGACTTATGATAAAGCATGAATTGATTCCTAAGGCAATGGGGAGCCACTGGCACTTATTGAAGAGACATTGTCAAGCTTCTGTCTTGAGAATACTACTTTGGTCCCAAGGCAGAGCAAGCATTGGAGAGGAAAAAGAGCTCATTAGTTTTATCTAATTATAAATAGGACAGCTAGGTGATGCAGTGCATAGAGTGCTGTACCTACTAGCTGTGTGACCCTGGGCAAGTCACTTAACTCTGCTTGCCTCAGTTTCTTCATCTGTAAAATGAGCTGGTGAAGGAAAGGGAAAACCCTACAAAATGGGGTCACAAAGAGTTGGACACAACCAAAGTGACCAAACAACAATTACAAACAAGCTAGCAGAATATACTGTGCCTTTTTAATTTAATTCCCAATATAACACTTTGCTTCAGATTATTAAGGGACAGAGATAAACAAGTATGGGGCTTGTGAATCTTAACTATGGAATAATAAAAGTAATGGCAGCTAACATTTAAATAGTGTTTATCTGTGTGCCAGGCATTGAGCTAAGCGATTTACAATTATTCTCTCATTTTATTCTCACCACAGCCCTGGAAGGAAGGTGCTATTATTATCCCCACTTTACAGATGAGGAAACCAAGGCAAACAGAGGTGAAGAGACTAACCCAGGGTCACAAAGCTAGTGTCTGAGGCCAGATTAGAACTCAGGCCTTCCTGAATCTAAGCCTGTCACTTTATCCACCGTGCCATCCTAAAACAGAAGTTTTTACAGTCAGCTGTGTTTTCTGTAAGTACTTACCCAAAGCCTGTTCAGGAAAATTGTCAGCTAAATGGGGATTCCTCTCTTCTCTATTTCCTTTTCCTCCCTCTTCCACCAGGTTCAAATGTGGAAGAACCTGCTTAGTTCAATATAGCCTCTCACACCATCTCCACAGACAACAGAGGCTACACCCATAACCTTGGGTTGTTATGGTGTTTCAAGCATTTTTAGTCCTGTCCAGCTCTTCCTGGCCCTACTTGGGTTCTCCTAGCAAAGATATTGGAGTGGTTCCCCATAAGTGACTTGCCCAGGGTCACAAAGTTAGTAAGTGCCCAAGACTGCCTGACTATGGCGCCGCGTAGCTGCCCAGAACCTTAAGTTCTCATAAGCAAAGAATTACCATGTATCACCCAAGGGACAAAGAATCACAGACCATCAAGGCTAGAAGAGACCTTAACATCAAAAGGTAGACCTGATAATCCCACTGTTGGGACTATTCCTTGAAAGTGTCTTGAAAAACACAAAAGATTATTCATTCAAAAATTTTCCCAGGAACATTATTTATAATTTCAGAAAACTAAAAGAATAAATGTTAAACTATGGTTAAATTATAATATATTAATATAATGGAATATATTGATATAATAAACTTGAAGACTGACAAGTATGAAGTATAGAAAAAATCCAGAAAGACTTTTATGAAATGGAAAAAGTAGAGCCAGAAGGAGAGAATACATGATGATGTAACCTAACCATGATGATATAAGAAGAAAAATAAATGAAAATCAACAAAGAATTCTGATAATGCCAAAGAGAAGCTACTGAAAAGTTACGAAATTTATTGTGGTGAAGTTCATTTATATGTAATCAGTTACACAGCAAATTTAATTCGTTGAGTTGTGCAATGTGAAGGAGGTGACTTAGGTGGGAGATCCTGGGCAAGTCACTTCACTTTTCAGTGATGCAGGAAGCTCTAAGACTGCCAATTACAGAGCAGGGACTGATTTGCACCAGCAGAGGGAATTTCTTCACTAAAAACTCCAAACACCAGTGAATTCACAAGGGTGACTTTTTAAAAAATTAATATTCAGTATTAAGCTTTGTCAAATAATTTATTTTTAAAAAATCTTTTAAGAAAAACAAGTTAGTATAGGGAGAAAACTGCTATAACTGAAATAAAATCAAAGAATTGACACTTAATAGTCATGTGACTATGTGGTTGTTCAGTCGTATCTAACTCTTTGTACCCCCACTTGTGGTTTCCCTGGCAAAGATGCTGAAGCAGTTTGCCATTTCCTTCTCCAGTTCATTTTACAGATAAGGAAACTGAGGCAAACAGGGTTAAGTGAGTTGCCAGGGTCACATAGCTAGTATCTGAGAACAAATTAGAATTCAGGTCTTCCTGACTCCAGGCCCAGAACTTTATCCACCAAGCCATCTAGCTGCCCTGTGTGACAGTAGGCAAATTATTTTACCTTTATAAACCTCAATTTTCTCCTCTGTAAAATAATATTAGAAGTATTTTCATTAACTACTTCAAACAACTGTTGTAAGGAGAGCATTTTATGAACCTTAAAGCACTACATAAAGTCATAAATAGATACACCTTTATCATCACAGATGCTTAAAGATGAAAGACACCGTGCAAATCTTCCAGTCTAGCTCACTTATTTTAGAGGCTGCTAGGTGACACAGTGATTTGAATGCTGGACCTGGAGTTAAGATATGAGACAGTTCAAATCCTGCTTCAGGCACTAACTAATAGGCTTGTGACCCAAGGCAAGTTACTTAATGATGATTTGCCTCAGTTTCCTCACCTGTAAAAAAAAAGAAATAATAATAGCACCTACTTCTTAGGGTCCTTGTAAGGATAAAATAAGATGATTTTTGTTTTATTTTTAAATTTTAAAAAATTGATGTTATCCTTTGTAAGGATAAAATGAAATAATGTTTGTAAAGCGTTTTGCAAACTTTAAATAAGGTTATATATATTATATATTTATAACAATATAATAATATAATATATTTAATTATTATATAATAATATTATATCATATAATAATAAATTATATATTTATAAAAATAAAATATATAAATAAAGGTTATATAATAATATATAAATATATAATACATATAAATATCAGCTATTATTAATTTTACAGATGAGGACATTTAGGACAAAAGAGATAAATAGACTTGCCCAAGGTCACAGAGAGAGTTGGTGGCGGCTTGAGGACTAGAACCCAGGTATATTGATTCCCAGCATCATTTCTTTCCACCAAACCAGGTGTCTATTAGAAGTAGTGGCTCTTTTAACCAGGGGATGGTCCTACCCAAGCACCAAAACAAACCAGATGCCACACTCATACATCGGGCCTCAATTAGCACTTACTCTATGCCTGGCACCGGGCTGGATTTGCAAAAACCCTTCTTCACAACACTTCAAGGGAGGTATCACTCCTGTTTTTTGAGACCCATTTTACAAAGGAGGACACGGAGGTTCAAAATTGTTACATGACTGGACTGACTCACTGATGGTCACTCAGCTAAGGGTCGGAAGCAAGATTCAAACTCAAGGCTTCTGACTCCAAATCTAGTTGTTCTTTCTCCTACATTGTAGAAGAGCAGGACAAGGTCAGAACACGGAGTGATCACTAGAGGTTGCTATGGTTAGGCTTCCTGGAAGAGTTGAAACACATTAGGCCTTGACAGATGAATATAATTTGGACACGGGGCCAGTATGAAGGAGGCCTCTTCCACAAACCTTAGACCATGTGATTCTTAACTTGGGGGCCAGTTCACACAAAAAGGTAAAGAACCCCTGACTTAATCCACCCAGGACCTGACCAGAAAATAGCAACTAGTCATCTGGCCTCCTGAACATATGCAGGGATGGGGAATTCCTGAGGCAGTCCGTTCTATTTTTGAGCTCAACTAATAGGCTATCCTATACAATTCAGTAGTTAGGTAATTATATGCTATCTGGTACTGTTTGCTGTTGTTTCAGAGTATTAATCTTATCTCCCAAACTAGAACAAGTTCCATGAACATTCTTCAGTACAGGGATGGGCAGACTAAGTACTGAGGATAACTGAGGAGGTGAGGGTGTGGAGCTATGAGCAAAGGCATGAGGGTGTGGGCCAAACACACACACACACACACACACACACACACACACACACACACAAGTCAATGGTATCAATTATGCAGCTGTGTTTACACAGATGCTGAGGCAGCTGTTTAAGAGAGTCAGCAAAAGGGGAAAAGATTTCCAAGAGGTCATAGAGTTCATCCTCCTGCCTTCAGGCAGGCACAGATCTAAACTATCCCAGTCCAATCTCAATTATTTTATTAGTTTCCCTAACTCTAGTCTTTCCTCATTTCTCCCACCACTCCCCCCACTTCAATTTGTCTTTTACACAGCTGCCAAAATAAAATATTGCTTAAATGCAGATCTGACCATTCAATTCAACATTTATCAAACGTCTACAATGAATAAAGCCCTATGCTGAGTGCTGAGGGCACAAAGACAGAAATGAGATATTCTTTTTCTCTCAAGGAAGTTTGCATTCTACTGGGGGATACAAGTACGTGGGTAAGCAAATACAAGGTAGGTTGAAAAGGGGAAGATCCCTAGCAACTGGGGGGAGGAAGGAGGAATTAGGGGCAGCTTCACTTAGGAGTTGGCATCTATGCTAAAGCAGATCCATTTAGGCATGGCTCATTTGGAGATAGGGAAGTGGGGATAGCCAGTTGAGTTTGGGGGGCAGATAGTGATTGTTTAACTTGGACATAGAGTACCTAAAAGGGAGTGAAAGGAAAAGAAGGGAAGTGAAAGTAAGCAAAAGATTGTCAGGAACGGAGTCTGGAATCAGATTCTAGAGGGCCAAGGACACTAGCCTAGGGAGTTGATATTTTATCCCAAAGGTTATGACAGAACCCCTGAAGTGCTTTATGAAAGGAATTAACATTTTCTGTTCCTCAGGAAGATTATTTTGGCCAGCTGTATGGAAGACAGATGGTAGAGGAGAAAGACCAAAATAGGAGGTTATTACAATAGTCCAAGTGAGAAATTATAAGGCCGAAACTAGGGCAGTGGATAAATGAGTAGAGAAAAGGAGATGAAAGAGAGATTCTGTGGAAGAGAAATCAATAAGGCTTGGCCACTGATTGAATGTGATGCAAGATGAAAGAAAAGTGAAGGATCAATTAATCAACCTACCAACGCTGTGACTACTGTGTGTCCAGGAACTGTGCTAGGCACTAGATAAGTATGAGGTTACAAACTGGGGATGCTTGTAAAGATGTTGGTTCCCCCTACTGCTAATAGAAAAAGGGAAGCTTGGAGAAGGGGGAGGGGATTCAGGAGGGAAAAGGTACATTTTGGACATTGAGTTTGAGATGTCAATACCAATGTAGACGTCACAAGACTGAAGTTCAGGAGCATAATTAGAGTAGGCTATATGTACCATGGGGATATACTATGTCAAGATGATCATTGAACTCATGGCAACTGATGAGATAACAAATGTCAGACATTGGGCCCCCTAGCTGCTAGATGTGGCCATAAACACTCCTGAATGCAGCTCAAAATAAACAAACAAGCAAATAATGTAACAAAATAAATAAAAATACAATAAACAGATAATATTACATTTTAAAAACCCAAGCCAATATGCAGGCCATTGGGATCCTTATGTACAGATTAATGGCCCCTGTTTCTATTTGACTTTGACACCAATGACCTAGAGTATGCAGAGAGAGAAGAGAAGGCCCAAGACAAAGACTTTGAGGATATCCATGTTATTTAAGTGGGATATGTATGATGATCCTGAAAAGGATCCTGAGAAGGAATATCAGACAAAATGAACCAAGGATAGCAAAGAATTGGAAAGGGATGGGATGACATTCATTGAGGAATAGATGAACAAGTTGTGGTATATAATTGCGATGCAATATTACTGTGCTTTTAAGAAATGACAAGCAGAATGGTTTTGGAAAAACCCAAGAAGACTTATATGAACTGATGCAAAGTGAAGTGAGTGGAACCAAGAGAACACTGTACACAGCAACAGTACAGATTGTATTGTACAATGATTATCTGTGACTGACTTAGCTACTCTCAGCAATACAGTGATCTAAGACAATTCCAGAAGACTCATGAAAAATGCTGTCTACCTCCAGAGGTAAAAAACAAAAAAACAACTGATGGAGTCTTAATGTAAATTGAAACATAATTTTTTCACTTTATTTTTCTTGCTTTTTAAAAAATATGGTTAATATTGAAATATATTCTGCATGATTTCACATGTATAACTGAGATATTGCTTGTCTTCTCAATGCATGGGAGGAAGAACTGAAGGGAGATAGAGAATGTGGAACAAAAAAAAAATTTTAATGTTTAAAATAAATAAATAATGTATTTATTAAAGAAATGAAAGAGGAGTCAGCAAGGTCACAGAAGCTGATGCTCCTCCCTCAAGTCTTTCCCCATCCCAGACCATCTCCCACTCATCTGCCAAGGTGATTTTTCTAAATTGCAGGATGACCACGTCACTCTCAATGAACTCCAATGGCTCTCTATTACCTCCAAGATTCAACAGAAACTCCCCTGTTGTCCATATAAAGCTCTTCCTAACAGTGTTCTTCTTATACCTTATTTCCCTCCAAGCACCCTAAGATCCAGCCATTGCTCAAAAATGACACTCCCATCTCTTTACCCCCATGCTTGGATTGATCTCCCTCCTCACCTTCACCTACTAGCTTCCCTGGCTTCCTTTAAGACTACACTCAAATCTCACTAACTTCAAAAGGTCTCCCCCTGTCCTAATTGTTATGCCTTCCCCTCTCAGACTGCCTTCCATCTACTCTGTACAGATCTTCTATGGACCTAGTTATTTCCATAGTGTTTCTCCTCTTAAAATGTAAGCTCCTTGAGGGCAGGTCTTAACTTTTCTTTGTATTCCCAGCACTTAGCACAGTAGAAGGGGCTTAATAAATGCTTGACTGAGTGGCACAAGCATGTAGAGGAGACCATATCCGGGAGAGGAGTGTGGGGAGACAATAATATCAAAAGTTGCAGAGAGGTTAAAGAGGAAAAAATTAAGAAAAAGTGACTGGGTTTAACAATTACTATGTTATCAGAAAAACCTGGGAAAATGTATATGGGATGATGCAGAGTGAACTGAGCAAAACCAGAACAATTTATACGATAACAACAACATCAAAAAGACAAACAACTTTGAAAGACTTAAGAACTCTCATCAACACAGTGACCAACCACGATTCCAGAGGACCCAAGATTCAAGATGTTACCGCCCTCAAGACAAAGAATTCATGGACACAAGTGTAGAATGTCACTTATGTTTTTGAACATGGTCAAATCAAGAAGTCAAGAGATTAGTAGAGGGTGAAAATTTGAGGGAAAGAGAGTAACTGATGCTGTAAACTCCCAGACAAGAGAAGGGATAGGTCTGATAGCACAAGGAGAGGGGACAGAAGAAGGAACACACCTCCTTCTCAAAGACCCAAGGAAGCAACTTACTCAAAAACTTTCAACAGTTCCCCACTGTCTATCAAAAATAAATAAACTCCTTAGTCTGGCATTCAGGGCCCTCCACCATCTTGCTTCATCCTGCATTTCTTGCCTCATTTTGTACAACTTCCCTCCGAGCATTCCAGCCAGGATTGATGACCAACTGTTCCATGATCTTGCCTTGCTTTTGCAGGCTTCTGTGGACTTATATCTCCAATGCCTGGAATAACTCCCTGCTCATCTCTAAGTTGTGACATCTTCTCTTCCTTCAAGGCCTAGCTCAGGTTCCACATCCTCTAATGAAGCCATCCATCCCTTCACCCTCCAGCTCTACCCCTTCTTAAACCTTCCTAGAGAACTTGATCTAGACCCCTCTTGTGCCCCTTTCACATTCTCTCTTATCATCCTCTATGTGCCTATGTCCAATTTCACCTATTAAACTGTAAGTTCTTCAAGGATAGGAACCATGTCATTTTCCATATTTGGATCCCCAGCACAGCACCTTGCACTAAGTAAGCATTTAATAAATAAGGCACCTCTGTGGCTCAGTAGATAGAATTGGATCTGGAGTCAAGAAGACCTGAGTTCAAATCCTCCTTTAGACACTTACTAGATGTGTTCCTTGGGCAAGTCACTTAACCTCTCTCAGCCTACGTTTCCTCTTTGAAAATGGGGATAGTAATAGCACATGCCTCACAGGGTTGTTGTAAGAATCAACTGAGATATCATATGTAATGTTTTGTAAACCTTGATGCTAGCTATTGTTATTACATTGATAAATGTTTGCCAAATTGAACTAAATCAAATAAAAATTTATATTGTTTTTCTAAACATTTCCTCAGGCTAGGCATGCTGGCATAACTCTATAAGGCCCTGCTACTGGGAAAGGCTTGGACAGATTGAGTTCAGGAGTTATGAGGAACAGTAGGACTAAAGCCTACTGAGTGTCTACCCTGAGTCTGGTGACAATATAGTGAGCCCTCGGGGAGTAGAAGGCCACCTACCTTGGGGGGGTGTAGCCCAGGCTACCTGGTAAGGGGTGAACTGGCCTAAATCAGAAAAAGGGAGGAGGTTAAAGCTTCCATACAGATCAGTATTGGGATCAGGCCACTGGGACTACTGCACTTCTAGGCCCTTTGAGATGGGAAGACCCAGTACGCAAACATATAGATAAATTAATGAATGAAAGAATAAGTAGATGAATGAATGAATAACTAGATAGATATACAGAAAAATAAAAATAGATGAATGAATGAATAAATGAATAGCTGAATGAATAACTAGATAGAGAAATAAATGACTGAATAGATGAATGAATGAATGAATGGATAGATGAATGAGTGAATGAATAGATAGATAATTTAGATGAATAAATTGATAAATGAATCAATCAATCAATCAATAGATAATTGAATAAATGAATGTATGAAAGAATTTATGAATGTAACCAAACAAACAAAAAACCATTTCCCCATATCACCTATCACCTCTCCCCACCTTCTATATCCCATAGCCTCTTGTCCGCCCTTTCCCTCTCTCACTTTAAAAAACAACAACACAAAATATTTGTGTTCCTACTGATTTGCGACCTTGTGCACTGTTATTCTAGCTCGGATCTCCTTCTGGGGTTGTAGAACAGATTGTCACTATAGTGAGAAGCTAAGGAACTCAAGATAATGGGCTATTTTTCTGTCAGGTCTAGTTAGCTTACTACAAGAAAAAACCTCTGTTGCAGGACCACAAACTGACCCCAACCCTAACCCTGGCCACAGGCCAAATTCGACCTCAAACCCCACCACCTCCAAGGCAGGCCTATAACCTGATCATTCCATCTTTCTCCTCTTTTTTATCTTAAGGCATCAAAAATAACCACCCTTTTCCCACAATTATAAATAATGAGATTTCTGAGGAGAGAGGAACACTGCTAAGCATAGAATAGGCCTCAATGCTTCATCCTGGTAATAACAGAAGATTCATGACCAATTCTCCCCCATCTCAGCCTCTCCGGCCATAAAACGGGACAAACAGCTCCTACAGGCAGCCTCTGGAGTCATGCCTGGACTGTTTGGAAAAGGTCTAGAAATGCCTGTGGGTGGAATTATGTACAAGTGCTAAGCCTAATTAGCACAAAGCACTGCCAGCTATTTAAAGGGATGATTGTCTTAATCAGCTGGAAAAGACATTCATTTGTACCAAGCACAATTTATAGGCCTAATTAGCATAGCCATGAACTCTTCCATCCAGGTCCTTTGGAGAAAATGACTCAGTTCTCAGTTCTTCTTAATCTTTGGATTAGTGAAGTCAGCACATGAATGGGCTCAAGGGCTCACACAGCAAACACCCAACTGCTGATGTCAGTGGCTAGTGTCTGACTGTTTGCCTGGGTCTTAGTTATTCTCCAGGAGTCCATGCATGCTTACTTGGCCCAAACAGGGTGTTAATGACAGAGGCCAACATTCTGTGTCTAATCCTGTCTAATAAGCTCTGCTCTCTCTCCATGAGCATAAATCACATCTCTAAACTGGACTAGACCATAAAAGGGAGCAAGGAGAGAGTTTGTGGATGATTGGGGTAATCTGTCCCTGCTACCTGGGATAAAAATTCCCCAAAGATGTCCATTGAGCTTAGTCCAATAATGCCATTCTGGTAATAATGTTAATCATCACAATACACTTTAGTGATTTGCCAGGTAAGTTCCTCAAGAAAACTCTATTAGGTAGCTCATGAAAGTATTACAAATCCCACAAAACTATCCCATAGAACCTCAGATCTGGCATTTAGCCTTAGCCTTCCTAGAGAGTGACCATTCCCTCTTGACTATTCCCAAGAGGTGACCCACCTAGCTGACACTTAAAGATATTCAGCTTTAAATAGCTCTGATTGTTGAACATTTTCTGAATCTCCAGCCAAAATCTGCTTTCTTGTCATTTCCCCTATTGCTCTAAGTTCTGCCCTTTGGGGCCAAGAAAAGCAAATTACATCTCTCTTCTAATGATATCCCTTTGGATACTTGAAGACAGCTCATGCCTACAGGCCTGGACACAATAATAATTCCTAGAGAGACAGTTATCCCACCAAGTCTCAGTTACACACCAGAAAGATGGCTGTCTGAAAGCGAGGCATCGTCCATAGTTCTTCATGTAGGTAATAGTTTTATATTCCTCACCAGCCAGGACGCACTCTTCCCAAACCTCCCTCCTCTTCTCTCAAGGAGCTCTGGTTTCCCCCAAGGAAGATGCCCATCAAGGGAATGGCTTTAACTAGGCCTCATCTGACTCACAGAACCAAGAATCTAACCAAACTGGAAAGGACCTTAGAATCAGATAAAGTACTCTGCTCTAGAACCAGAGGCCCAGAAAAAGCTTCAAAAGGACTTCTAGGGCTACCTCCTTCATTTCCTGTTTGAGGAAACTGAAGCCAAGAAAGGTGAAATTATTTTGCCAAGATCACAATACCGGTTAGTGGATGAAGGAGACCAGAAACTAGGTCTCCTGACTCCTATCAGATAAGAGAAAATATCAGAGCCTGAAAGGGCCTTAGCGGAGATTGTTCAATCCCCCCATTTTATTTTTAAATTTTTTTTTCCTTTTATTAAATTTTTTTTGGAGGGAGGAGGGCAGGGCAATTATGGTTAAGTGACTTGCCCACAGTCACATGGCTAATAAGTATTAGGTCTGAGGTCACATTTGAACTCAGGTCCTCCTGACTCCAGAGCTGGTGCTCTATTCACTGCACCACCTAGCTGCCCCCAATACCCTCATTTTAAAGAAAAAGGAAACTAAAACCTGCAAATGTAATATTATTTGTCCAAGGCCACAAAGGCAGCAACCTTCTCCCACCCAACCTCCAAGTAGCATCTGGGTTTAGAATCTTGTGCTACTAAACCTTTTTATTGAATAAAGGGATAAATACATATTAAAACATAGTTACTCTGCCAGACCTACTTGTTTTACTGGGTTTTTTGTTGCTGTTGTTTTTTATTATAAGAGAAAGCATATTGAGAAATGTCTGAGGTTGTTTTTTTGGTGAAGACAACAATAATTTTTCTTTCTGATTTGTAATAGGGAATGCTAACCACAACCAGAGAAAGAACTATGGAGACTGAATGCAGATCAGAATAGACTATTTTCACTTTTTTTTTGTTTTTTCTTCTCATGTTTTCCCTTTTGTTCTGATTCTTCTTTCACAATATGACTAATGTGGAAATATGTTGGACATGATTACACATGTATAATACATATCTAATTGCTTACTGTTTTGGGGAGCGGGGAGAGAAATAAGGGAAAATGAATGTTGAAAACTATCTTTACACATAATTGGGAAAAAATACTATTAAAGGGGGAAAAAAAGAAAAAAAGTCTTTTTTTAAAGAAGAAAGGTATTATAAAATACATTGAACTACTCCTACTTATCAAACAAAAGGTCAGCTGCTGTAGCTGAAACTGCGTTGAAACTTGAGTTTACCTGCCTCATCTTCAGCAAAGGAAATGATGTACTGATAATAGTTGTTGATCATGCCTGGAAACACGCATGTCTGCCCACGCCCCATGCAGATCTCACTGTACTGCCACTGTCTGGTGGCCTGGTTCTCCCTGAGTGACATCAAGCGCCTAAAGAGGAAAAGCAAATGGCATTAATACCAGTCACTAATGGCACAGTCTGGAGCAGTGTAAAAGGCACTGACTAGCCATGGAACCCAAATCTCTGGGTCTCAGTTTCATGAGTGTCTACTGCAGTGAAAAATTCTTTTTTCTTAGCATCATCCCCAATCCTTGCCCTTATAGGGAAAATGGGACATAATTTAATTCAACAAATGTTTATTAAATACCCAGAGTGTCTCCCCACTCCAAACCATTTTCTATTTGGTTGCCAAGGTGATATTTTTTCTTTTTTTTTTTTTTTTGAGGCAATCAAACTTAAGTGACTTGCCAGGGGTCACACAGGCCAGAACTGAACACAGGTTCTCCTGACCCCAGGATCAATGCTGTAGCTACTGCACCAAGTAACTACCCCCAAGGTGCTATCTTTAAAGCTCTGGTGTGACCATGTCACTTCCCTGACCTCTGATCTCCAGTGACTCCCCGTGACCCAAAGGGTCAAACATAAATCCCTCTGTTGGACACTTAAAGTCCTTCACAGCTTGACCCCTTCCTACCTTTCCAATCTTCTGAGGTTTTGTTTGTCTTCACACACTCTATGACTCAGTAACTCTGGCCCACTTTATGTTCCTCAAATACAACACTCCATCTCCAATCTCCATACCTTCTCCTTGGCTGTCCTCCATACCTGCAATGATTGCCCTCCTCACCTTTACTTCCTGGATTCCTTATCTTCCTTCAAAACCAAACGCAAACCTCACCTGCTACAGGAGGTCTTTTGTGGTTCTGTCTTTCGAGCCTTCTCCATCTACTCTGTATATGTATTGTGTGCACATATTGTCCCCTCTTATTTAAATGTAATCTGCTGGAGGACAGGGGTTGTTTTTTGCTTTTCCTTGTACTCCCAGAACTTAGCACAATGCCTGGAACAAAATAAGCATTTAATAAATGCTTGTAGACTACCTCCTGTGGGTAAGATACTGTGCTAGGTCCTGGCGACTGTAGCTAGGTGATAGCAGTCGATAGCAAGCCAGACCTGGAATCAGGAAGACCTGAGTTCAAATTTGACCTTGCAGTTTGTATGATCCTGGGCCAGTTGCTTCACCGCTGTTTATTTCAGCTTGCTCATCATTAAAATGGGGATAATAATAAGAACTGCTTCTCGGAGTTGTTGTGAGGCTCAAATGAGATTATATTTGTAAAGCATTTAGCACAGTACATGACACATAGTAGGTGCTATGTAACTGATAGTTATTATTATTATATGTTATAATATTATTGTTATACTGGAAGGATGCAATTCAGAGATAAGAAACTAAACAATGATATGAAGAGGGAAGGAGATCTAATAACTTCAAGATCAAGAAAGGTCAGAGACAATTCTAGAGCTCAATTTTGAAGAACGAATGAGAGTCTAGTAGGGATGGGTGAGGGATGTGATCAGGGCACGGGTGACAGACAAGGAGGGAAGTGTCAAATTTGAGGAAAGAACACCTAGCAGGCTATTTTGCCTCAAACATTGGGTGCATGTAGAGCAGCCACAGGAAACAAGTTAAATCCAGGTGTCTGGGTCTCTAATAAATTGCTTCCCTTTCTCCCATTCAGGGGTGTAATGAACACACATGAAAATAAACTCATTTATACAGTACCAAAAGGTTCACAAAATACTCTCCTCACAACAATCCCTTGAGCAAGATGCTCAAGTCTTACACAGAGAAACTGAGGCTCAGAAAAAGTAATTGATTACAGTCAATGTATATGAAAGCTGATACTGGCGCTCGTGTCTAACGCCCAAGGGCAGGACTTTTTCCCAATTACAGAATAAAATCACAGCCTCTCAGATATGGAAGGTGTTCAGTCATAATCTGATTCAATTCATGCTGGAACAGGAATCCATGGATGTTATACCATGGTATTGTATATGAAATCTCTTTAAGTGAAGCACTTCAGAAATGTAAACTGTCATCATCCACCCAAGTGAAAGCTTTCTTCCCCCATCCTTCCCCCTACTTTAAAAAAAATTATTTTATTCTGAGCTTAAGAAATAAAACAAATATTTCCACAAAATAGTAGAAAAGGAAAAAAAAGATGATTGTACATGAAACTGCAAATTTATCATATACAACTTGCTATTCCCTTTAAATATATAACAAAGTTATCATGCAACTTTCTTTTTTTCCCTTTCTTTCTTCCCTCCCCTCCCCATGTCCTCACCTTAAAGATGGCTGCCACTAATACATATATATTGGTAAAACTGTTCTATACATAATTATCAATTCTTTCTCTCAATGGAAGATAACATCTTCCGTCATACATCCTTTGCAGTTAATTTGGGTATTTATAATACTGTCATTTCTACCCTTTCATTCCATTGTGCCCTCTGGAATCTTTTCTCTTAACAAGTTATCCTTCCTTCTAGACCTTCCACCTTGAATTCATTTCATCTTCTGGTGCTCCTGACCTGCTCTAGAAGATACCGTATCTATCATTGGTCACCCTCTCTAATGTGAGTTTCTCCTTCTTTCTTGCCCTGGAACCAAGAAGAGCTGTTCTACTTTGTACTGTCCATTGACCCTTTTGGTCCTCCTTCTAGGATCTCTCCTCTTTTGAGGTTTGCTCTATCTGTCCATATCAATTGCCTTTCCTAGGTTCTTGTGGCTATAACCCACCACTCTTCAAATCACTCGAACTCTCTTTTTAAGGAGTTCAGTCCGGGGCTCTACCTTATTACCTGCTCTCTTATCATGACCCGTACTGTGCTACTGCCATGACTATGAATTCTGAAAGTCTTACCTGTTACCCGTCCAATTTTCTGTCTCACACTTCCCAAACCAATTTTTTTCCTCACTATGACCTCCAATATTATCATTATTCTTCTAATTCATTACTTGCTTTTGCCTCACTTTCTTCTCTTCCTAGTAAACTTTAAGCAGTTAAACTACATACCTTGATATCCCTTTGCCCCTTATCCTACATTGTCATTCTCACCCTGTCACACCTTGACCTTGGGTTACATTCACTATCTTCTCCTTTCCTATTCCTATGCTGTTAAATGCCATCAGAAGGAGTCATGCAACAATGATTGTTGAGTCCTCATCTACCTTCCATGCTAGCCAAACTCAACCACTGCCTAACCTTCCAAAGTAAATATTCCATCTACCAACTCCATACATTTGCCTAAACCATATACTAGTCATGGAATAAAATTTTTTCTAATCTCTGACTGTCAGAAGCCCTATCTTTTTCTTCAGGGCCCAACTAAAGTTGCATTTCCTCCATGAAGCTTTTCCTGATCCCTCCTTGTCCCCAATTATTAATATTCTCCTTCTTCAAATTATCTTATATTTATCTGTCTATACCATATTGCATCCTCTTCTCTCTAAGTAGAATGTAAACTTTTTGAGGGCGGAAAGTTTTCCAAATTTATCTTGGTATCCCAGTGTCTAGGTCTGTGTCTAGCATAGAGAAAACACTTAATAACTGTTGAATCATCCTATGGGCTGCTTTGTGGTTTGGGCATTTCTAAACATACCTAAGGCTGCCTTGCAAGCTCTTCTCCTTCCCACTCAGTAAGTCATAACTTGTATTAGGTGTGGTTTGAAGCATGCAGGGTTCCTTTTTGTTACCACAGGCTATAGGCTATCCCAGCATCCTCTTAGGGCCCTTCCAAGTTTTGGAAGCTAGTTGTATAGACCACAGCTTGAAATACACAGGTCATTTATCTAGAGCTTAAAAATAGTTTAGTAATATAGGTTTCTATGGAAATAGGTGTCTCCTAGGGATAGGTCAAACATTTTTTTTCAGTGAGCGCCAAATGATATATTCAGGAATAGAAACAAAGAACTTTAGAATCTCAGACTGGGTCTGCGTTTTTAACAACTATCAAAGCCTTAGAATAAAGGAAATAATTGGGTTTTTTCCTTTTCAACCAGTCTTACTAAACCAGGGAAAGGGTACTGTTGCAAAGGCCAGTCAAACTCTACTCTGGAGATAGTCAAATAGGCATTGTTCTGCTAACAGTGTCTTAATGGTGGAACTTTTGGCATTAGTTGGCTAGGGAGAAAGATCTATAGATGTTAGACACTGTGAGAGGCACCAAAAAACCCACCACATCAGGCAAACATGATAACATCTCTAGTATTTATGAGAGTTATTGTGAACCAGAAACTGAATGTTAGACTTGGACAAGAACCAGCATGAGGCAACAGTATGCAAGTAATGTTGTTAAGCCAGTGAACTGGCCAGCATGGTTACTTACCCACTCATGAAATCCCCAAATATGTACAGTCCATTCAAATTGGGGGACTCGCAGCCCCGGTAGATATAGCCTCCTGTGACTGACTTTCCCATCTTGTGTGGATATGCGTAGATTGGAAGAACATCATCTGTAGGGGAAGACAAATGGCTTCTGTTTTCCCATGCACTTGGCTACCAGCCTGGGCTACACCTAGTCAAGCTCCAGCCTAGAATGTAGACCAGATGCAATGAATGGTTTGAAATATTGAAAGGGCTATCACATGGAAAAACGATTCCTCTGCTTAACCCCAGAAGGCAGAACTAGGAGCAATCAATCAGGAGATAAAAAAAAGAAAATTTTAGCTCAATTTAAGTAAATGCTTCTTAATTGGAACCAGTTAAAAGCAGAATGGCAGTAGTTGCCCATCACTAGAAGTCTTCAAGTAGAGCATGGATAGTTATTTTTCATGGATGCTGTAGCCACCTTCTTGTATATCCTATATTTCATCTCTAATAGGACTTTCCTGAATATCACAACAAAGTGAATTTAAAAATAAAGATAGACATCCTCATTTGAATATATATTATTTTCGTATTATTTGCATATGGCCATACTTGCCATATAATCTATTCTTAAACTCCTTTCAAAATTTGAATTTCCCACAATCTAATTTTATTTTCTTCTCCACTAATCAGTCTCATTGACCCAGGTGTCTTCTTCCCAAGCCAAGAAAAGGGAGAGAAAAGTTGGAAGGGCCACCCAAAGTCTTCCTTGAGTCATAGGGTAGAGCAGGGGTTTTTAGCCTTTTTGTGTATCATGGACCCCTTTTGGCAGTCTGGGGAGGACTAACCCTTCTCAGACATTTAATGTCTTTAAAAATGAATAAAACAGAATGTAGAGAATCACAAAGAAAACCAGTAATATCAAAAAACAGTGATCAAAATATTTCTTTAAAAAATATACCAAACCTAGATTAAGAACGTTTGGTTTAAAGAATTCTCAATTGCGCATTGTCCTAACAAGAAGTACATGTCATTACATTTGGGGGATCAGGTTTGTAGGTGGGAAGGGGAGGGAGAGATTGGCATCTAGAATCAGGAAGGCAGCAACTACTACCTATAACTAAAAAGGACAAGTACCTTTTTCCCACTCTGAGGCTGTTTATAGGTAGAAGAAAAAGAAAGGAAGGAGGGAAGGAAGGAAGGAAGGAAGGAAGGAAGGAAGGAAGGAAGGAAGGAAGGAAGGAAGGAAGGAGAAAAAAAGCAGAACTTCTGGGCTTATGTTCCTAAACTGGCCTTTACACTATGGCTACAGACTGTTACAAGAGAACCATAAGAGATCTCTTTGGAGCAGTGTTCTTGCTTTGGAAAGTCTCATTTTCTGGGTAACTGTGTGTCTGTGTCTATGTTCTCCTGTGATGTATATGTCCCACCTTGGAAATGTTTTATGCAGCAGCTTATCTTTTAAAAAAAGTATCAGTGAATAAGGCCTTGGACCTAGAGGACACCCATGGCCAATAACGATTCTGTAGCACAAGGTTAATGACATTTGCTTATTTGTTCATCCTTTCTTATTCCCCTTCCTATCCTTGAAGTCTATGGAAAGGTCATAGGATATTTGCATTCAGAAGTCAAGGGGTCCAGATCTCAGAGACAACTCAAGAAAAACCCAAGTTAGCAATACCCAATACCTTCTGAGGTCCATTCTGCCATATTGAGTTCCAACTCACAGCCCAAGCACAGTCTTTCACCCCAAAATATCAAAAGCCAAAACGGACCATGTATTATGGGGTAAAAATGAGTTTGTTACAAGTTCTCTCTAGATCCCCTGGCAACTCTGCTTACTCTTCTGCCTGAGCTTGTTTCCTCTGGCCAACTGTTCAGTAGCATCTTTATGGTTCAGAAAGTTAAGCATCCTGCTCTGAGGAAGCACCCATTAGTTCTACTCAGAAGTGACAGCTCCTGTGTTTTTAGGGGAAATTTTAGAGGAAAAAAATTAGGAAATTTAGGAAAAAATCCAATCCTAAGTCCTTTGAAGGATTTTTCTACAAAAAAAAGAGAAAAGTCTGAGGAAAATAAAGGAAAAATAGTACTCATGACTGAATTTCATTTGGGAAACAGAATGAAAACAAAGGTTGGGAATTAACAATACTAGCCTCTTGTATCCACTATCTGTTGTGCTCTGTGTTACTTCTTTTCACAAATAGTAGCTAGTTTACTATAACCTGCCACCCTTAAATAAGGGAAAGTGGGGGTAGAAAGAAGGGATTTGTTCTCTATCAAACCATAATTGCTAGGAAAGCTTCCAATACCCAGTGGGGTCAATGTCTACAACAGAGTTTTGTGTTTTGTTCTGGATATCACATTTTTGAAAGGAGAATGACAAACTGGAGAAGATCCAGAGAAGGACAACCAGGATGGTGAGATTAGAAACCATGACATATCAGGATCCTTTAAAGTAACTGGGAATGATCAACCTAGAGAAGAAAATACTTTAGGGGCATATGATAGCTCTCCTCAGTTGCAATGACTACCCAGGACTCAAAACTAAAAGACAATACCTAGGTATGCTATCAGCTAAACACAAGGTTTCTTTATACACCAGAGGTGTCAAACACACAGTCTATTGGCAACACTCCCAAGCACCCCCAATCAGATTTAGACATAATTGAGAAATACTTAACAAAAGAAATGAAAATACAATGGAACATAGATGATGTTAATATATGGCTTTCTAAGTGAATGTGCAGCCAGAACAGATTCTTTATGTACGTTCTAGTGACCCCCTCCATTTGAATTCACTACCTATATCAAATCCTGTCCTAAAATTGATCAAAAGTACATTAATGGAACATTGCTAGTTGGGGCAAGATGAACATAACAAAAGCATTATTCCACAGGGGCTCAGCTGAAGATCTGGGGACATTTAACCCATAGATGAGAAGACTTGAGGGATATTTGATTTCTGTCGTTAAATATTTCACAAGACTGATAACAACCATTCTGAAGAGCAATTTGGAACTATGCCCAAAGAGCTATAAAAATATACATACCCTTTGACCCTGCAATACCACTTCTAGGTCTGTATCCCAAAGAGATCATGCAAATGGGAAAAGGGCCCACATGTACAAAAATATTTATAGCAGCTCTTTTTGTGGTGACGAAAAACTGGAAATTGAGGGGATGCTCATCAATTGGGAAATGCCTAAGAAGTTGTGGTATATGAACGTAATGGAATACTATTGTGCTATAAGAAATGACGAGCAGATGGACTTCAGAAAAACCTGGAAAGACTTATATGAATTAATGCTGAGTGAGGGGAGCAGAACCAGGAGAACTTTGTACACAGTTACAGCCACATTGTGCGACAACTGACTTTGATAGATTTGACTCTTCTCCAAAAGGCTCATGATGGAAAATGCTATCCCCATACAAAGAAAGAATTACAGAGTCTAAATAAAGATTGAAGCATACTATTTGCTTTCTCTTTTATGTTTTGTTTTGTTTTGTTCCTTCTTTCTCTTGGTTCATTCCATTGGTTATAATTTTTCTTTGCCACATGACTAATATGAAAATATGTTTAATGTCAATATATAGAAAGAGCTTATATCAGATTGTATGCAGTCTTGGGGAAGGAAGAGGGGAAAGAGGAGGAGAAAATATGGAACTCAAAAGCTTGTGGAATAGAATGTTGTAAACTAAAAATAAATAAATAAATTGGAAAAAAGTATTTCACAGACTCATACAGTGCCAGGACTAGAGCTGTCTTTAGAGATCATTTGGTCCAATCTTCTCTCTCTCTATTTTTTTTTTTGCTTTTTTTTTTTTTTTTGAGGGCAATTGGGGTTAAGTAATTTGCCCAAGGTCACATGGCTAGGTTTTTGTTTATGTGTGCGTTAAGTGTCTGAGGCTGGATCCGAACTCAGGTCCTTCTGACTCCAGGGCCAGCGCTCTACTCATTGCGCCACCTAGCCGCCCTAATCTTCTCTTTTTTATAGATGAGGAAGATAAGGACCAAAAAACTGAAGTGACCTCTTTTTAAGAGTTATAAACACAGAGACAGGTTTCAAACCCATGTGTTCTGACTCCAAATCCAGTGATCTTGCAACTGTATCACAGCTGAATCAAACAAAGAGTAGATTTATTTTGCTAGCCCTCTGTGGACACAAGGACCAATGGGTAGAACCTAGAGAGAATCTAATTTAAGCTTAAAAAAGGAAGAAGTTAACAACCAGGATGATATAAATTTGGAGCATGTTACATTGGAAGGTAGTAACGTCCCCATCACTGGAAGACAACAGTCAGAGACTATATGACTAAAAGAGATCATAGAATTTTAAAGCCAGAAGAGATGTTGTTAGGGAAATTAGAGAAGAAAGAGAGAGGAATGTGGAGTAGTGGTTAAAGAGCTAACCTCAAAGCCAAAAAGACCTGGGTTTAAGTCCTGCCTTTGACACATAATGACTTTGTGACCCTGAGTAAGTCACAACCTCCCAGGGTCCTCTAGGCTACTAAGATTTGCAGATATGGAGCTGGCTCTAACTGTGGGGCTTCTTCACCCAGGAGTTCCCTCTACCACTAAAATCACAGATCTAGTCCCTATCCCTATTATAGAGGAGATCAATGCTTCAGTTAGGTTAGACTAAATAATGTCTGAAATGTCTTCCCATTTTGAAATTCTATATGGGTCTATGAACCATCCTTAGTAAGGTATAGGGGATTAGGGGTAGGAAGAGGGCAAGGGATGGAGTTGGCTTACACAATTACCTAGTGAAGAATTTGCACATAGCTTTTTGTCGTAGCACTCAAAGCCTTCCCTGGCCCTCCATCCATAGTTCTTCCCCTTCTCTATGATATCAACCTCTTCAAATTTGTTCTGGCCAACATCTCCACAGAAGAGCCTCCCCTGCCCTTCCTTGGTGATGGGGTCGCCTCGGTCAAAGGAGCAGCGCCACATGTTCCGAACGCCATAGGCATAGACTTCTGGTCGGGCCAATGGGTCACCAACAAAAGGATTATCGGGAGGGATTCTATACAGAGGCCCTCGGTCATTGTGATTCACGTCAATCCGCAATACTTTGCCAAGTAAGGCTGACCTGGATACAATCAGAGGAGAGAAAACAGAACTCAAAAAAACCAAAACAAAACAGGGAAGCGTTTTGTCGGGGAGGAAGGAAGAAGGGTAACAGACCTGTGATTTCATGAGTATGGGGAACTCCCAGTGGGGAAAGCCCTTCTACCAATGCAGATCAGTACCTGCTCTTTAATTTACCATCACACAGTTTGCTTGGTACATTGGGAAGTTAAACGATTTGCCCAAAGTCAAACAGCCAGAACAGGTCATAGGCAGGTTGAGGGCAGGTCTTCCCAACTCAATTCTCAATCTGCTTTGCACATTGTCTCTCTTATACATGTCTGTCTTTGGGGCTTACAAAGCTGTCTCCTGACTACCACTTATGAGTTCATGTAATTCATTCAACAAGTATTTATTATTGTCTACTATCTGTCAGGCCTTGTGCTAGACCGTGGGAAGGCAAAGATAAAATGAACCAGTCCCTGTCCTCAAGGAGCTTATATTCTACTGGGGGGAAACAACATGTATCTAGTTTTAGATAATTAAGAAGCATGCCAACTCATGTGGTCTAAAACCCCCATTTTATAGACCAGAAAACAGAGGTTCAGTTGGGTAAAAAGACCTACTCAATTTCATACATGGAGTGAATGGCAGATACAAGTTGGATTCAAACAAACACATGTACAACAACCACAAAAACCCAAAACCTTTCATTCAATTCAATGAACAAACATTTATTTGTTCCCGATCACCAATTATTTGCAAGATCCTACTATATATTTTCTTGGTATAGTTTTTTAAAATTTAATATTTATTGTTTAAAATTTTGAGTTTAAATTCTCTCTCTCCCTCCAGCCTCTCCCCAACCCATTGAGAAGACAAGCAATATAATATCCATTATACACACAAAACATTTCCATATTAGCCTCATGATATCCTGCTATGCTTAAAGTGAGAGGGCAGTGGATATCAAGTTGAATAAGATGTGGTCTCTGCATTCCTAGAATTTATGTCAAAGAATATGATAGAACACAAGCATAAATAATCAAAGCGCAAAGCCAAATGTGAAAGCACATTAAGAGAGATTTGAGTGCTTTATTAGTTCAGAGGAATGAGGAATAATTTCTGGTCATCAAAATCAAGGAAGACTGCAGAGAAGAAGCAGTTTCTCAGCAGATATGGAAAAATAGGCGAGATTCTAACTGGCAAAAATGGAGGTGGGGAAGGGAAGGCATTTTAATTAACAGGAACAGATGAAGAAAACAGTTGTTGCTGTAGAGTCATGTCCGATTCTTCCTGACCCATTTGGGGTTTTCTTGGCAGAGATCCTGGAGTGGTTTGCCATTTCCTTCTCCAGTGCATTTTACAGATAAAGAACTGAGGCAAACAGGGTTAAGTGACTTACCCAGGGTCATTTAGCTAGTAAGTATCTGAAGCCAGATTTGAACTCAATTCCAAGCCCAGTGCTCTATGCACTGCACCATTTAGTTACCAAGAAAAAGAGTAAAGGCAGGAAATAATGAAGCATTTGAAAGTGATAATGGGCTCAATGGTTTGACAGGAACATAAGACATATAAAGGGGCACAGTGGGAAACAGTGAAATAGAATCAAGAAGGCACCAGATGGAGAGTCCCAACTGGGACTGAGTTTGCCATTTGCTAGCTGAGTGACCTTGGTCAAGTCATTTTCAACCTCCCTAGATCTCAGTTTCCTCATCTGTTAAACAGGAAAAACAGAACCACACTGGCTTTTTCATAGGATTGCTGTCAGTGTGGAAAAAAATAACACATATTCAAAAGTACTTGGTAAATCATGGAATCCACTCATCCCTTGGCTATGGTTATTAGTATTATCAGTATGCAGCTGGAGGAGATTGAGACTAAGTTGAGATGTACCTTGCCTCAAACTGCAGGTTGAAGAAATTAGACAATCAGTTTCCAAAACTTTGGATGGATGAAGAGTGCACAAGAAATCTTTTTATTTCACCTGGAACTGAATTCAGACTTTGCTATAGATAATTTCAGAGGCTTGTTTGTTATATGCTGCCCTCGACATAACCTTGAGTACATTTAAATAGTGAGATGGTCCTCATATAATGTGGGCATTAGGGGTACAAAACTAATGTTTTTAAAATAAAGTTCTGCCTTATCCCCTGTGAGTTCTTACATTTCTATTTCCTGAAATTTGCCTTTAAAGTCATCCAACAAATTAGCAAGCTAAGAAGGTCTTTGCCTTATAATATATAAAAGCAAAAATCACTAATTGTGTTAGGTTTAATTATTGTAATTAGCAATATACTCTATTTTTATTTTGCCTTCTCAGAAAGATTTCAATCATCTCACCAAGGGAATGAAGCCAGCTGCCTTAAAAATCCAGAGTCCTTATTTACACTAACTAGATGCTAATTTTGGTTTTATATTTACTAGGTTTATATAGGACACCTGTTTACTAAACTGGAAGAAATGGATAAATAGTCAACTCTCAAATATCCATGCCAATGAAGGGAACTCCATAGCAGGTGATCCACAAGCAGAGGTCCTTGGCAGTCAGAGATGGCCCTCTGGTTCCTCTTCTTGAAGGGGCTTCTACACTGAACTCAGATTTTCAGCAAACTATCCTCATTGGGTGCTATCTAAAGTTAAGAATGTTTGTACCCGGAAAGAAACATACACTCTCAACATGCTTCTTCTTGATGTATATTAACTAACATCACTCACACAGTCAATGAGAAGGAAGGGATAAAAGCAGCTTTTTTTTTTGGAGGTGGGAGGGCAGGGCAATTGAAGTTAAGTGACTTGCCCAAGGTCACGTGGCTAGTAAGTGTGTCAAGTATCTGAGGCCGGATTTGAACTCAGGTCCTCCTGACTCCAGGGCTGGTGCCATCTAGCCACCCCCAAAATCAGTATTAATGCCCTATGCTCAAAAGAGCCTGGTCATGAGCAGAAGCTTCAGACTAGGACCTTTAGAGAGAAAAAGCCCATCCCATCCCTCCCACTTCTCTGGCAGGGACACACTTGTATTATCCTAACAAGGTATCCTGATTCAATGGGAACAAACCCCTTCTTCCCTACAAGAAAAAGAAGCTCTTACTTGTTTTGTGAGTTTCCAAACTTCCCAAATGGATCGCCTGCCATTCCTCCATCCCCGGTGAAGATGTAAAGATACCCGTCATCTCCAAAGAGCAGTTGTCCTCCATTGTGGTTAGATGCTGGTTCTTCAATTTC
Organism: Gymnobelideus leadbeateri; assembly: GCA_011680675.1. NCBI lineage: Eukaryota > Metazoa > Chordata > Mammalia > Diprotodontia > Petauridae > Gymnobelideus > Gymnobelideus leadbeateri. The sequence continues at coordinate 53,513 of WOXC01005063.1, forward strand.
CAAAATTATCCTAATTAAAAAAAAGTCCCTCGAGTCAGAATGACACATTTGCATGGGATCACAGAATGAAACAGTTGGAAGGACCCTATCACTGTGAAGTCCCTTCTAACCCTGATATGCTAGTTCTATGATTCTAAGAATATAGACTATAAGAGTTAGAAGGGGCCTTGGGGTCACAGAACTTAGCATGTCAAAGCAGGAAGGAGCCACAGAGAACTTCTAAGTCCAACCTATTCATTTTACAAAGGTACTGAGGCCCAGAGGGGAGACAATCTGGCTAGCCTTACTTATTTCACTCAACTCACTGACTGCATTCAATTCAATCCTAGCTCAAACTCATCTGTCTGGACATCTTGCCCCAGCAGCCTTGACCCCACTCTCTCCTAGAGCCTATTGGTGAGTCTCTGGCCAGGACTGCCATTCATTGCACACTTCAATCTCTGCTCAACTCATTCTCTGGATTGTTCTACCTCCTCACCTGGCATTCTGCCCTAGCATGAGTCCATTCGACCCCTTCCTATCGCACCTTGCACCCTACCTGGGTTTTCCAGCTTCCCTTTATGTTTTGTCTTCTCTTTATTAAAATGTAAGAGTATTGACAGTAGGAACCATCTTGTTTTCCAGTTTCTGTCTCCCCACAATGCCTGGCCACAGGAAGTACTTGAAAAAACTGCTCTATCTACTAGAGTCCTAATTCTTCCCCAACCTCACCCAGCCTTCCTCTCATGGACTCAGGCTGGTACCCATGCCATGAAAACTCTCAATGCCCAAGTCAAGCGCCAACTCCTCCTCAAACCCTTCCTTTCCTGCTGGTAAAAGTGGCCTTTTCCTCCTCATACATCATGGCGCTTGACCTGGATCTCTGCTTTGCCCATATTACATTCTATCATGGATCAGTACACCTCGTCAGGTAGGCAGTATGAGTATTATCTCTATTTTACAAATATGGAAACAGAAGCCTGAGAGGCTAAGTGATGTGCTCAGGCACACAGCTAGTAAATAACTGAAAGCAGGATCTGAATCCAGGTCTCTTGACTTCAAGTCCAGCATTCTTTCCACCAGGCTACACTGAGTCTCAGTAAAGTAGCCAGAGAGATCTGGTTACTGGGGGAGAAGGGTAGAATACAAGATGGCCTGAGCTGGACCATCTTATGCTGTGAATTTCCTTTACCACACCCCAGAAACCAACCCTCTGCCCCTGTGACCTCCCCCTCCAATTAAATGGCTCCTTCCATTTTAAGGAGGGTACCTGGGACAACCACATCTCAGTCATCTCCAGGATATACTTTGGATTTTCTGTAACAACTCCCTCCTCCAGGCACCAATGTCCTCTCTTCACCTTTTTCAACTTCCTTTTAAGTGTTATCTTCCCTCATCAGAATGTAATGTCCTTGAGAGCAGATTCCTCTTTCTCCTAGTATCTGTAGTCCCAGTGCTTTGCATAGTAAGTGATTAATAAATGCTTGTTGACTGACTGGCTGAGCCTTAAAGGATGGATAAAAATAGAGGGGAATCTTTTCCAGGCATGGGAAGACAATCTGTGTGTTGATGAAATTTAAAGAGAATGGCCTAGATGCAAATGATCAGAATGGATTTAAATACAGAGAAAGAAATTTTAAAGAAAAGGGGTGGGGGGGTGGGAAGGAGATAGCACAATTAAGTTAAAATTGAGAGTTCCAAAGACGAGAATTAGCAGAAAGTATTTTATGACATTTTACTCTCACTTTATACACTGTTCTACAAACTTAGTGATCCTATTTTCCAGCCCCCAACAGATTAGAAATTTCCAGTTAAAATGAAACAGAATGGTTATTGAAGACAAGTACATTGACAAGAGTGGGAAAACATGACAGCTGACACTGAGGGGAAAATCTGAAAATTGTTTTCAGCATAGTGGGAGGATTGAATGAGAAGAATTATGCTTTAGTGGAAAGAACACTGGGTTTATAGACCAGTATTAAAACACCATCCCTGCAACTTGCAACCCAATTTTGTTGTCATTTCTAGTAGTTTCTGCCTCTTTGTTACCCCATTTGGGGTTTTCTTAGCAAAGATACTGGAGTGGTTTGCCATTTCTTTCTCCAGCTCATTTTATGGATGAGGAAACTGAGGCAAACAGGGTCACACAGCTACAAAGTGAATGAAGATAAATTTGAACTCAGGAAGATGAGTCTTCCCTGCACCACCTAGCTGTCCCTTATAACCCAATGGGCAAGTTAATGACCCAACCTTCATAAGCCAGTCCTTTCCTACCTTTCATATATGTCACTCCCCTCTACACACTCTCTTATCCCAAGGCACTGGCTTCCTTGCACATGACAGACACTCCATCTCTCAAACCTGGGTGTTTTCACTAGCTGTCCCCCGTGCCTGGAACTCTCTCTCCCTTCATCTCTCCCTCTGCCTAGAGTCCCACCTCCTTTAAGGAGATTTTCCCAGTCTTCCTGTATCTTAGTGCTTACTCTCTGAAATTATCTCCAATTTATCCTGTACAGATCTTGTTTGTAAATAATAGTTTGCATGTTACCCCCCACTAGACTATGAGCTCCCTGAGAAAAGGGCTTGTCTTTGTCTGTTTTTGCCTTTTCTGCCTTTTGGCCAGCATTTAGAGCTTTGGCACTGCATACTTAAAAAAACATTTGTTGATTTAATAAATGTTTGCTGTTGACTCTGTAGGCCTCAGTTTCCTCATCTGTGAAATAAAAGGTTAGATTAATCAATGAATTAGCAAGCATTTATAAAGCTTTTATTATGCTCTAGGAACTGTGCTAAGAGATGGGGATAAAAAGAATGGGGTAGACTAAAATGATCTCTCAGGTCTTTCTGGTACTCTGTCATATGATCCTATGATCTGTAAGGTCACTTGGAGTCATAACATTCTATAATTCTGCACTTTGTTTAAGATGTCAAAGGAGTGTGTGGCACATCTGAGAAAGATTTCTATCTAGAACATGTAATACAACCAAATTGGTCGTTCCCAGAGGACTTCAGACAACCACCGTCCTATGACTCTTCTTTGTCTTCCTCCCTCCCCTATGAATTCAGGGTGAAGTTCTCCCCAAAAGGGCACTACCTTTCAGATCTGTGATCCACAGTGTTCATGTCATCAGGGGAAATCTTGAACTCACTGATGCGGATCCTCTCCTCGTAACTGACCTCCACAGAGTAGTACACATAGACTTTCCCGGTATACTTAAACTGAGGATGGAAGACAAGGCCAAGAAAGCCCCTCTCATCGCCTTCCCAGGGAGAGGTGAGCACAGCCTCGCTGACATTCAGAAATGGCTTCTCCAACCTTGAACGGTTGGGGAGGTAAGTCCAGACCAGCCCCACCTGCTCAGCCACAAAGAATCGGTGGGTGCCGTCATTGGCATGCACCATGGCCACAGGATTCCGGAGCCTGTTGGCCACCTCCACCAGGCAGAGCTCCAGACAGCCTTCTGTGTCAGCCCTCACCTGACCCAGGTTCACATTCAGATTCTCGTTGACCAATAGCCGAGGGAAACAGTAGTCAGCATCATCAAGTGATAAGTAGCGGCAAAACTTGGCCCGATTAGTCTCCAGAGCCCATAGCTCTGGGTCTGGGGAGAGATGACGGAATATGGTCCTGCATCTGTGCCATACATCTATACAGTAGTCCTTACAGAGCCCAGGCACTGTCCGGAGGGGTGTGGATGGGTCCTCTGCATCAAACAGGTGTGCAGCATATGGAGAGCATTCCTAGAGACACAGAGAGAAACTGGTCTTCATTTTTACCCCAAAGCCCTAGTGGCCAATAGCTCTTTCCATCGATAAAAGAACAAAGTTGTGTCCATCTCCCTCAGTGGCTCTTAAAATGCCACTTTCTGGACTATTCAGAAGAGAGATAATAACTGCTAAGAACACTCTAGCTAAATTAAGATAAGGAGTGAACCTATGTTTTTACTGTTATAGGGAACTCCCAGATGATGAAGCTCTACCAGTCCAGGATGGCACTTTCTCTAAAAGAGGCCCATGCAGCTCTCTATAAGAACTCTGAGAAGTTAAGGGTCACACAGTCAGTGTGTATTAGAGGCAGGATTTGAGTCTGGGACTTCCTGACACAGAGACATCACATTTCTCCCTGTTAAAGGATATTCCCACAATAATTATTAATGTTTCTATAATGCTTTTAAGGTTTGCAAAGTGATTTGCCCATAATAACCCTGTGGAGTAAGTAATATAAGTATTAATATGCCCATTTTATAGATATAAAAGAGAAGTAACTTCAAGCATTTATTAGGTGCCTACTCATACATACCAGGCATTATGCTAAGTGTCAAGGATATAAAAACAAAAACAGAAGTCCCTGCCCCCAAGGAGCTTACATTCTGTCACAGCCAGCAAGTAGATGCCAGAGTCAAGATATTCAAACCTTGATCTTTGACTCCAAGTTCAGTTCCCTTTTTGCTATACCTGTACTGATCCCATGACTTTTCCGTACTCCTCTCCTCATTAATGTACTGATGGTTTAACTGCTTTCTGCTTTTGTATTCCCAATACCTTGCACAGTGCCTGGCACTTAATAAATGCTTAGCAAATTGAACTGATAACGAAATAAACAGTTACCTATTTTGCTTATTATCTACAAATGTCCTATCTAGTTATCATCTGTATGTTGTTTAGATGCTAGGAAAAAATATGTGTGTAGATATACATATATAAAGGGAGGATGAGGAGAGAGGAGGAGAGGGAGAGGGAGGAGGAGAGGGATAGAGAGAATCATGGCATGCTAGAACTGGAAAGAATCCCAACATCATTCTTTCAGAGAATGTCCGAGTAAAAGGAAATCTAATAATCACACAACCATGGAATGTTTGAGCTGGAAGGGACCTTAGAAATTACCTAATCTAACCTCTTCATTTTAAAAATGAGGAAATTGAGGCCCTAGTGGGGGAACATGACTTGCCTAAAATTACAAAGTAAGTGAATCACAGACTTCAGTTTATTTTTATAAATTTAGCCAAAACAAAGAAGAAGGCAGAGGAGGAGGAGGAAGAAGAGAAGGAGAAGGAGGAGGAGGAGGAGAAGGATTTATGTAGTGCTTACTATAGTTTTGGGGTGTAGTCTTTTCAAATTAAATAATTTACTGTCAGTGACATAGCAGAACTTAATGCAGTTTTCATGCTCATTGAAAGCATCCAACAACATTATTGAATACATCATACTAAAAAGCATGGGAGCAAGTACACAGCCCTGCTTTGCTTCACTGGTGACAGGGAAAGCATGAGAGCATTGTCCATAATCAAGAATCTATGCAAGCATGCCATCATGAAACTGGCAGACAATACTGGTGAACTTCTCCAGATAACCAAAGTTTTGCCATAATTTCCCATAAGCCCCCATGATTGACATTATCAAAGACCTTGGTCAGATCAACAACATTGAGTATAGACTTCTGTTCTCCTCCTGGCATTTCTCCTGGAGTTGTAGAACAGTAAACACCACATCAACTTTCCTCAGCTCTTTCTGGAGCCACACGGGCTCTCAGGTAGATGACCATCTTTCATGTGAAGGAAAGGACTTTATTAAAGAGGACTCTGGCAAGAATCTTGCCAGCAATTACTAAGAGAGATCCCTCTGTGATTGTCACAGGACAACCTCTTTTCCTTCCCTTTATAGAGATGGACAATGGAGGAATCTTTGAACAAAAAGTATCAGGCAAAGTACTAGGAGCAAAATAAGTGTCCATTGACTCAAGAATAGCTAAACAAATCATGATACATGAATATGATGCAATATCACTGTACCATAAAAAACAACAAGCATAAATAATTCAAAAGAGTAGCAGAAGACTTACATAAACTGATTCACAGTGTAATAAGACTAGAAAAACTAGATATCTATAAATCTATATACATATACATAGAAAACCTGTGGGTATTTAAATACATAACTATTATATATGAATGTTAATATATAATGTTCTTTATGTGTGTTATGTGTATTTATATATACAAATATGTTAATATAGTTTTTAGGGGTTTTGCTTCTATTCCTGTAGTTGTGGATATAATGACAATAATATCATACACACATATATAGTGTATATAAATGTATATAATGTAACATATTATAAATATACATATAATATACACACATGGAGGGGCGGAGCCAAGATGGCGGAGTAGAAACAGCGCGTCCAAGCCACTCTCCCCTCCAGATTACCTCCAAACTATGTAAAAGGGGACTCTGAACAACTTCTGGAGCCCCAGCACCCAAAGAATGACACAGAGAAGCTAACCTCCCGCTGAGGACAGCCCAGCAGCCCTGCAGGAAGGACCAGCACAGCACTGGTAGCACAGTGCAGTGCGGGGGGGAGCCAAGACCAGGTCCACCTGAGTTGCAGTTTTAGCCCCAGGGCGGCAGGGCCAGCAGCCGACTGGAGGGACCCCGGAACACCAGCAGCTGTGGAGATTCCAGAATTATCAACATAGACATGCCTAGGACAAAGTGAGAGGTTAGTGCCCTATGGACTTTGGGACCAGTATTTGGGGAATGCGTGGCTTCCTCCCCTGGGGGCTAGAAG
>WOXC01005064.1:0-32500 GCA_011680675.1 Gymnobelideus leadbeateri
ACACACTTACTAGCCATATGACCTTGGGCAAGTCACTTAACCCCAATTGCCCTCCAAAAAGAAAAAAAAAGAAATTCGAGCAATAGCAATAAGAGCAAAAAAAATAGATGGAATCAGAATGGGAAATGAAGTAATAAAGTATCTCTTTTTGCAGATGAAAATCTGGAAAATCCTAAAGATTCAACTAAAAATTTAATTGAACAAATTAAAAAATTGTAGCAAAGTACTAGCATATAAAATAAAACTACAAAAATTAGAAAATGCTACAGATCAGGGCTTAATTTATTATTTTATTGATCTACACTTAAGTAAGTGATGGAGAAAATGCTAATAATGACAGATAAATTTAAAAGCATGTCTTGTGTACATTTTCTTTCCAGAGAGCCATTGTCAAACATTTACCAGTATGCCATTGTATGTATATACCACAAAGAGGTATACACAAGGACAGAAAGAAAGGACTTGTATATACCAAGATGTTTATATTAGCAGCACTTTTTGAGGAAGCAAAATAAAATTAGAAATAAAAGCAGTGCCCATCAACTGGACAATGACAGAACCAATTATGGTATATGAATATAACAGAATGATATTATGATTTAAGAAAACATTGAAGACCCATTTTTAATACCTGTATTCTACCAATGTTGCTTTATGAATGCCAGTCATGAAGCACAATCTCTGAAAAATTAAAATTGAGTAACATTCAGAGAGCAATGGAAAGACAGATATTGTAGGTGCATCATGTTGGTCATAGTTTCAGGAGACACCAGTAGATTTTGCTTAAATGACTTTGTCTTTTATGAGGGAGGGCTCATTGGGCATGAGGGGGCAGCATATCTCGAAATGCCAGTAATATAAAATTTTTTAAAGTATCAATAAATGTTTTTTTTTATTTACCTACTCCCTCCCTTCCTGATTCATTACATAACTGTTGCTTTCTATCCCCTCTTACTCATTAGGAACTGTGGGCCTTCTCCCTCTGACTCCACAGTTCCTCTTTCTAACCCATTCCTCTATTGTTGCCATATTACTTGCTTGCCTACACAACTATTACAAAACCCTTTAAGGACAATCATGCTATCTATCCCTTCATCTTCTTAGAGATAATAGCTCCTATCTACGGCTCACTCTTTCACAGATTTTGTGGTTTCTGTTTTCAGTTCCACCTCCACAATTACCATTGAGTCTCTTTTCAATCTGTCACTATCAATAGCTTCAACTCATGACTCTCTGTCATATAAAGTCCTTTGCCTCAAAGGGGAAAAGAAATATAAGAAGAAAGATGTGGTGTAATGTCTTGTGTACATTAATAGGCTTCCACAAGCCTATTATGATCAATGGCAATAGTGTAAGTACCTCTTTCTTTCCTTCTTTCTTTCTGTTAAGTGACTTGCCCAAGGTAACATGGCTAGATTTGTGTTAAGTCTTTGAGGCCGGGATTTGAACTCAGGTCTTCCTGACTCCAGGGCTGGTGCTCTAGTCGCTGCACCACCCAGCTGCCCCTTAAGTACCACTTTCTTCTGGCAGAGGTATCTGTGATACAGTGGAGCACTGGACCTGAAGTCAGAAAGAACTGAGTTCAAATTTGATCTCAGATACTTACTAGCTTTTGTGACCCTGGGAAAGTCACTTCACCTCTGTTTGCCCATTTCCTCAACTATTAAATGGGGATAATAATTCTTTTTTTTTTTAAGCAATTGGGGTTAAGTAACTTGCTCAAGGTTACACGGCTAGTCATTATTTATGTGTGGGTGCTCATTTTCTGAGGCCGGATTTGATCTTGGGTCATCCCAACTCCGAGGCCGGCGCTCTTACTCACTGTGCCACCTAGCCGCCCCTTTTAGGGCAATTGGGGTTAAGTGACTTGACCAAGGTCACACGGCTAGGTTTTTGTTTGTGTGGGTTAAGTGTCTGAGGCCGGATCCGAACTCAGGTCCTTCTGACTCCAGGGCCGGCGCTCTACTCACTGTGCCACCTAGCCGCCCCGGGGATAATAATTCTTAAAGGATCTTGGGGACTGGCAGTTAATTGTTATCTTTAAAGAATCCTGTGTGAAGCTCTGAGAGAAGACAGAGAGAACTCTATTCCTGAATATACTTGGTCAGTTCACTGCCACTGGAGACAGTCTGTGAGGAATCTAGACAGTTAATTATCATTAGAATAAACCCGTGAGGAACTTGAGGAGTTAAGTGTCATCTTGGAGAGGCTGCAAAGACCCTTTGAGAAAACCATGTTTAACTGCCATTTCATAAAGGAATTGAGGGAATGTGTCTCTGAGTCCTGATGAGAACTGAAGTGAGTTAACTTTTATTCTGTGGAGAAGACATTCTGAGGAGAACTTCTAAGGGAAACTTGAGAAATTTTAATTGTCATTCTGCAAATTCAACTAACTATTGCATTTAGAGGAGGGATAAAAAGACATTTCTGAGAAGACATAAGTAAAGTGTCATTCTGTATGGAGATGAATTCACTACATTTTAAGTAATGTATAAGGTAATTACAGATCATACCTGCTAGATTGCTTTTAAACCCAATGAGAGAAAAAGAATTTATAAGGTAATGAATAAGTAGCAAAATGAGAGGTGGGGATGTGGTGTATTCATCCATGAGAGTATCTGAGAGGTATTGCTCATATACTGCAATACACCTACATATCCCAGTAGAGTCAGTCACCCAGTGTGGGGAGATATACATAGGACTGTTGAATGTGGGTTAGCAGTCATCACCACCACCATCATCGTCATCATTCCCCTGCTACTGGAAATATACTTTCAGTAAGCCTACAGAAATCAAGCTCACATCTTAATACTAGTGTTAACTTATGAAAAACAGTCATTTATTTACCTGTGTAAGGGTTAACAGGAAATTAAATATGAAAGAACAATAGGATTGCAACTTGTCTCAAAGGCCATTTCTCTGAACTCCACAGAATTAGATGAGAACAAGAAGATGAAAACAATAATAATAAAAATATTTATATAGAACTTTATGATTACATAGTGTTTTGTCTATGTTATCTTATCTGAGTTTCACAATAACCCACGTAGTAAGTAGGGAACATCATATCTTCCTTATTTTGTAGAAAAATATACTTAATCTCAGAGAGATTAACTGATTTGCCCAAAGTCACACAGTAAGTGACAGATCACAAACACAAATACAGTGCTTTTTCTGCTAGATTCTGCTGGCTAACTCAGTAGCTCAATAGGCAATTTTTTGGTAAATCATTAAAACTTCTTGATGCCCCAGTTTTATCATTGTAAAATGAGCTACTGGTACTTACTGTGAATAATGTATGGAAAATGCTTTTATATTACTAACTATAAAACAAGTTGTTTTGTAATCTGTGTCAGTGGAAAGGTGAAATGAGATCATTACAGGCCATGGACTTCACCATGATACCAAGATTACTGCCAGAGTTTGTGAGCTTTAGTCCCTCCTTTCCCAGGGGAGCTTCAAGGAAAGTTTGTAAGCTCTGCACTATTTATTAGGGAGTTGAAAAGGCAAATGGAATGAGTGCTTATTCTCAAACTCAAAAAAAAAAGTCAGCAGGAGGGACACACTTTCTATATTCTGAGTCAGGGAATAGGTGAATAGAAATTCAATTACCTAACCAAGCCAAGAATAGGGCTAGGATCTTGTTGAGAAGGGTGAGTCTGGAGACCTTACAGTAATCTAAGTGGGCCTTGGTGCAATAGCAAAGCTGACTAACAGTAGAGCAAAAAAAAAAATGTTGACTTGCCCTGAGGCATGCTGGCCTAGGTGGTGTCACTCAAAAGAGTGATGACACTTCCCTGAAGCAATAGTGGCAGCAATAGCAATAAAGAGCAATGACAGAAATAACGAAACTTCAGCTACTGAAAGCAGCAGCAATAGCAGCATCAAGGTAGAAAGCTTCCAAGTCTCATCAGAAACAGCTGCAGGAGCTGGTGACTTCCTGATTGCCAGGAAGCTTCAGGAGGCATAATTAGCTGCTAGGAGATGGAGCAATGACGTCTCAAGGAGTAGTTTTTAAGCTATCCGTGGCACTGATGTACAAACCCTCCTTCATCTCAGATTGGAAGTTATCTAGGGATTTGCTTGAGGAATAGGTTTAGGCCCTAAACCCTTCTCCAACATAATGTAAATTATAGAAAAGTGTACTCTCCTGTGGGGGGGTGGGGGTGGGGTCAGATAATGATTCTGGTTTTCTTTCCCTTTTTATTTGCTTTGCCACTAAGTCCTAATAAAATATTTTGTTATTTGATTTGTGCTTCCTGCCTGGTCTATTAATATAGTAGGTACTGAATGGGAACTCCCACATATTGCCCCTACATCAAACTCTAACAATATTTAATGGATCAAATAAATATAATTCTAGCCCAATACCCCCTCTCTCAAAGGAGAACAGAATAACCGGCCTCTAGCCCCAGCCTCCTGCTTCCCCTTTTGGTAGAAATCAGCCTCCTTTATAGAAGGGTTGGAGGAGAAGATGTTAGAAATGTCTATTCTTGCCTGTCTATGAATCTATGTGGACATAAAAATGCCTAAAGAAACAAGAAAAATATCCCTACTCCTTACACATGTAACCCATCATTCCATTAGGAAATAAGCAAGTTTGTCTCCTCTTTACCTATGTTTGTTCCTCTGATTGTGTGTGTGTGTGTCATTATAATTCCTAGCCTTTCAAATAACAGTGGGGAAAGGGGGCATCCTTGTTTTACTCATATTTATTGAGAAAGCTTTCTCCCCATTAAATACAATGCTAGCTTTTGATATTCTTTTGATCATATTTTAAAATGTCCAACTATGCCTATGCTTTAAGAGGTTTTTTTTTTAGCATAACTATTATACTTTGTCAAAACTTTTTCTATATCTATTGATACAATCATAAATGAAGGAGCATGACATAATGACCTAAGAACCAGCATTAGAACATGGAAGATCTGGTTCAAGCCTTACCTCTTGACGCATACTGTCTGTGTCACCCTGGGTAGGGCTCTTAACCTCTTGGTGCTCTGGGCAACTCCGTAGGATCACAAGTTGGAGAGAGGTTCTAATGAGTTCCCTATCACAATTAAATCACAGGTACAGGCCCTATCCCTACTCTATTGTTATATCATGTGGTTTCAGATGTATTTTTTATCTTGTTTTATTGTTTTCCTAATGCTGAACAAGTCTTGGATCTGTGGTATAAATCCAGTTTGATCATAATGAATAATTTGTGTATATATTGGTATAGATTTTTTTTGTTAGTATGTTATTTAAAAGTTTTAAATAGGGGCAGCTAGGTGGCATAGTGAATAAATAGAGCACTGGCCCTGGAGTCAAGAGGACCTGAGTTAAAATCCTACCTCAAACACTTGATACTTCTAGTTGTGTGACCTTGTACAAGTGACTTAATCTTCATTGCCTCACTTCCCTATCAAAAAAATGTTTAATCAATATTCCTTAGTGATACTCATCTATAAGTGTCTCTCTTTGCTTTATCTGTCCCTGATTTAGATCATGGGGCTATGTTTTTCTCTTAAATATAGATGTACATATACATATTGTATATGCATATATATATATATATATCTGGAGGGTGAAGTGGGCATAATCACACTAGAAGGATCAGAATAAACTGTGGTTTGAAAGTAGCACTTGAGCTGAGCCTTGAAGGAAAGCTAGAAAATATACTAGGAAGAAGCAAGGAAGGAGAGCATTCCAGCTGTAATGGGAACTAACACAGATAGCCTCTGACAATATCTGTCCTATGTAAAGCCTGGGGAACCTGTTTCTAGGAGAATGATGTGTAAAGGATGTGCCTTAGAGAGAAATGAGCATGACATTCTCTAGCTGATTCTGGTCTGCTAACCACATGGTTAAGAATAACTTCTGGTTTGGCCCTCTACCTGCAACTAGGGGTGATATCAATAAGCATTAACAAGCCTTCATCTGGAAGGAAGGAAGGAAGGAAGGAAGGAAGGAAGGAAGGAAGGAAGGAAGGAAGGAAGGAAGGAAGGAAGGAAGGAAGGAAAGAGGGAGGGAGGGAGGGAGGGAAAGAAGAGGGAAGGAAGGAAGGAAGGAAGGAAGGAAGGAAGGAAGGAAGGAAGGAAGGAAGGAAGGAAGGAAAGAAGGAAGGAAGGAAGGATGGATGAAGGAAGGAAGGAAGGAGAGAGGGAAGAGGGAGGGAGAAAAAAAGTTAAAGAAAAAAACATTTATTTAGTACCTTTTATATGCCAGGGACCATGTTAAGTGCTTTACAAATATTATTTCATTTGAGCCTTACAACAACCCTTAGAAGTAGATGCTAATATCAATTCATAATTTACAGTTAAGGAAATTGAGAAAACAAAGGATTACTGACTTGCCTAAAGTCTAGGGTCACATTTGAATTCAGGTCTTCCTCACTCCAGGTCCAGTATTCTGTGCTACATGGCCCCATGAAATGAGCTTCAGTTCTTCGTCTCTTTGTTTATTATTTTTTGTTTCAGAAGAAGGAACTGGAGATTCTGACCTCTGAGTTTCAAAAGGTCAGAAGAGGTACCCAACTGCCATCCTAGAATTCGAATTTTGAGCCAACTCTGCTTTAATGTACTGAGGAGCAAAGAGTAACCTTTGGGAGTGACCTTCAGACCTAGCCTAGCAGCAGCTGAGACCAAGATTCATTTGTCAGTTATGCTGTGTCTAGATGTGAACTTGGTGGGATCAATATCATATAGAAACCAGCTAAGAGTAAGCATACTCTTCCTAGAGGCAAAAGTGGTACAAGGGAGAGCATGCCTCAGGTGCTGGGAGAAATTTTATGCTTGCTCTTTGCTATGTTTTCAGATTGATGTTAAGTGGTAAATGGAACTGGAGTATTAGTCATTCACTGGCACGTAACAAGAGAGGAACCCAGTTGGTGGGGGTTGAGTCAATGGCATTAGGAACACCTCAAACCTCTCAGGATACCCCTGCACAAACACACAGATAGAATATTCTTCCTGTCAAGTATATAAACTTTACTGTATCTATAGGCAAATTAAGGCTGGTCATTATGAAGTAAAGAAAGTGAACATCAAATCCACCAATTCATAGTACTTTCCTACATAATATAAATATTCCAAAAGAAAAATTAATTATTACTTTAAAGTCTGACATTGCTTAAAGTTTTTTTTTTTCCAAATGGCAGCCCTTAATCAAGAATAGTGCTTGGAGGGGGAATAAAGAGAATTTCTGATGAAAAATCAGGGCAGTTGAACATTACACTCAGCAGGACTATGTGACAATATAGATGAGAATGGTAATTGCACTAGATTAGCTAGAAATGATTGGGCAAATCTAGCTGTTTGGCCATTCTGATTCCTGTCAAGTCTTCATTTAGTTTAAAGATGGTTTCAGAATGGAAATGTCACACTTCAGTACAACACAGAGAATCTCCTAATGATGTAGCATGCTTTTTAAAAAGTGTACAATATAATAACATTTTGATTCTATGCCCTTGCCTGACATAGATTTTTTTAGCACAGCATGCTTGAAAGAACATGAAAATGAGCTTAAAATATTGCAGGACATAGGTGTTGCCAAAAGCATAAAATGCTAAAAAAGAAAAGTATAAACTGATTATACTCCTGTATTTCTCTCTCCTCCCATTGTTTTCCTCTGTCTCTGCCTCTTTCTGTCTCTCTGTCTCTGTCTCTGTCTATCTGTCTCTCTTTCTCTCTCACACACACTTAAAAACATACTTTTTATGTTTATTTTAAATATAGAAAGCAAAGTCTAAACTTCATTCAAGGATTCCAGCAATTTGACCCTAACCTACCCTTCCAACCTTATCTTTCATCACTCCCCTTCAAGCAAAGATTAATTTGTTGCTCTCCATCTCCCGTGAGTATGCCCCTCATATTTTCTACTTTCATATGATTGCTTACCATTGTCTTTACCTAGAATATCTTCTTCTTTCTCTTCCCCTTCTTTCCCTCCTTCTATTCACTTACCCTCCCCACTCAAATCCTTCCTTACATCTCTCCTACAAAGTCTTCCCCTTCACAGTAATACATGCATTTTGAAACACCTTTTTTAAAAGCATGATCTTCTGAAATCTCCCTTCCTCCTTTTGTTGTCTAACCTAAACCTATGAGGCTAATGAGGGGAATTTCAGGTCTAATAGGAGGAGAGACTTTCTTTGTGGCGGAGAGGTTGGTGCAATAGCTCACAAATCATGCCACCTGGGCAGCTGTCTGGTTCACCTGCGTGAAAGAGCAACCCAGCATGGGACTTGCCAACAATTAATTGTGCAGAGGAGATAGAAAAATTGAAGTATTTCTGCTTTCCTTAAAATCATTCCTATCATTACTAGGCATGCACAAGAAGGATAAGCTAGAGGAGAAAAGAACAGCCTTATTTCAAGGTTTTATTTATCCTCATAAGTGCATATGAATGGTCACTAATTATTATTTGAAAATTAATCTGAGATATTTATATTCTATATAATCATGCTCTTTCCTTCACGTGCTAGGTATATAGCTCAGTTTCTATTGAGGTCAACCCCATTCTCTCAGTCACTCATGTTCAGAACTTTGATCATTCTTGATCTTTCCTATCTCTCACCCCACATACTGACCATTTTTATTTCACAAAATCTTTCCCACCTGCCTGATTCCCACCACTCTACACCAATCCAAGGCCTCATTACCTTTCACTTGGATTATTGCAATAGCCTGCTAAAGTCTCCTTACCACCTCTCTATCTTCCACATGTCTGTCTAGGTCACCTTCCTGAGGCACAGGTCTGACCATGTCCCTGCATTGCTCAAAAACAGTTTACCTCATTGCCTCTGAGACAAAATCAAAACCTCTTAGCCTAAAAATTCAATCCCTCCATGACCTATCACCAACATACTTCTCCAGTAATATTTCATACTATGCTTCAAATACTCTATTATCCAACCAAATTAGATTATTTACTCCTCTTCAAACTTCACATTATTTCTCCTCCCTCAATGCATTTGGAGAGGCCATTCCTCATGCTTAAATTGCATCCATCCTCAACTTTTAAAGACCCTTTAAGGCAAAGTTTTGGTGCTAACTTCTCCTTCAGGCCTTTGCTAATACCGCCAAATATTAATGCGTTCTCCCACCTCAAACTCTCTTAGAACTCTTGGATTTATCCCTTTCTCCCATCCTATTTTATTTTTTTAAAAAATACTTGTGTTCATGTTGAATTGCTCCTATAGAGTGGAAGTTTTCTGAGGGCAGGGACAATTTCATTTTTGTCTTTGTATTCCCAGTTCCTAGCACAATCAATGCCTTACACATAGTATAAACTTAATACTTGTTCAACTGAAATGAACTGAATGAGGTAAATATTTACATAGAGAAAGAGTTCCAAAAAGTTCTACTCCAATTCCTCATCATTGTATGGATGTGGTCTTGGGCTCTAAAAGGCTAAGTCAATAAATCTAGCAAGTTTTACAATGCTAGAAAGAGTTCAAACAGGATGCTGGTCAGAGACCTATCTGGTTATCTGAGGAAAAACCTAGCTATAACATCAATAGTTTGGTCACTGCACAATGAATACTTTTGCTATGGCAACCTTGGAAACAAAGTAAAATTTGTAAAATATTCATCAGTCCTCTATGATCCACTTTCATCTGCAGAGTATTGGTAATGGAGTGACAAAAAAGGGGATAGAGGTACTAAGAATTAGTCTTTTTATGACAGTTTATAAACAAGAAACCAAATGTTGGTATCACACAATACATCTTTGAAGACTGATCAACAACATACCTTTAAAAGAACTGAATCACATCATTACTTATATACTCATAATAAATGTTTCCCAGTGGAGCTACCCTGTGAGTGAATGGTTGAGATTGTAACATTCATAGAGCACCTTCGAACAGTAACATTGCCAACAGGGATCCATGCCAAAAGCGATTGCACACTGACCATATGTTCCACAGAGACTTTTTACCTGGCAGAGACTGAATACCACATGATCCCAGCATAAAGAAAGCTTGCTATGACATTGCCAGAATACATCAATAGCTCTGCAATGTTGAAGGCATGGTGAGTAGCCTCTGTACATGTGTGCCCTAGACAAATACACTCCTTGCATGCCACCCGTAAATTTGTTTTTAATTTCATTTAAAATTTTTCACTTAAATGCCACAAAACAGTATCACCATACAGACAGAAAAATAGAAAAGTAGGATGTATATGAAACCATGTATCTCCATTTCAAAACTTTTGGGAGTTTGTAAGTATATAGTAAATTCCACACATTATTTTCAACAGTGGCCTGTCATTCTGTTCTTCCTTCTTTTCTCTTCTGTGTGTTTAAGTAAAAGTTTCAATGGATTGCTTTATTTTTTAACAGTATGGCTTATGGTGCCTTTCTTCCTAACACCATCCTCAATATTTTTAAGTAGAGGAAAGGTCAAAAAAATCCTTGTAATATATAAGCATAATCAAGCAAAGTGAATCCCCATAATGACCACATCCAGAAAGGTTGTATCTCTTTCTGCATCATCTATCACCTATGTCAGGAGATAAATAACCTGTTCATTATAGGTCTTCTGGAGAGATGGTTGCATTGAAGACATAGATCATTGAACTGATCAGAGTTTTAAGTCATTCAAAGTTGTTTTTCTTTACAATGTTGTTGTCCTTGTATAAATTATTCTCCTGGTGTTGCTCACTTTACTGTACCATTATAGTACCCAGAATTCTCTGTAATCACCTCTTTCATAGTTTCTTAAGTATGTGATAATATTCCACTGCATTCATATGCCACAATTTATTTAACCATTCCATAACTGATGGGAACCCCCTAGATTCTGATTCTTTGCTTCCCCCCCCCCCTTTTAATTCTCCTTTCAGAATCAGGAAGCTTAGAAATAGAATTGAGTCTATTCCTTTCCCCATATTATATCACTCTTAATGTGCCCTCCAATTGCACTTGTTTCTGTCCATTGTGATATATTTATGCTCCAAACTGGTTGTGTATGTGTTCAATTCTTTTTTTTTTCCATTTCACTTAAGAGTAAGGTTCGTCTGATGCCTGCTCTCCCCATCTTTTCCACCATGTTTGTATACTCTTCTTCTCATGTATCTTAAATATGAGAAAGAGCAAGTTCTACTCCCCACTTTTTCCTTTCTCCTTTTGCTTATTTTATTTGTTCTCCCCTCTTCAATCCTCAGGGCAGAATCAGTTCAATGGCAAGTCCTCTATTTTTTCTTATCTCCTTTAATATCCTTTGAATATATTAAGGTTCTGACGGAACAATTGGTTCCCTTTCCTCTGTTGTAATGTCAGCATAACATCATAGTTCTTTATAATGAGCAAAATACATTTACCTTTCTAGATTTTTCTTGATTCTTCATGTCAAAATTCCTAGTTCTGATCTTTTCATGAGAGATGCTTGAAAATCTTTTATTCCATTAAAATCCATTTTTTCCTTATAGGATTATACTCAACTTTTTCAGAAGAATATGTTTTTGGTTGTAAGCCTATGCCCTTTAAAATATTGTATTTCAAATTTTTCTCCTGATTTTTTTATTATAAGCTGTTAAGTCTTATGTGATCCTGACTGAAGTTTCCTGGAAGTGAGTGTGGCCAATTTAGTGACCAGTGTGAGTATAGTTTAGATCAGGGTAAAGCATGGATCCATGTTCTCTAGATCACTGTCCTGATTTTAATTACTTAATTTTTAACATTAATTTAAAAAATCATTTCCAAATACTTTCCCTTCCTTCTCCTACCTACTACCCATTAAGAAGGCAAACAATATTATGTCATTTTATTATATCATGTATAATTATACATGGGAAGTCATGCATAAAATATTTCCACATTAGTCATGTTGTGAACAAACAATAAAAAGCAAGAAGCATAAAGAACATTTTAAAAGTATGCTTCAGTCTGCACTTAGAATTCATTAGTTCTCTCTCTAGAGATGGATAGTATTTTGGGGTCTTTTGAAATTGTCTTAGATCATTGTATTGATCAGAGTAGCCAAGTTTTTTCAGCTGATCATCATTACAATATTGTTGTTACTGTATGCAGTGTTCTTCTGGTTATGCTCACCTCACTTCATATTAGTTCATGTCTTCCCAGGTTTTTCTGAAACCATTCCCTTTGTCATTTCGTATAGCACAATAGTATTCCACCACAATCATATAACTTGTTAAGCCACTCTCCAGTTGATGGACATAGCCTGAGTTTCCAATTCTTTGCCACCACAAACAGAGCTGATATAAATATTTTTGTACCTATAGGCACTTTTCCCTTTTCTATAATATATGTTATTCATACCTAGTAGTGATATTGCTGGGTCAAAGGGTATTCAGAATTTAATAGCCCTTTAGGTTAGTTCTAAATTGTTCTCCAGAATGGGTAGACCAGTCCACAGCTCCACATTCAGTGCACTAGTGTATCTATTTATCCACATACCCCCCAGCATTTATTTTTCTTTTCTGTCATGTTAGCTTTTTCTCTAATTAATAATGATTTAGAGCATTTTCATGTGACTATTGATATCTTTGACCTCTTTTATCAATTGGGGAAGGGCTTTTTAAAAAAATAAATTTGACTCCATTCAAGAAATCAGGCCTTTGTCAGATAAACTTATAAATGTTCGTTCCCTGTTTCCTTCTTTCCTTCTCATTTTAGATGTGCTGAGTTTGTGCAAAAACTTTTTAATTTCATGTAGTCAAAATTATCCATTTTACTTCCTGTTAGCTTCTTTATGTCTTGTTCAATTATAAACTCTTTCCTTATCCATTGATCTGACAGGTAAATTTTCCCATAGTCCCCTAATTTGCCTATGATATCACCTTTATGTCTAAATCATGCATCCATTTTGACCTCATCTTAGTATATGGTGAGAGATGTTGGTCTATGCCTTGTTTCCACCAAACTACTTTCCAGTTTCCCTAGCAATTTTTGTCAGATGGTGCACTCTTGCCCCCAAAGGCTTGGATCTTTGGCTTTAACAAACACTAGATTACTATGATCATTTGCTATTGGGTATTGTGTGCCTAATCTATTCCACTGATCCACCACACTATTTCTTAGCCAGTACCAGATTGGTTTGATGATTACTACTTTATAATATTGTTTGAAATCTGGAGCTGATGGACTGCTTCCTTCATGTTTTTTTTTTCATGAATTCTCTTGATATTCTTGAACTTTTGTTGTTCCAGATGAATTTTGTTATTATTTTTCCTAGCTCTATATAATAATTCTTTGGTAGTTTGATTGGCATGTCACTAAATAAGTAAATTAATTTAGGTAGATTTGTCGTTTTTATTATCTTGGCCCAACCTACCCATGAGCAATTAATATTTCTGCAATTGTTTTAGATCTGTCTTTACTTGTGTGAAAAATATTTTGTAATTGTGTTCATATAGCCCTTGAGTTTATCTTGACAGGTAGACTCCCAAGTATTTTATAATGGCTACTGTTATTTTAAATAGAATTTCTCTTTCTATATCTCCCCACTGGATTTTGTTGATAATATATACAAATGCTGATGATTTATGTGGGTTTATTTTCTATCCTGCAACTTTTCTAAAAGTCTTAATTGTTTCAGCTAGGATTTTTTTTTTAGTTAATTCTATACAGTTCTTTAAGTATCCCATTAATATCACCTTTAAAAAGTGATAGCGTTTCTTTTTGCCTATTTTTATTCCTTCAACTTCCTTTTCTTCTCTTATTGCTATGGCTAGCATTTCTAGTACGATATTGAATAATAGTGGTGATAATGGGCTTCCCAGTTTCACCCTAATCTTATAGAAAAGGTTTAGAGTTTATCCTCAATACAGAATGCTTGCTGATGATTATAGATAGTACATATTCTAAAGAAAGTTCCATTTATTCCTATGCATTTTAGTGTTTTCAATAGGAATGAGTGTTGTATTTTGTCAAAAGTTTTCTCTGCATCTATAATTATGTTTTGATGGTTTTGTTATTGATATGGCCAATTATGCTAACACTTGTCCTAATATTGAACCAGCCCTGCATTCCTGGTAATAACTCCACCTGGTCATAGTGTATAATCTTTGTGATAGATTGTTGTAATCTCCTTGTTAGTATTTTATTTAAAATTTTTGCATCAGTATTCAATACGAAAATTGGTCTATAGTTTTTTTCATCTCTTTTTTTGCTTTCCTTGTTTTAGGGGACATAGCTCTGTCATAAAAGGAATTTGGTAGGACTCCATTGCTATTTTTTCTCAGATCTTAATATAATATTAGGATTAATTGTCCTTTAAATATTTTGGTAGAATTCACTTGTAAATCCATCTGGCACCAAGGGTTATTTCTTAGAGATCTCATTTATGACTTGTTAAAAAAAATTCTAAGAAGGGTTAATCAAAAATTCTATTTTTCTGCTAATCTGAGCAATTTATATTTCTGTAAATATTCATCCATTTCACTTATGTTGTCAGTTTCGCTGGCATATAATTGGGCAAAATAACTTCTAAGAATTGTTTTAATATCGTCTTCACTGATGGTGCATTTCAGTTTTGATACTAGTAATTGTTTTTCTTCTTCCTTTTTTAAATAACTGAATTAACCAATGGTTTAACTGTTTTATTTTTTTTTCACAAAACTAGCTCTTGGTTTTATTTATTAAGTCAACATTTTTTTTACTTTCAGTCTTATAAATTTTTCCTTTGATTTTCAGGATGTCATTTTGGTATTTAAGTGGGGATATTAAGTTTGTTCTTTTTCTATTTTTATTTAGTTGCATGCCCAACTTGTTGGTTTGCTCTTTCTCTCTTTTATTGGTGCATGCATTTAGAGATATCAAACTTCCCCTAAGTACTGGATTGCATCCCACATTTTGGTATATTTCATTGTTGTCATTATTTATAATGAAACTATTAATTGTATTATTTGTTCTTTGGTGCATTTATTCTTGTTTTCAAATAACATTTTATTTTTTCCATTTTCACATTTCACATTCTTTGTTTTTAAGTTTGAGTTCCAAATTTTTTCCTTCCCTCCTTCACCACCTCCTCCCTAAAACAGAAAGTATTTTTGATATAGGTTATCTATGTGTCATTATGTTAAATATATTTCCATATTAGACATGTTGTAAAAGAAGAAACAAAACAAAAGAAAAAATGAAAAAAAAAGTGAAAACTGTATGCCTCAATCTGCATCCAGACTCTGTCACAGTCCTTTGTCTGAATGTGGATAACACTTTCCATAATGAGTCCTTTGTCATTGTCTTGGATCATTGTATTGCTGAGAAGGTTTAAATCATTCATAGTTGATTATCACAGAGTGTTGCTGTTACTATGTCCAGTGTTCTCCTGGTTCTGCTCACTTTACTTTGTTTCAGTTCATCTAAGCCTTTCCAAGTTCTTCTGCTCTGCCTTTCTTATCATTCCATTACATTCATATACTATAACTTATTCAGCCATTCCTTAGTTGATGGATATCCTCTCAAACTCCAATTCTTTGACACCACAAAAAAAGCTGCTATACATATTTTTGTACAAGTGAGTCCTTTTCTCTTTTTTATGATTTCTTCAGAATACAGACTAGTAATTGTATCGCCAAATCTAAAGGTATGCACAGTTTTATAGCTCTTTGGATATAGTTCCAAATTGCTCTCCAGAATGGTTGGATCAGTTCACAACTCCACCAACAGTGCATTAGTGTTCCAGTTTTCTCACATTCTGTCCAACATTTATCATTTTCCTTTTCTGTCATATTAGCCAATCTGATAGATATGAGGTGGTACCTCAGAGTTGTTTTTATTTGCATTTCTCTAATCAATAATAAAATTTAGAACATTTCTTCATATGACCATATATAGCTTTGATTTCTTCATCTGAAAACTGCCTGTTAATATCCTTTGACCACATTTATCATTTGGGGAATGGCTTTTATTCTTATAAAAATATGGAATGTTTCATGAATTTGTGTGTTATCCTTGTGCAGTGGTCATGCTAATCTTCTCTATATAATTCCAATTTCAATATATGTTTTGCTTGGTCCACTTATTCTTTAGGATTAGATTATTTACTTTCCAATGAATTTCTAATTTATGATTCCACATGCTTCTATTGAATATAAGTTTTATTGCATTATTGTCTGAAAAGCAAGCATTTAATATTTCTCCTTTTCTCTGTTTGTGAGGTTTTATGCCCTAACACATGGTAAATTTTTGTGAAGGTGTCATATACAGTTGAGAAAAAGGTTTACTTATTTTCATTCCCATTAAATTTTCTCCCAAGGTCTAGCATATCTAACTTTTCTAAAATTCTATTCATCTCCTTATCACCTTTCTTATTTATTTTATGGTTAGACTTATCTAATTCAAAGAGGAGAAAGTTGAAGCCCCCTCCCCACTCACATAGTTTTACTGTTTATTTCCTCCTATAACTCATTTAACTTTTCATTTAAGAATTCAGATGCTATGTTATTTCATACACATATGTTTAGTATTGATATTTCCTTATTGTCGGTGGTGCCTTTTATTAAGATGTAGTTTCTGGGGGGCGGAGCCAAGATGGCAGAGTAGAAACAGCATTTCCAATGTGCTCTGCCCCACACAAATTTCAAACAATGTGAAAGGGAGCTCCAAACAACTTCTGGAGCCACAGCACCCACAGAACGGCATAGAGAAGCTAATCTCTTGCTGAGGACAGCCCAGCAGCCCTGCAGGGAGCAGCCAGCACAGCGCTCTGAGAGCAGGCAGCACAGCGCCCTGGGAACCAACAGCGCAGCTCACAGAGCCGAGCCCAGGTCCGTGGTTTTAGCCCCAGGGCGGCCGGGCCTTCAGCAGGCTGGTGGAACCCCAGAACACCAGCAATTGTGGCGATTCCAGAATTATCAGCACAGATATGCCTAGGACAAAGTGAGAGGTTAGTGCCCTATGGACTTTGGGACCAGTATTTGGGGAACACGTGGCTTCCTCCCCTGGGGGCAAAAAGCTGCTGAAGAAACAGCTGCACAGAAGCCATTTTGCAGCATCAGTAGTGGCTCTAGCTCCTGGTCTGCGAACTGTAGGAAGATCCAGCAATCAGTCTGGGGGTTAATCGCTTTTGCTTTAAACTGCCTGGATCTGGATTGTGGTCTGGGGGGGAAGTTTGGGGTGGGTATCCAACTTGCCAGAGTGGGTGGAGGCTTTACAGAGGCCACCCAACTGGCGGAAGTTGTGAAGACCCCACGTTTGGGCGGAAGCTCCCCTGTCTGGTGGCAGAGTCCTACTGTGGCAACAAGCCCAAAAATCAAGAAATTAAGTGGCAATATGCCTAGGCAAACGAAACAAAATAAACAGAAAAGTTCAACATTGGACTCCTATTTTAGGGGCAAAGAGGCTCAAAGCATGGAGGAGGACTGTGAGGTCAGAACTCCTGCACCAAAAGCCCCAAATGAAAATACAAGCTGGCTACAGGCCATAGAGGACCTTAAGAAGCAGATAAGAGAAGTGGGGGGAAAATTGGGAAGAGAAATGAAAAAGATGCAAGAAAAGTATGAAATGACAGTCAACAGCCTGACTGAGGAAAATAACACCTTAAAAAATAGACTAACTCAAATGGCAAAAGAGGCTCAGAAAGGCAATGAGGAGAAGAATGCCTTAAAAGTCGAATTTGCCAGATGGAAAAAGAATCTCAAAAGTTCACTGAGGAGATTCATTCCTTCAGAGTTAGACTGGAGAAAATGGAAGCTAATGACTTTATGAGAAATCAAGATACTATTAAACAGATCCAAACAAACGAAAGAATAGAAGGCAATGTGAAACATCTCATGGGAAAAACCACTGACCTGGAAAATAGATCCAGGAGAGACAATTTAAAAATTATTGGACTACCTGAAAGCCATGATCAAGAAAGAACCTAGAAATCACCCTTCAAGAAATTCTCAAGGAAAACTGCCCTGATGTTTTAGATCCAGAGGGCAAAATAGAGGTTGAAAGAATCCACCAGTCACCTCCTGAAAAAGATCCCAAAAAGAAAACTCCCAGAAATATTATAGCCAGGTTCCAGAATCCCCAGATCAAGGAGTAAATACTACAAGCAGCCAGGAAGAAACAATTTCAATATTGTGGAAACACAATCAGAATGGCACAGGACCTGGCAGCTTCCACACTGAGGGATAGAAGGGCATGGAATATGATATTCCAGAGGGCAAAAGAGCTGGGAATGAACCCAAGGGTCACCTACCCAGCAAAACTGAGTATCTTGTTTCAGGGGAAAATATGGTCATTCAGTGTAATAGAGGACTTTCAAGCATTCTTGATGAAAAAAACAGAGTTGAATAGAAAATTTGATATTCAGACACAAGAAGCAAGAGATGCTTGAGAAGGTAATCAAGGAAAAGAAATCAAAAGGAACTTATCAAAGTTGGGCTATTTACAGTCCTACATGGAAAAACAATAACTGTGTTTGATGAAACCTTTCTCATTATGAAAATAATTGAAGAAGGGTACATGGCATATGTTCACAGATATACATGGATAGAGGTTATAGGTTGAATTTGATGGGAAGGGATGATTATTTTATTTTTGGAGGGCAATTGGGGTTGGGTGACTTGCCCAGGTTCACGTGGCTGGGTTTTTGTTTGTGTGTTGGGTGTCTGGGGCCAGATCCAAGCTCGGGTCCTTCTGGCTCCGGGGCTGGCTGTCTGCTCGCTGCGCCACCTAGCCGCCCCAAGGAAGGAATGATTCTTAAGGGGTGAAGTCAAGAGGTGAGAGAGGGAAGTGGCAAGAGGAGATGGAGAGAGACAGGGTAGGGCAAACCATCTCATGTAGAAGAGGCAAGGGGAAGTAGTTGCAGGGGAGGGGAAGAACAGGAAGGCAAAAAGGCAAAAGCATATTCTCACTGAAGTTGGCTCAAGGAGAGAATCACATACATACTAAATGGAATATCTTACCCTCACTCTCCTGAGTAGGGGAAAGGGGGATGAGAGGGGGGATAATGGAGGGGAGGGCATTCTGGGGAGAGGGGAGGTTAGAAGTACCCACTATCAAAGAGGGACAGGATCAAAGTAGGTAATGGACCAGGTGAGAGGTGAGACAGGCGGGAGGGAAATATAAGCAGTCTTTTACAATATATCTACTATGGTAATGTTTTGCATAGATATACATGTACAACACATACTGAATTGCTTATCTTCTCAGAGGGAGTGGGTGACAAGGGAGAAGGGGAATGGATCTGAAAATCGAAGTTTTAAAATTAAATGTTTCATAAGATGTCCAGGCAGTGGGGCTCAGAGATTCACCTTGCCCTAATGGCAAAGTCGAAGGGGGTATGGGAGAAGATATGGGAGAGAGCAGATTGGATGAGGGGATATCTAGTGGGACTGCTATTCTGGGGTGGTGGGTAGGGAAAAAAAGGGGGGAAAATGTAACTCATAATCTGGTGGAAATGAATGATGTAAACCAGAAGTTAATAAAGCATTTGTTTAATTAAAAAAAAAAAAGATGTAGTTTCCCTGCTCAACCCTTTTAAGTAAGTCTATTTTTGCTTTCACTTTGTTTGAGATCAACATCACTACTGCTGCCTTTTTACATCAGCTGAAATATAATAAATTTTGCTCTAGCTCCAATTAAATTCTGTGTGTGTGTGTGTGTGTGTGTGTGTGTGTGTGTGTGTGTGTGTTTCAAGTGTGTTTCCCCAAACAATATATTGTTAGATTCTGGTTTCTAATCCATTCTGCTATCTGCTTCACTTTATGGGTGAGTTCATCTCATTCATATTCAAAGTTATGATTACTAGCTGTACATTTTTTTCTTTATCCTATTTTCTTTTGTTTATCCTCTCTTTTTTAACCCTGTCCCTCCTCAAAAGTCAGCTTTGCTTCTGACCAATCTGACCAATGCCTCCCTTACTCTACCTTCCTCTTTTTATCACTCCCTAACCCTTCATCCCTTTCCCCTTTTACTTCCCCTCTTGGTAAGATAGATTTCTAGATCCAGTTGAGTGCATATATACATTCTTCCCTCCTTGAATCAATTTAGATGAGAGTGAGATTCACATATTGACCATCACCCTCCTCCATCATTTTCCCCTTCACTGTAAAAGCTCTTCTTTGCACACCTCTTTTAGGTGTGATAATTTCTCTATTCTCCCACTCCTTTCCCCTTGCTCCCAATGCATACCTCTTTCTCTCTCTTCTTTTTATTAGATCATTATTATTTTTATTTTTGAGATTGTTCTTATTGATTCACTCCAGTGCCCTCTATGTAAACTTTTAACTGCCCTAAAAAATTTTAAGTTCTTAAGAGTTACACATATCATCTTCCCCAATAGGAATATAAATAGTTTAACCTTATTAAGTCTCTTAGGATTACTCTTTCATGTTTACCTTTTTATGTTTCTCTTGAGTCTTGTACTTGAAAGTCAAATTTTCTATTCAGCTCTGGTCTTTTCATCAGGAATACTTGAAAGTCCTCTATTTAATTAAATGACCATGTGTACACACACACACACACACACACACACACACACACACACACAATCTAGAGATTACCTAAAAAGAAATGCATGAATCTATAATAATTACATACAAAAACTCAAAGAAAAATGTTTTCCATAAGGACTACAAGAGTGCCTAGAAGAAATGAAACAAAACATGAAAGACAAAATAAAAGCTTTTGTTGTTTGTCTCTCAAAGAGTACCATGACATAAGGGAGGTGATGCCATGACATGCAAGGGGACTGGATTTAAGTGAGGGAGGGCTGTGCAAAATCACCAGCCTCAATTTCTCCTCTGGAACCATCTGGGTCCAATGGCGAGATAAGGATAACCATAGATGGCCATAGATGCAGTGGGAGACCTTGGCCTTTTTAAGCTAAGATCTTTAACAGATCTCAGTTTGACTGAGGCAATACCCATTCAGTGATTAAGGCTAGGTAAGAAATGAGGCAGAGGATGGTCACTTCACCTAGTCAAAAAGAAAAATTCAAAAATTCTTAAAGGAAAAAATGGAGGAAGAATTGTTTGGAGGAGAAAGAAATAAACTTTGTCCAAGTAACAGACTACTTGAAAACTAGAATAGAACCCTAAAATCAATGACTCCATGAGATGACCAGAAATATTAGAACAATTAATCAATGCTACTCCTCAGAGCTTCCAAGTACCCTTCTGTGAGTTTATAATATCCTTTGATGCTTTCTTCAGTTGTTCTGAGAAGCTAAGGATTTGTGTGTGTGTGTGTGTGTGTGTGTGTGTGTGTGTGTGTGTGTGTGTGTGTGTGCTGTCCCTGGCTTTGCTGATAGTCCCCTTTCTTATTGCCCTGGGCTAAATTTTTGTGAAATTTAGGGGTGGAAAAAGTCACTGTAGTTTCTCATTGGATTTCTTGATTATTGTTTGGTCAGGAATTATGGGAGAGCTGTGCATTCTGCCTCAATTCAAGCAGCAATCTTGGTAGGAAGGCTTCCCTATAGATTTGTTTGATGTAGATTTTTTATTTTCTTAATTCACAATGTCTAGTTTTATTCTAGCTGAATTGATTGTATTTGCTTAAAAGGTTTTAAATTTTATTTAACAAAAATTTATTCTATTTTTGTCTTTTGTATTATCTTCTAACATTTCTTCTTATGACTTTCTCTGTCTATCCACAGTTAAGAGAGCATGTATTGATATATTCATATGAGATTTTTTGCTTTTGTTATTAAAATAATGGAATATTTATAATGTTTCTACATTATAAATTATGCTAAAATTATATGGGTTTTTTTTTCATTACTTCATTGATTATATTGGTGCATAGTTCTCTTTCTTTGATTTATCCCCTCCTGACTTAGGTATCAGCAATATTTATTTGTTTCCTAAATGGAGAAAGCCATGTTAGAATGCTACCCCCCTCTATTTTGGTGAATTGTTTAACTATCTGATACAGAAAGAGGCTTGTTTGGAAATTCATTTATGGACTACTCATTCTTTGTGTAAAAACACTGATTGCTGTTTTGTTTTATTTTTGTAAATATTCATCCTTTTCCTTCTCAATTTTGGGGGCATATAGTTGTGATTAGTAGCTTCTGATAATTTTCTTTTATTTACTCATTATTCACTGTGAATTTGTCATTCTCATTGTTTATTTTGATGATTTAATCTTCTCTCTATTCCAATTTTTAAATTGCATGTTTAATTCTTTAAGGGTCTCTTTTTCTTTTCTTTTAGTTTTCTTTTATTTTTTTATTTTTTGCTTTTTGGAAGGCAGTTGGGTTAAGTGACTTGCCCAAGGTCACATGGCTAGTTTTTGTGTTAAGTGTCTGAGGCTGGATTTGAACTCAGGACCTCCTGACTCCAAGACCAGTGCTCTATTCACTGTGCCACCTAGCTGCCCCAAGGGTCTCTTTTTCTTTGTATAATGCATATTTTCAAAGATAAAAAAATTTTTCTAAGGAAACTTTATTAAGTGTTTCCATGATCAGTTCTTTAACCCACTCATTATTTAGGATATTATTACTTAGTCTCCACTTAGGTTTCTAGATCTTATTTCCTTTACTGAATACTATATGAATATGCTATTATCTGTTAAGAATTATTTAATATTACTGTCCTGCATTTATTACTTCTTTCCTGGCCTAGCACATGACCAGCTTCTGTAAGCAATACTATATAATGTTGAAGAATAATTCTTTAATATTTAATCATCACCATAAGTCTATCAAATCTGATTTTTATAAAATTCTATTCAGATCTATAATTTCTATTGTGTTTATTTTTCTGTTATAAAATTGTAAAAGAATGATGTTAAAAGCATATACAATTACCTTATTATCAAGGTTTTTATTGCATTAGATATTATGCTTTACAGTACATTTATTGACTAATAATTAATATTGCTTAAAAATATTGATACCATTTCCAATGTTTACAGCATTTTTCTATATAATATAATATCCTGATTTCTTTTCTTCTCTGTGGTAGGTTTATTTTGACTTTTACCTTTCCCAATATCAAGACTACTTTCTGGGATTCTCCTAAAATATAACACATTTTATTCTGGAACCTCATTTTAATTCCAGATATGTCTTTAGGTTATAAATATTTTTATTTTGTGCAGCAAATTGTGAGACTCTTTTTTCTGATCCATTCTGCCACACTTTCTTGTTATCTGGACCAGTTTAGACCATTAACATTTAAGGTCATAATTGTTTAAATTTGTGTTTTCCTCCATCTAATTATATTGTATTACATTTTTTAAAAATTAGCTTTAGGTCTCTGAGGTTTATTTTCTTACCACAACATGATTTCCATCTCCTTTCATGGACAATATCATACCCTCATCTTCTTAACCCAAGCCCACATCTGCTGCTTCCAGTTTTATTGTTATCCCCATTCCCACCTGACACACACTTCCCTTGCTCAGACTAGAAGTGAATGTGGTACAGGATATCCCTTCTCTGCCACCCAACTCTATCACATTTTCTATTTGTATGAATAACCTTTACCTGTGGTGCTCATTCTAAGAAATACTCACTTTCACCTCCACTACTCATTCTCTTTTCATAAGCCTTCTTCACGCTCTCTGCTCAGATCAGTTCTTTTTTCCTCCTCTCCTCTCTATGTAAGGGGAGACTGCTTAAAACAACAAAAACCAAAACCTTGTATCCTTCTTTTCTCAGTTTCCATAAGGATCTTAGACCCCATGCCTTAATTTTCTCACTCACCTTTTTGTTTTCAAAAGTTCATTTGAATGCAATCTAATTTGAATCATTTTCATACAAAGACCCATGTATAAAGATCAGTCTCATTAACTAAGCTCAATTATATGATTATTCAATGATGTCAAAGGTCAATGAGTTACTATTATTGTGAATTACAGTATCTATGTGAAAGGTTTATGTCAAATGAGAAAAATATGTAAAACTTGTACAAAATAAATCCATGTAAAATGTCAGGTATTATTACTATCATTATTAGTATTAGTATTATTAATTCCTGCCAAATTTACATAGAACACAATTTCTGTGAATTAGACTTTCAAGATGCATCCTAAAGACTTAAATACTGCTCTGCTTACAAATACCTCCACATATTTGCTACCCATTAAAGGGGAACTGGTTCTCTCAAATGACATCCTGCTTTCTCAAGAGTCACTCCTAAGACCCACTCCTCCACTCAAGAACAGCCACACACAGGTATAGTCACAATTTTTATCTTACCATCTCTCACCACTTTCACTTTTGAAAATTCAAAAATTCCTTTACGCAAGCATAATTTCTTATATTTTTACTGTACCTATTCTTTATCTTCACCAGTATCTCCAATCTCTACAATGTAAGTATTTTCTTAGATCATTACCCCTACTCTGACTTCACTTCTATACCTTCCTAGTCTTGATTCTATAGGGGAAGAAAAAGAATAAAAGAAAGAATCCTCACAACAACCCTGTGAGGTAAGTGTTATTAGCCTCATTTTACAGTTGAGAAAACTGAGGCAGAAGTTTGATGACTTGCCCAGGATCGAGTGTTTGAGGCTGGATTGGACCTCAGGACTTACCTGACAGCAGGCCCAGGGTTCTATTCACTATGCCACCTGTAATTAACTAATTCAACTTAACACTATCTCCTGTACTCCTACTTATGTGCTGCTAAACAGAATTGGAAGAAGTCATGAAGCCAAGCTGACTGGGGCCACTCTAAATTTGTTATATAATTTCAGTTGAGCACTCACTGCTGCAAGACAATCCTTTTGCTCCTTATGAGTTGATTAACTAGTCCGTTCTTTATAGAGACTATTCCAAACCTTTTCATCTTTTCTTAAGGATCCTCTTCCAACTGAGGACTTTGTGTTCCACTTTACCAAGGAAATAGAGACCATTCTTTGGGGTCCCTGTCTTCTCTTCTGTAGCTCTCAAAGTCCCCTAACATCACCCATATTCTTCTCCTTTGCTCCATTTTCTGAGGCCTTTATCCTTGACCTCTTCATCTAACTTTGACTCCAACTTGTCCTGTCTTCTCTACCAAATTGACACCCATAACCCCCCCATCTTCAATCTCTCTACTATCTACTAGTACATCTCCTACTACCTATGAATGCACCAGTATCCTCCATCCTTAAGAAATCTTTATTAAATCCTATCATCCCCTCATATTATTGTCTCCTATTATCTCCTATCTTTCTCATTCAAACTCTTAGAAAAAATTTTCTATTCTAGTTGCTTCCATTTCCTCCCATCTCATTCACTTCTCACTTGTTGCAATATTACTATGGACTTCATCATGCAAATGAAACTGCTCTCTCCAAAATTAAGAATAATATCTCAGTTGCTTAATTTGATGGCCTTTTCTCAGTCCTCAACTATCACTATTCCTTTTCCAAAATCTCCTTTTTCTGTTGAGAACACTATCATCCTTCCAGTCTCCCAGGTTCACAACCTCAGTGTTATACTTGATTCCTCACTCTCCTTCATCCCATAAATCCATTAAGTTCCTCATTCTTATTGTTTCTACCTCCATGTTATTTCTTACTCCAGCCCCTTCCCTCTTGTTATGTGGACGCTACCTTGAATCAAATCCTCATTACATCTCACCTAGACCATTTCAATTATCTCCTATGCTCTCATTGCCATCTCTCCCATCTCCAATCCATCCTCCATATAGCTGCCAAAGTGATTTTCCTGAAGTACAGATATGACCTGTATTCAGTGAATTCAATTGATGCCCCTTTACTTTTAGGACCAAATATGTTTAGCACTTAAAACTTTTCCCCACCTGCCATCAACTGACTTTTTCAATCATTATCCAATCCTAGAATGTTCCTCCTTTTCCTATACTCTACATTTCAGTCAAACTGGCCCTCTAGCTTTTGCTGAAACATAGCACTCCACCTTCTTCATCCATGCCTTTTTAGTAAATGTCCTCCATGCATGAAATGCAATTCCTCCTCATCTTTGTCTTTGAGGATACCTTTTTTTCCTTCAAAACTCAAATACCACCTTCTACATGAAACTTTTCAACAGCACCCACCTCTTAGTGCTCTCCATCCCAACACTATCTTGTATTTATTTTGTATGCTTTCTGAATATGTTTATGTTGTGTAGATTCCCCTACCAGAATGTGAACTCCTTTAGAACAAGAACCATGTTTTTGCCTTTATTTATATCCTCGGTGTATGGCACACAATCTCTTAATAAATACTTGTTGACAATCTTTGCATCCATCTTCTGTGATTAACTTTTTAAAAAATTCAGTTTGATTAGTAATTTCCCAGTGAATCCATATGGTCCCCTCAGATAATGACTACCTTTCCTACTCACGAGAATTATTTTCCTTTCTGCCTTTGGAATTTTATTCTTAGAAGTTTCTTATCCCTCTTGTTTTGTGGACACTACCTTGAATCAAACCATGAAGGACTGATTTCCTCTACAGAGATTTAGTTCATGAGATCCTACATATACTTTCTCTGGACTCTTTGAAATCTCCTTTCTCAAAATCTAATATTTGACTTATTCAGAGTCTTCCCATTCTTCCTTACCACTAACTCATGAAAGGAGTGGTCACTTCCCTGGTAGATTCTCATTACTGATAATCAGATCCTGAACAGGTGGTGCTTCTACATTTTGAAGCATGAAGTTATCATTAAAGCAATTCAAAAAATCTGTTTCTGGAAAAAATACAGGAGATGTCTGGATAATTGCCATCATGACTTTATACCAAGTGTGTGATCTATTCTTAAACTCCTTACCCACCTCCTGTACAGGTTATCTGTAGTATAATATAATGAAAAATCACTTCTGTTTCTCCTTCCAAAGTTTTTGATTTTGTAAAAGTACCTACACACCCTCTAAGATTGATCTCCCTATGAAATATCAGGAAACATTCCCTCCCTTAATATGTTTGCAATTTGCCTGTGGTTGAGTTTGTATAGATACAGGCTCCACGCAGCAGACTGTCTTCCAAAAAGTGAAGTACCTTGCAGATGTGTACTAGTAAATGTTTAACAACAACCACTCAAAAAAAGAGTATATATAACTCACTTTTAAATTTAATTTGAATTATTAACATTTTCTTTATCATAAGTCTAGATAATCACCCAAACAATAAATCCATGTTGACATAGTATTTTCCAATTTTCAACATGCAAATTCTCACACTGAAAATTTAACAATTGACTCTCAGGGTGGCTAGGTGGCACAGTGAATAGAGTACGTGCCCTGGAGTCAGATGGACCTGAGTTCAAATTCGACCTCAGACACTTAACATTTACTAGCCATGTGACCTTGGGCAAGTCACTTAACCCCAATTGCCTTGCTTCCCCCCTGCAAAAAACAAAACAAAACAAAATTTGCTCTCAAGAGCCAATCTGAGCTGTCTCTGGTATTCTGCAGCTAAGATTAAATTTCAAATTTATTTTATTTGGTCCATTATTATCTTTAAGGTGGGAATGAATTTTACCTTCTATAACTTGAGGTACATTTCACATGTGAACTGTTTTCAGAAGTCACTTTCAAGATATTTTCTCTGTAGTTTAGAAAATCCACTTTGTGTTTTGTGGCTTATTGCAGATAGTATTTACCTTTTTTTTTCAAATGCTTTATTAACTTCTGGTTTACATCATTCATTTCCGTCAGATTTTTGAGTTATACTTTTTTCCCCATTTTTCCCCTACCCACCACCCCAGAGTAGCAGTCCCACAGGATATCCCCTCATCCAATCTGCTCTCTCCCATCTCTTCTCCCATATACCCTTCAACTTTTCCAGTAGGGCAAGGTGAATCCTTGTGCCCCAATGCCTGCAAATCTTATCTCCCAATTATATGCAAAATAGTATTAATCATAGTATTTATATATTTTTTAAAAATTTTATTTTAAAAGGAAGATAAGCAACTCAGTATATACTGTACATGTGTAGCTATGCAAAACATTACCATAGTAGATGTATTGTAAAAAACTGACTATATTTTCCTCCCTCCTATCCCACTTCCCATCTGTTCCACTCCCCACTTTGGTCCTGTCCCTTTTCAAAAGTGGGTGCTTCCAACTTCCCCCACCAGCCTGCCCTCCCTTCCATTGTCCCACCCTCATCCCCTTCTCCTCTACTCTCCTGTAGGGTGAGAAACCCTATTTAGTATGTATGTTATTCTCTCCCTGATCCAAATTCAATGAAAATAAGGTTTTGCCTTTTTGCCTTCCTGTTCTTCCCCTCCCTTGTAGCCATCCTCCCTTGTTTCTTCTATATGAGATAGTTCACCCCATTCTGTCTCTCCCCATGTCCTCTCGTTATATTCCTCTCTCACCTCTTAATTTCACCTTTTAAGTATCATCCCTTCCTATTAAATTCGACCTGTGCCCTCTATCTATGTATACCTGAAAACATATATACACACATTTACATATGTATTCATATGCCTATATACCCTTCTTCAACTATTCTTCAACTATATTCTTCAACTATGAGAAAAGTTTCATCAGTTATAGTTATTGTTTTTCCCTGTAGGAAGGCAAATAGTTCAACTTTAATACGTTCATAATGATTTTTTTCCCTGTTTACCTTTTCAAGCATCTCTTGCTTCTTATATCTGAAAGTCAAATTTTCTATTCAACTCTGGTTTTTTCCTCAAGAATGCTTGAAAGTCCTCTATTCCACTGAATGACCATATTTTCCCCTGAAACATGATACTCAGTTTTTCTGGGTAGATGATTCTTGGTTTTAATCCCAGGTTCTTTGACCTGCAGAATATCATATTCCAGGCCCTTCAGTCCCTCAGTGTAGAAGCTGCCAAACCCTGCGCAATACTGATTGCATTTCCACAGTATTCAAATTGTTTCTTCCTGGCTGCTTGTAATATTCTCTCTTTGAGCTGGGAATTCTGGAACCTGGCTACAATATTTCTAGGAGTTTTCTTTTTGGGATCTTTTTCAGGAGGTGATGAGTGGATTCTTTCAACCTCTATTTTGCCCTCTGGATCTAAAACATCAGGGCAATTTTCCTTAAGAATTTCTTGAAGGATGATTTCTAGATTCTTTCTTTGATCATGGTTTTCAGGTAGTCCAATAATTTTTAGGTTATCTCTCCTGGGTCTGTTTTCCAGGTCAGTGGTTTTTCCCATGAGATATTTCACATTGCCTTCTATTCTTTCATTTGTTTCGATCTGCTTAATAGCATCTTGATTTCTCATAAAATCACTAGCTTCCATTTGCTCCCGTCTAATTCTGAAGGAATAATTCTCCTCTATGAGCTTTTAAGATTCTTTTTCCATCTGGCAAATTTGGCTTTTTAAGGCATTCTTCTTCTCATTGCCTTTTTGAGCCTCTTTTGCCATTTGAATTAGTCTATTTTTTAAGGTGTTATTTTCCTCAGTCAGGCTGTTGACTCTCATTTCATAATTTTCTTGCATCTTTTTCATTTCTCTTCCCAATTTTTCCTTCACTTCTCTTATTTGCTTCTTAAGGTCCTCTGTGGCCTGTAGCCAGCTTGTATTTTCTTTTGAAGCTTTTTTGCAGGAGTTCTGACATCACTGTCTTCCTCCTGTTCCTTACTTTGATCCATTTTGTCCCCCAAATAGGAGTCTAATGTTGGATTCTTCTGTTTGTTTTGCTTCCTTTGCCTGGGCATGTTGCCACTCAATTTCTTGACTTTTGGGCTTGTTGCCACAGTAGGACTCTGCCACCAGCCAGGGGAGTTTCCATCCCAAACGCTGGGGTTTTCTCAACTGCCAGAGGTATTAGTTGGGTTCCCTCTCTGAAGCCTCCACACGCTCTGGCAAACTGGTCACACACCCCAAGACTTCTACCCCAGACCGCAATCCAGATCCAAGAAGGTTAAAGCAAGAGTGATTACCCCCAAGACTGATCACCAGATCCCCCTACGGTTCACAGGCCAGGAGCAGAAGCTGCAATGTGGCAATGTGGCGCAAGCTGCACCAGCTCCTCAGCTTCTCGCCCCCCAGGGGAAAGAGGCCTCATGCTCTCCCAACTAGTCCCAAAGTCCATAGGGCACTGACCTCTCACTTTGTCCTAGGCATCTATGTGTTGATAATTCTGGAAACGCCACAGCTGCTAGTGTTCTGGGGTCCCTCCAGCTGGCTGCTGGTCCGGCTGCCGTGGGGCTAAAACCTCTGACTCACACGGACCTGGGCTCAGCTCCCAGAGTGCTGTGCTGGCCGCTCCCTGCTGGGCTGCCAGGCTGTCCTCAATGGGAGGTTAGTTTCTTTGTGTCATTTTGTGGGTTCTGGAGCTCCAGAGGTTGTTCAGAGTCCCCATTTTACATAATTTTGAAGTGGTGTGGGCAAGAGCTCTGCAGAAGTGCTGTTTCTACTCCGCCATCTTGACTCCCTACTATTTAGTATTTACTTTTAAGAATACTTTATGCTCAGTTCTTCATAACATTTTTAAGATTACTAATACTATAGCTATTAAAGAGAATCCATAATGTTTTCATGAAAGGAATTTTAAAATGTTGGCAAGTTATATGATTTGAGTACAACACTAACTAGAATGGATATGTTGAGGTGAGAAATTATGGGTTTGGAACATTGCATATGTGACTAGACAACTTTTTTTTCTTTGCTAAATCTTGCTAAGTAGGAAGGGAAAGGATATTTGAAAATAAAAGTGATGAAACCGAAGAAATGAAAAAAAGTAAAAAAAAAGTGGAACTGTTTTTAAACATCATTTAAAAACATAGGGGAAATGAAGGTTCCGGTTTTACTTTTATTTTTCTTCAATTACATTATACACTGTGGTCAATTTTCTTTTATTAAACTGAAGCCTCACTGGGGTAACTCCCTAAGGCATCTCATAATTCCTGCAGGAAGAAAAGGACCAGAAGGACACCTTAGTTTCACTACATGTAATACTCGGACTACTAGTCAATGGATGAGGAGACAACTTTCGGCTACTAGAACCAGTGTAAAAACTTGATCCCCTCACTTGAGTATTTGTTCTGCAAAACAGATATCAAAGAAGTGCATTCAGAATACCAAAGATGCCTAGAGCTGTTTGGTACAAATAAATTTTAAAAGCTGCATGACTGACAGAATTTTCCAATTTCATTCTGGATGTTTGGCATCCTGTGTTCCTAACATATGGTGAGAACAAGATGAAATAAATCCTCAGTTGGCTCTTGTGCAGGTACCTGCAAACATAGCATCTCCTAGTCTAAAAAAAAAAAATAACAAAACAAAAGCCTCCCACTTGACCTGCCCAGTTACTATCCCATCATATGCTTCCCCTTCATTACTAATGCACAGGAAAAAAAATCTACTAGAAGTGCCCCATTCTCTCCTTACTACTCTTTCAAAAGTCACCATTGATTTCCTACTTTTCAAATCAGATGACCTGTTTGGTGTTTACTCATACTTGAGCTCTCTGTAATTCTTGACACTGTTGCTCAATCCCTACAACTATAGAATTTTTGATCCTTTGACTACAGAGATACCATATTCTCCTGGTTTTACTACTTCTCTTTTGTCTCCCTTTTTTGACTACTAGGGCATCATCTACTTCCCACTATGTGTATTCCCCAAGGGACTGTCTTTGACCTTCTCTCTTCTTTCTCCTTGATCAAGCTCATTCCATCTTAAGGTTTTAACACCTACCTCAATGCATATGATTTCCAAATCTACATTTCTAATCTTCCTATCTCTGTGAAGTCTCAGATTTGCAACTTATTTTGGTAGAGTTGATAGAATGTTGGTTCTGGAGTCAGAGGACCTAAGTTTGAATCCTACATCTGCCACTTGAGTGACTTTGGTAAGCCATTCACCTTCTCTGTAGCTCAGTTTTCTCATTTGTAAAACAATATGTGATGGGGGCTTGCCTTTGGATGTACCTAGATCATCTAACATGGAGGCTTGCAATATTGTATCCTCCACCATGTGGGTGGAGGTAGCCTTCTTTGACTGGCTGCATAATTAGAACTTGTGAAACTGAGGCACTTGCTATTTCTGCCTCATGCTCTTTCCTCCATGCTGCCTTTCCTGATATGTCCAGAGAGTAAGGACCACAGTTTACTCACAGTGTGGGCACCATGAACTGAATTGAGGGGGGAGTACCCTTCCCCCACTCCTCTTAGACCCTGTGGCTAGGAGTATTTGTCTGTTTTATTTTGTCCTCAGTTTCAGGTGCTGGCAGTGATCCCCACTGGACCAGCAAGTTCCAATCATGGCAATCTTAGAAGCAAGATTCCAGGAGGGATGTTGCATTCAGCCAGTCTGGCAGGGAAGCCTGGAGAAGTCATGGGATTCTAGCCCAGTGGTTATTTTGTACTTTGAACTGCATTTTACTCTATAGAAACTAAGCTAAGCTCTTTGCATATTTGGTTTATACCTTTGAAACAAATTGCTTTGTAAAATCTAGTCTATTAGTAGTTAAGTGGAACTGGGATACAAAGCACCCACTACAGTACACTCAGGGAAACACCATCAGTGAAGACCATTACAGAGGGCATAGATATCTCCAGAACCCCTTAGGTTACCAGAGAACTTGTGGGGAGGAGGGAAATATAAGGCAGTGTAATACCTTAAGTCAGTAAGGGTCATGGTGGCCAGTGTTACAAATGGAACAGATGACTTGAAATGTTCCTTCCAGCTCTGAATCTATGATAATAATATACTCTAACTGTGGACAA